>JZKD02S1594579.1:508384-563780 GCA_000966675.3 Picea glauca | reverse complement strand
TATATTCTAAGAATAGGGAAGAGCATTAAAAACATCTCAATTTAGTGCTTCAAGTACTAAGAGAACATCATCTCTATGCTAATGTTAGTAAGTGTGACATTTTCCAGAAACAAGTTCATTACTTAGGCCATGCTATTTCTAAAGAAGGGTTGGTAGTTGATACTGACAAGATCAAATCCATTATGGATTGGTCTACCCCAAACGATGTATCTCATATCAGATCCTTTATGAGCCTAGAAGGATACTATATAAGGTTCATAAAAGAATTTTCCAAGATTGGTTTCCCAAACACTTCCCTTCAGAAAAAGGGAGTTAAATTCATTTGGACATCATAATCTGAAGAGAGATTCCAAGATATAAAATATCTTCTAACCAATGAACCTATGTTGAAGATTGAAAACCCAAACATGGACTTCCTTGTGTGTACAAATGCCTATAAGGAAGGACTCAGAGGAGTCCTTGATGGGTATTCTATATGCACTAAATCCCTCAATTAAATTGTTAACCAGGGGTAAGTAAACTTAGATTTGTGGCATTGTATGATCCAAGGAAGAAAAGATAATGGAAGTATTGTCTAACTAAGGGGATGGTCTATCTAGTGATAAATCTACTTAAGAGATGACTCTTTTCATTTTTATGAATTATCAAATCCTATTAATGAGCATGAACTATTTACCCTAAGCATATTCAAAAAATGGATTGATGGATTATTTCTAAAAGAGAAAATTACAACCTATTTTAAGCAAGTTATTCTATTCAACCTAATGATAAATAGCAAGTAAATTAATTTTGATCTTTTCATCTTTAAGCAAATAAGAAGGAAGACAACTAAAATTATTTTTGATCCTTTTTACCTTTAAGAAAATAAGAAGGCATACAACTAACCTATCAAGACTATTTCAATAAGTGAACTCTATTCTTAAAAAGAACTCATAATCATTTCTATTTTTCAAAAGAGAAATCTTAACCTATTTAATAAAAAAGCATCATGTCTGTATTCAGATAACGATTCAAAACTATTCCTAATTTGCAATAAAAGGAAAAAGAGAATTCAAAGATGATGATTATGTATTCTATGCCGAATAACATCACGATGGCATATGACTATGAGTGAAATTTCAAGAGGGATTACTTCAATGATGACTTCTATAGAGAAATGGAAAGTGTGAATCAAGCAATCTAATGAAATCTTTTCCATCATAGAAGCAACACTAAGAATTTTGGGAATCCATGTGATCTATAAACTTCATGCATCAATCAACAATGATTAAAAAAAACTCTTATGTTAATTAAAGAAAATTTACAAACTCATGAACTTATGATTAAAAATCTTAATTCAAATCCACTCTTCTATTTAAAATTGAAATTCAAATCTATAATTGATATTTTATAATCTAAACTGGACTAATCCTATCATAAAAACTTAGATTTCAAAACTAGAATGTGTTTAGAAACATAACCCCAAAATCTATTTTTATCCTAACATACGAAAGCAACATTAATGAACAAAATAGATCTATGAAGACTTAACTAAACTGATAATTAAATTAGTCCCCGAGGTGTAGGACAGTCGGTGACGGAGTGTGTTGTTAAGCCACTCCGTGATGTTAAAGTCACCGGTTTGAAACCTGCGGGGACAAAAAATCCAACCATGTTAAGGGTTGGTGTGGCTCAGGCCGGGTGCGATCCCCGGGTGATTTTGACGGCTTAGATGCCCCTGAGTCGCGGTTTCTCAAGCCACAGGTTAATCGCAGGTCCTGCACAAATTAACAAACAAAAAAAAACTGATAATTAAATTTAGTTTGATTACAACTAATAAAACTTGCAACTATTATTCCATCGAAGCTTGCAAACGATCCTAAATTAAAACTTTGTTTACACAAATCCTCTATCTAAGTAATAATCTAATTTAATTTTCAAATAAACAAATTAAAACTTTAATACATCATCTAAGTTAGTATCCTGCAGGACAATTCATTGCTAAGAAATTAGAAACATGACATGACAAATAACTAGCTCCTATAAGCAATCTACAATTTAAAGAAGGACGAATGAGATAATCAAATTACAATTAGCATGCAGAATAATTGAAACTAAAATATACATACAACAAAGAAACAATGTAAATTATAACTAAGAAAATGAGATAAACACACGATATATCTATACAGTCACCCAAAGCACTGGTGGGGCCCCCAACAGGTCATGGCTACTCTTCTAGAACAAAACGCAGGCTTAACTCAACGTGATTCTATCATTAATTAAAAACATAGTCTGGAACACAAGTTTGCAAAGAAATGTATGAATTACACAATGAAACTCTTATTAAAAATTCTTTATGTGGTCTTGCTAGTGCTAGTGGTATTTATAGGTAAATTATAGCTCGAGAGGTCAACCACTAGAAGGGTTGACCTCCTCTAAAAATGGAAAATTCATTAAATGAGCTTCTAACAGCTTTAGCTTATACAAAATTCGTGAGCCATTGAGAAATCAAAATAAATGCCCAATATGAGGTGTAATGAGCTTTGTAGCTGGAGGCCACGATGGGGCACAAAACCCAGATTGTCGATTCATCCACCACAGGCCGCCAATGCACCAACTGCCAACTCCTCTGCGCTCCAAGTGCTATATTGCGTGCCAGATGGAGTGTAGAATCTTTTACTAGATGGGGTGTTGGATGAAGTGTTGGACAAGGTACCGGATGGAGGATTGGACTGCGATTTTTCCCTGTTACACACAGATCATACATTAAATCCTTGTGAACATCAAAATGAAATGAATTGAGCTCAAAATCATTGTAAAAATTCAATTACACATACCTAATATGAATCCACGATGAATCGATATAAAAACCTTTGAAAAATCCTTCAAAATGGCCAATAGAATATATAATATTGGTGCAAAAAGGATTCAATCATCGCAATAAAATAGTCAAAATACGAACCCAACATTACCCCCACGCCTAAGGATTTGCAGGTCCCACTACAAACAAAAATGAATCGCCCAAAATGACTAGACTTAGGAGGGAGGGGGTGGATTAGCTTTAGAATATTTTTCATCTTGTCCTGAAGACTTTGTCTTGGGCCTCTTACGATGTTTCAATTGTGTCTAAAGGATACGATTGGCATTGGTCATTTAATCAACCAATCATTATAGATAATTCACTTTTTCTTGCAATACCGCATTATCATGATGGAGATTCCTATCCATAGTCTTTCACTCTTCCAACTGCTAAAGAAACTGAGCATTTTATTGTTTTAATTTTTCAATGATTGGGATATGATCAGATGTTTCAGAAGAGGACTTGGATCCCTTGATGGTTGTAGAAGGTCTATCAAATTTGGAAGATGATGTAGGCATATGGGAGGTAGGAGTAACAGAGTGTTTGTGCGAGGGAATAGGTTCAGATTTTACTTCTCTACCAGGCTCAAACTCTACTGTAGAAACTTCCCTAAGTCTTTTATGTGGGCTTTCATGATCGAAAGACACTTGTATAGGATCTGAAGTGCTTGGGGGTTTTACATTAGGCTTTCCACTTGCACTTCAGGTACTTCTTCGAAAAGATTCCCCTTTGAACCAATTGGCTCCTCTTCTATTCGTAGGGACTAAAGGGAAATATTGTTGAATTTCCTCTTTTATCTTCTTGGGTTGAGGATGAACAAGTGTTGAGGGAAATGGAGAATTATCAATAGGATTTTTAGTTTTCTTTCCCGATCAGGCTGTAGGGGAATCAAAATATTTCTTGGTCTTTTGTTCAGACAAAGAGATAGTTTGAGTGGGAGGGTTTGGAGTCTTTAGAGAATGAGGATTAGGTGAAGTAACAATCCCTAAATCAATTGATCTTCTACTGGTATTGACTATGATATGGGGGTTTGAGAATTGATAAAGTAATTCATCCCATGTCTTGCCCTGTTTTTTCAACTCAATTATGACAATCAATTTGATGAGGCTGTGGTGGAATAGAATTTTATGAGGATTGGACACATTCTTTCATACTTGGGAAGACATTTTCCTAATATGTTTCAAGATATAGAAAGGAAAATTCAGGGGGTTATTAAATTGGAAATGAGCTAACAGACGAAAATGGAAAGCTTTGAAGACAGAGTATCTACCTTCAAAAGTGATAATTCTGGTAATGACAATTAGAGGATTAATTAGATCATCCTTAATCCATTCTTTGGAGTACCCTTTAGATCCAAAAAAATTCTGAAAGTCAGGCTTGAAAACTCTATTGTAGCTTGGCTGTGGAAATTGATGGTGTTTGAACCAACGATCTCCAACCCGTGGAAATTTCGTGGCTGAGGCAATTGACTTCTCAGAGACTAAGAAGGCTAGAGACCCTATGTGATCCATCCTCCCATCGAACTCGACAGTGAATTGCAGTGAAAAGACATCATTGTTTCCTTGTAGATAGGCCAAGAATGATCCCCACCCTACACGAAGGAAAATCTCCCTACACTCTGCGAATTTGGAAATGGCCAAGAGCTCGACATATGAGGAAGGCTTGCAGTGTTTAGGCATGGTTACATCATGGAGGATGAGAAGAGGGATGGAATTGGCTAGAGGATGTGTGTGACACAACAAGAAAGGATGAGTAAAATGGAAATTGGAGCTAAACCTCTGATTTTTAATGCGCTCAAGGTGGAAAACGGTTGAATTTATGAGAAAATTCATCACACACGATTTCCATGTGTGACTATGATTGCGCCAAATTTGAAATTCAAAGGGTGTACTTTGGAGGAAATTGTAATCATATGAGAATTAGATCAATGTACAAATCTTCGAATTATACATTTGATCATAAAAATGCTTTTAAAAATTGTTTAATTTAATTGTCAAATGAAAATTTTAACGATATGCCATTTAATCCATCTCATATTATGAGTGAACAAGTGTATTAATTCAAACTATCCATTTTTTACTTGCAATCGTGGCCACTTATAGTGCGTGCATGCCTCATATGATCCTTCATATGGAGCTTCATCCAGTTGTCCAGATGGAAACCCATCCGGTCTTCCAAATGACACTCCATGTGAAACTCCATATGGCACTTCATATGGTACTCCTGTGCAAATGGAATTTGTTCTCATTTTAATGGGCATTTACCCATAACACTTAGATTGGGAACTTCTGACAGTCATGGTGAATAGGAGCATAGACAAGATAAGTGTGAATAGAGTGATCCACTATTTAATTTCCTTGTCATCGTTCTTTTACATTATAAAACAATTTGTTCCTCCATCCATAGGTGTGTAACACACATTTGTAGTGAATATTTTAACAGTTTGTAATTGACACAAAGAACCAGTTAAGCAGTCTGTCGAAGAAATGTATGGTAGGATTATAACACAATGATGTCAATGGTATATAATTTATCATTTCAATAAAAATAACTGTTGATATAATAGCCCATATCATGAAAGAAATATACAAAATTTTTACAAAGATTCTAGTTCTTCTTCTCATGGATTATAGATAGGAATTATATATTATTTGTCAGCTCATGAAACCCCGCCCCCACTCCTAAGTATTGTGAAACCTCACAGTAAAAAATATAGGGAACCAGTCAATTCTCCCAATAGCCTAAGATTTACATCTTGTTAAGTGTAGAGATAAATTTCACATATTAGTCTAAAGAGACGGTTAGAATATGGCCCCACCTATAGGATAGAATATCCTACATTTAGTTAAGAAGAGGTAGGCGAGAGAGTCCTAAGATAGTATTAAAGTTAGTTCCCAATGGTAGATTTATGGAGTTCATTGAACTTAGCTTAACCATGCATACTTCTTTTCATCTTTGTCTACAACTAATTTCGTACATTAGAACAAGTTTAAGATTTAGGAATTTTATTTATTATTTTTTGTCAGATTATCATCCTCACTGGGTAGAATGCCCCGCTGCCAGCAAGCTTGTTTAGTACTCTAATAGGTTTACCTAGTCATACCATAGGCCGATACCCTCTTCCAGCAGACCTGTTCAGTATCTCGGTGGGTTAACCTCTTACATCCTCAAAGACTGGTCCACCATCTTTTAAGATTTTAATATAAAGATTGTTTTGTGCAAGAATATGGGGAGACAGGTCTGAAAAAACTTTTCTCTTTCTTTTTTAGATTGGTATGGTATTTATGTTAGTGGATGACTCTCCTTTATGTATTCATTAGATATTGTCCTGATGTAAGTGGTACTTAAGTAGATGTAGCCTATATAAAGATATGGTATAATCAATAATTTTTAGTGTGTAGTGGATGGTACCATTGGGAAAGAACAAAAAGGTATCCTTAGGCTCAACTCACTTGCTTTTTTTTTTTTTTAAGTTATTGTGATGTTTCCATGGCTAACCACTAATCAGACCTCCTTGTTACTCTTTAATAAATATACTTTACTCACTTACTCAGGGTTCTTGGGGAAATTGTACGAGTAACCTCTAAGTTTGATAGTCAAGGTATCACTTCCTTATATCCTCTAGTGGTGGAGATTCAAAACAACTGCCATTAAAGATTCCTTGAGAAAAAGAAGATGGAAATCTTTGCAAAAATGTCGCTAATTACAACAAGTCATCATTCAATTGATGCTTAGCAGACAACAAGGTTCAAATATAGAAATATTTTTGAAGTAAAATACTTTCCTTTTTGTTTCCTTGAAATTGTCTACTCTTGGTGAAATAAATACCTACATAAATATCTAGAATTGTCTATCAACATACTTCAAATTATTTACATATGTACAGTCGAAAATTCAGAAAAAGTTTCAAGAATAGGGGGAAACTTCCCCATCTACTAAGGCCAATGCCTTGTCAGTTGACATGATCTGTAGAAAATCTTCTTTGGAAATGGGTTTGTGATAAAGTTTGAGTCAGTGTCCATTCACTACGAAAGAGACTTGTCCATCATCAATTGTTTTGATATTAATAGCCCCATTATCATACATAGTGACTACTTCATAAGGACCCAACCACCGAGTGGTAAGTTTTCCTTTGAAAGTTTTGAATCGGGAGTCAAACAACAAATCTCAATCACCAAGTTGGAGCTGTTTCTTCTTAATAAACTTGTCATGCCACTTGCTCCTCTGGTTTTGAACTAATATTGCTTGTTGGATAACATCTTTCCTAATCTCATCCAACTCATTTAACTATAGGGATCATTGTTTTCGAGCCTCATCTAAGTTTAATCCCAATTCTGTGGAAATATGGAAAGTCCTTACTTGGAATTATATTGGTAGAAGTACTTGTTTTCCATACACTAGCTCGTAAGGGGTATGCCCAGTGGTGTTTCTCCAGGTGGTCCTATATGCCCACAAAGCCTCTGGAATCCTATCAACCCAATACCGATGGTGTAATTGAACAGTCTTGGTTAAGATAGATTCCATAACTTTATTTGTGGACTCTACCTGACCATTATCTTGTGGGTGATATGGAGAATACTTGCAGTGCTTGATCCTATATTTCTATGTTAATTCTCTCATCATGTTGGAAGTGAATTGGGTGCCTTGGTCTGTAACAATTTCATGAGGAACACCAAAGTGGGTAAATATGTCTTCATAAATGAATTCAACAATAGATTTTATGGTAGCCCTAAATAGGGATTTTTCTTCTACCCACTTGGTGACATAATCTGTACAAACCAAAATATAATTTTTCTTACATGACATGGGTGAAATTGGTCCTACAAAGTCAAGGGCCCATTTATTGAAAGGTTCTATAATAACTTGGGAACACAAGGGAATTTCATCAGCTGAAGTGTGTCTTCCTATACTTTGAAAGCTATCGCAACTCCTCACATATTTGGCAGCATTCTTAAAAATACTAGGCCAATAGTAACCTGAATGTAACACTTTATATGTTGTACGTTTGTAGGAAAAATGGCCACCACATGGTCCATCATGACAACTTTGTAGGATTTATGGTATCTCATCTTCTTGAACACATCTATGAATGATTAAGTCTAGACCAATACGAAAAAGTTCATGGCCAACCCAAGAGTAGTTATCACTTTGCGTGATAATTCTATGCTTTTCATGAGGTGAAAAATAAGATGGTAACTTCCTAGTATCCAAATAATTTTCCATATCTACAAACCATGGGGTATTTATAGAGAGGGAAAAAAGGTGCTCATCTGGGAAAATATCATCAACGGGAATATCATCACCCTCATGTTCTATGCATGAAAAAAAATCAGCTACTAGATTCTCCTTTCCAGGTTGGTCAAGGATGGTGATATTGAACTCTTGCAATAACAGGAGCCACCTAGTCACTCGACCATTGGTAAGGGGTTTTTCATAAGAAATATAATGGCATAGTGATCTATATGTACAAATACTTTGTAACCTGTGATGTAGTGGAAAAACTTATTGATGGCATGTATCCCTTCCAAGAGTTCCTTTTCGGTAACTGCATATTTTAACTCAACATGGGACAATTTTTTACTCACAAAATAAATGGCATAGCATTGATGGTGTTCTTTCTTATCTAATACTCCTCCTATTGCAGTATTGGAGGTATCAGTGGATATGTGAAATGGAAGGGCCCAATTTCCCTCCCTAATAATTGGTTCCATAGATAACTTATCTTTCAGAGTTTCAAAGGTGGTTTGACACTAATCATCCCAAAGGAAATCAACATCCTTTATCAATGATCCAAACATGTGTACAACAATATTTGTGAAATTTTCAATAAATCGTCGGTAGTATCTGGCATGTCCAAGAAAGATTCTCACCTCTTTTTGAGTCTTGGGGGGTGGAAGTTTGACAATTATCTCAATCTTAGCAGGATTGAATTTAATCCCTTCATATGAAACGTGATGTCCTAAGACCACTCTTTCAGTCAACAACATTTTACATTTTTCATGGCTTAAGGAGAGGTTCATTTCTTGACATATGATAAGGACTTTTTCTATATTATCTAGGGCTTCCTGGTAATTATTGCCATATATTATAATGTCATCCATGTATACCTCCACACAATCATGAATAAGATCAACAAATATCCCTAATACTTCTCGTTGAGATGTGGCAAGAGCATTACAAAACCCAAATGGTAAGACGCTATAGGCATAGGTGCCCCAAGGACAAGTGAAGGTAGTCTTGTCCTAATCCTCAAGTGCTATGAGAATTTAGTTGTACCCGCTATATCCATGTAAAAAGGAGAATTATTTCTTTCTTGATAGGGTATCCAAGACTTGGTCAATGAAAGGAAGAGGAAAATAATCCTTTAGAGTGGCCTTATTAAGCTCCCCAAAATTAACACAAATTATCCATTTCCCGGTTACTTTATTTGGAACCACTACAAGCGGGGATACCCATTTAATATCATAGATGGGATAAATAAATCTGACATTCAATAGCTTTTGTATCTCCTCTTTTACTATATCTTTGAGTGTCAGGTTCATCCTTCTCTGGGGTTTCCTAATAGGTGTTACTTCTCCCTAGGTATATATGTGATGAATGCATGTGTTAGGGTGTATACCCTTCATATCAATGTATTCCCAAGAGAATTCCCCTGATTGTTATTTAAGGATATTTACTAACTGCTTTTGTTGGTCTGCATCTAGTTTGGAATTTATATGTAGAAATTTCCCTGGACTAATATCACAGGGCATGGTATAATATGTACCATATTCATCTATCTCAAAGATAAAAGATGTCGAAGACAAAATTGAGGGGCCCAAATGTTCCCGAAAGTCTTCCCCAAACATGTACTCAAATTGGGGAAAAGATTTTGGAAAATCAACACACACAATAGCAGAAATAAACTAGTTTAGCACATTCTCCATTGTTTGCTCTTGAAGTGCCCAGGATTGATCACTTGGCAACATGGGTTCTTCCCAATCCTCATTATCGTATGAAAATTCAATCCACCATATATTTTCCATGATAGGTTGAGTTGGTGGGTATATGGTGAGCTTCTGTATAGAAAGTCCATTTGATATGGTCATTTCACCTTCTCTATAGCCAATAAATGCATTGGTTGTGGCCAACCAAGGTCTTCCCAAAATAACGAGATTCCCTTTGGTAGGATCCTTTGAATGAATGAAAAGAAAGTCTACTGGGTACTACCATGAGGATAATTTAACTATGATATCATCCAAGATTCCTTCAAGTATAACCTTTGTCTTATTTGCTAATTCCAAAATAGTTGGGGTAGGTCTAAGAAGAGGTTTTAACTGTAATTCCTCCAAGTTAGTAATAATCATAACATTGATGGTTGCTCATAGGTCTATGAGAGTGTTTCTAATAGGCACCTGATTAATGGTTATGGTTACTACGGGGTTCCCTAGGTTCCCATATTTTGTGATCTTGGGTTGTTCTGATATGTACTCAAAGAGTTCTCCTATCAAATGTATTGTTGGAGGATCCTTCTACTTCGTTCCTGGATTCTTAATACATAATTATTTGACCACCTTACTGTAAATTGGAATGTCCTATATGGCTTGTAGCAAGGGAATTTTGACACATATATTCTTCAATTTATTCAAAATGTCAAATTCTGGTCGAGTGGTAGGTTTCTCAATCACTAATATTTTTGGATAAGGACGGGCCTTTGTAATTTGTGAAGATCCATTTTGGGGAAGATGAGGTTCCTAGTCTTTAGGAGTGATAACATATTCCCACTTAGTGTCATATGTGGGTTGTTTGGGGGTTTCCTCTTCTTCTTCTTCCTGGATGAATACTAAAGGCCTCTGCCTATCCAGAAATTTTCCTGTCCTTAGTTTAATCTTCTGCAATGGAACAGGATAAATAACATACATCGGAAAGGCTTGCATCTCAACATTGTGAAGAGATTGACTGGGTTTATAATTAGGTTTGGGCACTGGTTGTGTTGGTAATAATGTCGTTCTTGGGGAGCTTGCATTATGGTATTGTTGAGATTTTTGTGGAATAGTAGGTAAAGGTAGGGGAACAAAACCTGGAAAAAGTTGTAGGATGCTCGGTGGAAATTGGGGGTAAGGATGAGTGGGCATAGGGATAGGTGGATCTTGAGGGTTTCCTTGGTTATGCCCTCCTCTCCATCCTTGTAGCCAAGGATGGTGATAATGTGTAGACCATTTTTTCCAACTTAGTGATTTCCATTATTGTGGTTGTTGATAATAAGGTGGAACTTGAGGCTATAGATCCGTGTATGTAGGTTGACTCCTAAGCTACCATGGCCTCCTAGGTGCATAAGAGGACTCCCCATGATCCCCACTTATGTATATGGATAACAAATTGGGCAGTGATGGGCACTTTTCAGTTGGGTGGTCTTCAGTGCAGAAGCCACAAACTAAAATATTATCTAATGGGAATTCCCTTGAGGAATGTTTCCTCCTACATCTTGGGAAAAATATGCTCATTGTTGCATTCTCCTCCTGTTTCTTTTTAATATTTAGGGTGTCCAAATTGGAGCCTATTGTACTTAAGATATCTATTTTTAATTTATCTAAAAGGTTTCCTATCTCTACCCTTGTGATACCACCTAAACTAACTTCTTTTAGGTTTCTACTATAAGTATCCCAAACACTCTTCCCTATTTTGGCTCTACTCCTCGAGTAATTACTACACATTTGATAGATTTCAAAAAATGGTTTATGGGAGATGTCACCTGATGACATCAATTTAAGTGTCTCTATGTATTCTTTTGAAATACTTTTAAGGAAAAGAGCCTTGACTGCATCATATGGAAGGTCATTGTACTTCGATTTATGCGAGATATAAGCAAATCGTTCCATGTAATCCTTGATCTTCTCATCCTCTAACTGTTGGATTTTGAAAATTTCATTACGAGAATCCTTGGACTTGTATTAGTCTTGGTATTTTTTAAGAAATATATCTTTCATGCCTTCCCAAGACCTAATACTGGATTCTTCCAACCCCTTGAACCATCTTAGTGCGGAATCCTTGAGGGTGGCAGGAAAAAGTTTTAGTTTCTGGACTTCTTGTAAGTTATTGTAGCTCCTACACAAGATGTTGAACTCAAATAGGAAGGTATCTAGTTCTTCACTACTTTTACCGTAAAAGGTGGGCACTAACGAGAGTGAAATTTTCTTCATATTGACATTCTGTGTGGTGCCCAAAATTGGAAACCCGAAGGTGGTTTCAGTTTGGTTTCCAACTTCTTCTCCCTCCTCGTGTCTTACATGGTTTTGATCCTCTTGATCATCCATACTAGTTTGGTTTCCAGAGAGAGAGTACCTAAATGGTTTTATCCTTGAAGATAACAAAGTATACCAAGGTTTTTTTCTAGGAAAGGTATCCCTTCGATGGGAAGGTCTTTCTACTACTTGGATGTCCAAGACTTTACTCGATCCAGTTGAGACTATTGGTGCCAAATTTTATGTTTAGACTTGGGAAACCATTATATTGGATGAACTACCAAATAGAATATTCACATGTTCAAGATCAATGATGTCTACAAAGTTAGGGTCCTGTGATGGTGGTGAAAAATAAAAATTGTGTTGGCTGGTTCTTATGAAGGCCCGAGTGGTCTTGACTCATGTCTCACTATTATTGATGCTTAAATTTTCTGATCTATAATGATCCTTGTTTTGGTCTCTTCAGATGATTCTTTATCTCTTTGGGTTGAGCTAACCTCGACTTTCCAGTATTGGTCTGCGAATTTTATGGGTGGAGTGTTCCTTCCTCCAAAATGGTTAGAAGGAACCTTGATCAAAAAGTGTGGTTTGGTTTTAATGTATTTTCCCTTTGGGTCCCTAGGTTTGTTCATGAAATCAAAGAAGAAAAATTACCATTGCATTTGGGGGAACCTTCTATAATAGATGCGTAGGTTCTTACCTCTCGTCTTAAAGTTCCCCCGCCACCAAAATAATGCTAAGGTTTAGAAATGATCTACTTCCTAACTATTTCCTACCTTAAGACAACTCCTCGACAATGACACCAAAAATCATGGTTATTTTATATGCACTAAATCCCTCAATTAAATTTTCGAGGGGTAAGTAAACTTAGAGTTGTGGCATTGTATGATCAAAGGAAGAAAATCTAATGGAAGTATTTTCTAACTAAGGGGATGGTCTATATAAGGATCAATCTACTTAAGAGATGTCTCTTTTCATTTTTATCAATTAAAAAATCCTATTAATGATCTTGAACTATTTACCCTAATAAACTTCAAACAATGGATTGATGGATTATTTCTAAAAGAGAAAATCATAACCCATTTAAAAAAAGTTAATCTATTCAACCTAATGAGCAACTAGAAGTAAATTACTTTTGATCGTTTTAAATTTAAGAAAATAAGAAGGCAGACAACTAAAATTACTTTTGATCCTTTTTATCTTTAAGCAAATAAGAAGGAAGACAACTAACCTATCAAGACTATTTCAATAAGTGAACTCTATTCTTAAAAGAACTCATAATCATTTCTATTTTGGAAAAGAGAAATCTTAACCTATTTAATCAAAAAGCATCATGATTGTATTCAAATTCTAATTAATCAAAACTATTCCTAATTTGCAATAACATGAAAAAGAGAATTCAAAGATGATGATTATGTCTTTGGTGCCGAATAACATCACAATGGCATATGAATATGAGTGATAGTTCAAGAGGGATTAATTCAATGTTGACTTCTACATAGAAATGGAAAGTGTGAATCAAGCAATATAACAAAATCTTTGCCATCATAGAAGCAACACTAAGTATCTTGGGAATCCATGTGATCTATCAACTTCGTGCATCAATCATCATTGATTAAAAAACACACTTATGATAATTCAAGAAAATTTACAAACTCATGAACTTATGATTAAAAATCTTAATTCAAATCTACTCTTCTACTTAAAATTGAAATTCAAAACTATAATTGATATTTTATAGTCTAAACTAGACTAATCCTATCATAAAAACTCAGATTTCAAAACTAGAATTCTTTTAGAAACATAAACCCAAAATCTATTTCTATCCTAGCATACTAAAGCAAGATTAATGAACAAAATAGATCTATGAAGAATTAGCTGAACTCATAATTAAATTTAACTTGATTACAACTAATAAAACTTGCAACTATTATTCCATCGAAGTTTGCAAACAATCCTAAATTAAAACTCAGTTTACACTAATCCTCTGTCTAAGTAATACTTTGTTTTAATTTGCAAAAAAAAATTAAAACTTCAATACATCATCTAAGTTAGTATCCTACAGGACAATACATTTCTAATAAATAAGAAACACAACATGACAAATAACCAACTCCTATAATAAATCTACAATTTAAAGAAAGATGAATTAGATAATCAAATTACAATTAACATGCACAGTAATTGAAACTAAAAGATACATACAACAAAGAAACAATGTAAATTCTAACTAAGAAAATGATATAAACACACGATATATCTATACAATCACCCAGACCACTGGTGGGCCCCCTCAGCAGGTCGTGGCTACTCTTCTACAACAAAACATAGGCTTAACTCAACACGATTATGTCATTAATTAAAAATGTAGTTTGGAACACAAGTTTGCAAAGAAACGTCTAAATTACACAATGAAACTCTTCTTAAAAATGTTGTATGTGGTCTTTCCACTGTTAGTGGTATTTATAGGTAAATTACAGCTCGAGAGGTCGACCACTAGAAGGGTCAACCTCCTCTAAAAATGGAAAAATCATTAAATGAGCTTTTAACAGCGTCAACTTCTAGAAAATTCATGATCCACTCAATGATCAACATAAACCCCCAATCTAAGGTGTAATGAGATCTATAGCTAGAGGTAACGAGGGGGCACAAAACCCAAATTTCTAATTTGTCCACCACAGGTCACCAATGCACCAACCACCAACTCCTTCGCGCTCTGAGTGTTGGATCATGTGTTGAATGGAGTGTTGTATTGCATACCAGATGGGGTGCTAGATGAAGTGTTGGAAGAGGTACCATATGGAGGATCAGACCGCGATTTTTCATTGTTACACAAAGATCATGCATTAAATCCTTGTAAACATCAAACTGAACTAAATTGAGCTCAAAATCATTGTAAAACATCAATTACACATACCTGATACAAATCCATGATGAATCGATACAAAAACCTTTGAAAACTCATTCAAAATGGCCAATAACATATGTAATATTTATGCAAAAAAGATTCAATCATCACAATAAAATAGTTAAAATACGAACCCAATAGTCCTTATGCAAGAAAAACATGTAATTTTCTATGAATCCATAAAATTGAATGAGCATGAAATCAATTATGTGACCCGTGATCTAGAATTGGCTTCCATAGTGCATGCTTTGAAAATGTGGAGGCATTACCTCCTAGGTAGAAGATTTTTTCTTATGATAGACCATTGTGGGTTGAGGTACCTATTTGATCAACCATGATTTAATGCTAGACAAGCTATATGGATGGATCTCCTTAGTGAGTTTGATTTTGAAATCAAACACATTAAAGGAAAATAAAATAGGGTGGTTGATTCCCTTAGCAGAAGTGTGACAATGATTCACCTGGAAATGGTAAGCACCTATTAAACGAATGTTAGGGAGAGAGTCAAGAGTAAACAAGAAACCGATGTATTCTTTGAGACCGTAAAATCGTACTTAGAGAAAGAGCCGAGAGGGATGAAGTACAAAGGTTACCAAATGTTGAATGATGGCCTGCTAACTTACAAAGGTATGTTGTATATCCAAAATTGTGACAACTTGAAGAAATTAATGATGGATGAACTACACAAAAGATCATATATTGGTCATCCTGGTTATCAGAAAATGATTATGAACACTAGGAAATTGTTCTATTGGCCAAGACTAAAGAAGGACATAGTTTATTACTTGGCTAAATGTTTATAATGTCAGCAAGTTAAGGAAGAACACCGATATTTAGTAGGATTGTTGCATCCCCTACCAATTCCAAAATGGAAATCGGAAACCATATCCATGGATTTTATCACCGGATTTCCAAAATCAGCCAAACAAAATAACGCCATCATGGTAGTGGTGGAAAAATTGAGCAAGTTTTCTCATTTCAGTCTCGTCAAGTCAAATTGCAAGGCAATAAATATTGCCAATATTTTCATGAAAGAAATATTTAGGCTACATGGCATGCATAAGGAGATCATATCTAATAGAGATACAAAATTTACTTCAAGATTTTCGAAATCCTTAATGGTTTGTTTTAAGACTAAATTGTTGTTTAACACAGCCTATCATGCTCAAACTGATGGTTAGATGGAGAGGGTAAACCAAGTATTAGAGGACATGTTGAGGATGCATGTAATGGATCAACTTAAGAAGTGGGAAGACTACCTACCACTGGTAGAGTTTTCCTACAACAATGGCTAACAAGAGTCATTGAAGATGATCTATTTTGAGGCCCTCTCTGGTAGACAATGCAAGTTTCCAATAAACTAGAATAATCTAGTAGATAGAATTACAATCGGGCTAGACATGCCGAAACAAATGGAACAACAAGTAATTCAGATAAAACAAAATATGAAAATAGATCAGGATAGACATTAAAGCTATGCAGACATAAATAGGACTCCTAGATATTTAAAAACAAGGGATCATGTATATATCAGAGTTAGACCTAGGAAACGCTCCTTGATAATGGGAGTTTTTTCCAAGATGGCACCTTGGTATTATGGAACCTTTGAAATTTTGAATAGAGTGGGACCTATATCCTATAAGCTAGCACTTCCTCCCACAATGAAGGCACATAATGTTTTCCATGCTTCATTATTAAATAAATAGAGAGAGAATTCCTACCAGAACCTCAATTCATAATAAACAAGAAGGAAACCCCACTCAGGATCATAATCATTGCACAATTCAATGTGTAGTGGAAACACTTTGGCCCAGATGAGGTTGCATGGAAAGTGGAGGATTCCATGAAACACACATATCCATTTTTGTTTACTTCTATACATACAGAGCACATCGACAAAGAGAACATCGAGGACAATGTTCCTTTAAGGGGGAGGGGATATAATACCCCTATTTTCCCCATTTTCTAAATATAACTATACATTTCCAAGAGACTATGGTAGACTAGATATGTGTGATGTTTGATTTGATGAACCTTTGTATAAAAGGTCAATGTATGTATTTTTTATTATTAATAGAAACTGGATAAGTGTGGCATAATTGTTGAAAGGAGGGTTTATTAGGATAGACCATGGATGTTATGAGAGAGATGGTGAGGGGAACCAGAAATGGTTGAGATGACCCCCCACAAAACCAATACCTTACTAGAATTTATGGCTCATATCCAGAACAATTATCTGACCTAGAAATGAATTACCAATCAGAGTGGTAGATGGAAGACTCCTCCTCAAGAGTAAATGAGGAGATGGGGTAGAGTACCCATCTGAAATAGTTGTAGACCTAGCCATGAGCTAGGGATTCAGACCTACACAACCTTGCTGAGGAAGGAAAGAAAGAGGTAATTTTGGGCAGAGGCAAAGAGAAATCATGCATTCATGCAAAGAGAGCAGAGTCAAAAGAGAAATATCAAGAAGAGAAAAGAGCGGTTACAACTTTTTGGTTCAAGGAAGAACTATGAAATAAGCTCTTTCTAGGTGTAATAAGTTGTTAGAAAGGTTTTCATTACAATATGATAAATGAGGCTGACAAGTTACTATGGAAGTGCTTGAGAAGACCTCCTTTATTGGTACAGAGAAAACCCACTGCCAAGATCCTGTGGGAGGAGGAAAGTAACCTTTGTCCCTACCTGTCACTAAGAAAGAACAAAGAGTCTCTCTGAGAGCATCGTGGTATAGATCGGGGGTGGCCAATGGTAAATCTATTAGGAGTGGTTGTGCCTATGCTTGGGTGGAAACATGCACCCCTTTCAGCAGTCGCTTCACGAACTCTGGTTTTCTGATAAGTCTCTTCATACTTTATGTATTTAAATGGAAATGATGGTTGAATACATATATTTATCTGTCTATGGATGATTTTTCTATTGAATGAATAAGGTAGATGTATGTATTATCTCCCTGTGAACTCATGTTTTGGAATGGTCCTCTATTTTCCTTCTCTTAACAATTAAAGAGTCATGGGACATAAGCCTACAAGAGGGACGAGGTAGGATTTATTGAAATGTTTAAGTCTTGTCAACCTTTTGAATCTACCCTCGCAGGAATTTCTGGTTCGAACCTTGTGAAAGGAGGGTTTCTCCTTCAGACTCTTCACCGTAGGATCAAGGGCTCATTCCCATGTCCTTAACCCATTTACGACTAAAGGAATTATCTCTTATCCCAAAAGAGTTTTCGAAAGACCCATGCAACCAAGGTCTGGGAACCCTACGCTAGACCTGAAAGGAGATAAGCCTTCTAGGTTCATGATTCTAGGATTTTGGAGCTCTAGAGTGTTTTGACCCTACCATTTATAAGCTGACTGAAGGAAATTGATGGTTGCGGCTACCCACAAGGGTGATTGGCACCTGATAGTCTCTCTAACCATGGGGTTTAACCTGCCTCACGATTAAACCTTGATCCATTCATTTATCACAAAGTAATATGAACCATCGATTCGTGAGTATTATAGAATCCCCTTGGCCGTTGAATCTACATCGAGGAAACTTTGGTGAACTCCTACTTTAGGAGAATAGATATGTTATAGCATCAAACTTGCCTAATGTCAAAGTTAGGAAGTGAGGAGAGTCGTGGGATTGGGGATTTCGTTAAGAACCCCTCTTAACCATCTTATCATCCAAAGGAGGTCCCTGCATATGGTACTTCATCAAAGTACTACTTTAGGAGAGTGGAGAGGTCATAAATTCGAAACCCCTGAAGGTCAAAGTTGTGAAGTAATGAGAACTGTAGATATAGGGATCCTTCAGGATCTTCCCCGGCCGTTGGATTTATGCCAAGTTTAGACCAATGTTGACCACTACGGGAGCAAGGAAAGAGTCACACCATGAATCCCCCCAATGCCAAAGTTACAAAGTAACGAAGGTCGTAGACCTAGGGTTTACATGGACACACCATGTCCTTAATATTGAAGGACTTGGAGGGTGATCAATCTATGATGACATGGTATGAAAACATTACCCAGGGTGATGTGGCAATACATTTACATGCCATGTGACATCTGGATCTGAATGTTTCACCGACCCTACATTCCCATTAATACGTGACACATGTCACCCATTGTAGGGGTCACATGTCATCTTTGTCTTGTCGCATTCCATCTCCAACAATTACATGTTTGGTCTATGTGGTGGTGGGATTATTCGAGACCCATCTGTATTCATCACTGCATCAAGTACATCACCCCATGAAAGAGTGGATTCTTCAGAAGTTCGGGACTTTGGGACTCTGGGGGTTTGGGATGTAGCGTTGTGGGAAGGGTGAAAGGCTTGAAGGCCGCAACCACATGGTGATATTTTGGGATCCTTCGAGAATTCAAGACTCCAACAGACATGCATGCAAAAAAGAAAAGGTGCATTTAGTGCTAAAGCATCGAATGTCGAATTATCCTCTAGTTGTGTGTTATATGAGTATGAATTCTCACCATTGTTTTGGAAAGTGGATGGACCATCCCTACGAGAGGTAGGAACCTAGAAATGGTACGAACGAGATGGGTCCATGTGGGCGACATGTGTCCCTCAACTAACGAATCCCCAAAGGACTTCGGGAAGCCATAACTTGTAAACCAGAGGTTGACTTAGAGTCTGGTAACAATCATTAGAAAGAAATAGGTGAGTAGAAGAGGATGAATCATATTGAAGAGATGATTCAAGTTTATTTGAGTGATAATTTTTTTTATGCCCCATCCCTATAAAAGGGTACTTAGGGGTCGGGTGTGTTACAGTAGGAATATATGAGAAATTAGAAGTATGTATTCCCACATTCCCACATTCAATAAATAAACCAAGTGTAAATGTGAGTAAAAATTAAGATAAGTAAAGTGGGTTGTGGGAGGAGAGGTCAATGGATGGGCAATGTATGGTATCCGACATCTGGATTCAAGGATAAAAAATGAACCAAGTGTAAAATTTAATGAAGGTGCAATTTGAATGATGCAGAAATGGAGGTGCAAAGGGATTTTGGGTTGCGGGACACTAACATGAGGGCAAAAGGTAAATGAAGAGGAAGGTTGTCCTACATGTTGAATGGAATACTTAGTGTAAAAAATAGTAAAACATGGAAAGTCATGAAAAATGACTAAATGAGGTAACTGATAGAGTTACATGAAAGTAAGAAAATGGAAATGAAATATGAAATATAGAAAATGGAAATATGGAAAATTAAAATGGAATAGGAAAAGGGAAAAAGAGAAAGAAAATGGAAAATGAAAATTGAAATATGAATACAAAATGGAAATGGAAATGGTTAAATGTGAAAAGTGAGGAAAATGACTAAGTAAAAGAGCATGGGGAGTAAGGCAAAGAGTAAGGATAATGGTGAAGTATGGGGTGGTAGTATATATATGATTGAGGAAATAGATATGAGTGAGGAAATTGGCATATATTGGGAATAAAACCTTTGTTTTAGATTCTGTGAAGTGATGAATGGAGATGAGAAATGAGGATATTTAGTGAGAATATACACATAAACAATTTCCTTATTTTTCTATCTTTTCTTTTCCTTCTCTTTTGTTTGAAAGAGAAACTATCCTTGTTATACTTTCATGATGAAGAACTAGAAAACTGAAGTTAATTGGAAGCTTGTTGGGTATTCATGATCAATAGATGAATATTATTTGGAACTTTCCAAGTTCGATGAAAAATAAATTGCGGTCTCTATTTGATGGGTGAAAACACATCAACATCTAGTTCCAACTGTGGGATAGTGACCCACTGTGGGTTTCTAAGAATCCAAAATCCTAGTCCATTGGGATATGGAGTCATCCCAATCCACTATCTTGATCCAACAAATGCTTATTGTAAAACATCATGGACATAACTATACTATATACATGAGACAACAAAAACCAGCCTACCCTAAGATACTTGGAGAGAAAGGATACTCTCAAGTGTAAGCACATTTCCAATGTAGCCATGAACATAGCCAACTCATATGATTACTCCCAACCATGATTGAGAATTTTGTTTCATTGGCCATGTTATGGGCTTGATTAATTGATCTAGATTATTTTGAGAATGAAATGAAGGCAGAAATATAAAAAGTAAATACACATATATATTAATAGAAACACGGAGATACAATAATGCATAATTTTTATTAATGAAATACATGTCTAGAAACTGTAAAATTACAGAGTGAATGAACTCATTGGAATGGTGGCAACTTATCTCTAAGAAGAGATGTGATGCCTACACTCATTTGCAAGTAGATGATTACAATGAGGCTCCAAAGGCCTTTTTAACATAAATAATAAATGAGAAAACTATAAACATCCAAAAACTTAACCCTAGGAGATGAAGCACAAAAAGTTATGTGGGCCCCGATGGGGTAAGTTGGTACATTAACTTCCTGAGGTTGTAAAGCTTGCATGTGATCTTTGTTTTAGGCACATGATAACTCATTGGAAATAACTATCTGAGGAATACACATGTTGTTGTCACATTTAGGCTAAATCCTATAGTGTGTTTGTGCAATGGCCAAAAAAAGTTGTTTAGGGCCTCAGAACAGCCCCGAAAGTTTAGAATTTGAAAAACAGTAGAAAAACTGCCAAGATGGAAACCCCTGTTTTGAGCCAGTGGAATAGGTGGGTGGCCACCGATTTCTACCTAGATCATTATTACCCCCTTAGGAAGTGATGGTCACCATTGCATCAAGTTCTCATGGAATATGGGGAAGCTTTTGTTGAATCTAAACCTTGGTGAACTTCTTTCCTTGTTGAAGAAGTTATCCTTATTAGCTTGTTGAAGGTTGTTATGAACATGTTACTGGAGGGGTTGGATCCATTCAACTGATCTAGTTGCATGATCTTCCTGAGTGTGGGAGAGATATGTTGGTGAAGATGCAATATGAGGATTATGAAGGGATCTATTGTAACTTTGATGGGTTGGGCAGTGTGGGGGCACTCCTGTAGGTGATGCAACAATATTTTTATGCTCTTCTAAAATATGATTCTACTGTATAGAAAAGTCTTGGCCTGAGGTTGTAGTGGTTATAGTGTCCTTATGTTCACCTTATTCCCAGATTGTGAAGAGGATAATCATCTCGGTATGAGATATTAATTTTCAACATTGTTTTGTCGAGATAGTAGTCAGGACTACCTCAAATATCAAATAGAGATGACCCCCAAAAGTAACAATGATGATATGGGGTCGAGATTCATTATCAACATGATGCTTCCACATATATGGATAGCCTAACAAAACATCACAAACTTCCAGTGGGGAAACATCACACAATACCTCATCCTTGAAGAGCTTGATGTTGTAGGACAGACGACACTATTGGCTGACAGAAATATCTCGACCCTAGTAAAGCCACCTGATGTTGTATGGTTGTAGGTGTGGTTTTTCCAACAAATCCAATTGTTTGATGACCTCTGTTGAGATTACTTTGTTCTAGCTTCCACTATCAAAAATAAAATGAAATAGGGTCCCCTTCACCCAAATCTATGAATGGAAGAGGTGGTCCCCGTCCTCAGGATCCTCTGGTTCTTCTAGTTGGATTGTTGTGGTCGCAATAGTAGAAGTGGGTTTTGTATCAATTGTTTGTCTCCTTTTATTATTATCTGAATTGGATTATGATTTGGGGATCAACTCTGTTTCTTTGAGCTCGAATATTGATGACTATTTGGAGCGACATTCATCAATGTTTTTCTAATGGATTTTGTGGAAGTTGCACCACTTCCTAGTGTCCTTTTTTGTCTTCCCGTTTCTCTTCTTTTCTTATGGCTTGGATTGGTTTTCTTGATGTTGGCTATTCTATGAATCAAAGCTACCTTTACCATACTTTGGTTTTTGCGGATTTGCAGACCCAAATTCCCGCTTGTTCTTCTTCTTAAATATTTTCTTGATTTTGACATCATATAGATAAGAGGCTCCTAGTGATGAGATTTCTAGAAACTCCATTTCAGTTTGGATGTACTTTTGTAGAGCCCCTCAATATTTTAGAACCATATGTCGCTCAGAGTCTTTGATACCCATATTGTTGAGCAAGGTATGGATGATATTTTTGAACTCTGAGACTATTTTCCCCCTCTCTTGATGCAGTGTGGTCCATATCATGTACTGGTAATCATAGTTTCCCACAGGGTAATATTATTCCTTGATCGCATCCATAAAAAAAACTCAATTGGGATCGGCCCTAAATATTCTATACTCCTCTGTGGAATTTTTATCCAAATAAGTTTCCCACCAATGTTTGACATGAGAGAGAGCCTTAAGGAGCACAAAGGTGATATTTTTTTTGTCAGGAAAATTGTGGACAAAGAAATAACCTTCTAGCATATTTAACCACTTTTCCAAAGCATCCTCATCGCTATGACCTTCAAATATACGGATATTGAGGTTTAATTGTACCTTTAATGGGGAAACATCTCCAAAGTGACTTCTTGATGAAGATGTGCCTACTATTATCGACAATTGTTGAAGGATTTGGGAAAAATTATCCAACATCTCGTTCCTCTATTGCACGAGGGATAAATCCTAAATATTCGTTCCTCTGTCACACTCTGGCTAAATCCTAGAGTGTGATTGTTTCACTCCCAAAAAAATATGTTTATGGCCTCAAAACAACCTCATAAGTCTAGGACACAAAACTGTAGAAAAAATGCCAAGGTAGAAACCCCTATTTTGAGCCAGTGGAATAGGTGGGTGGCCACTAATTTCCACCTGGATCATTAATAACGATATATGAATATCCTTCTCTAGCATAGAATTTTTAAAAAGAACGAAAAAATGGCATCATCCATGATCCTTTGAATGAAAGGAAATTGCTTCTTTCAACTGTTACATCAACAAAAAATTTCATTGCTTCCATTTATTTCCTTTTGAACACAACACTATTCTTGTTCTGTGGTATTTCGAAGAATGGAAAAATTATTTGCAACTCCTTCATATCATCAACACCATTATAATTATTTTTTTCTTATCCTTTTACTTCATTGTCTTTTTCTAGAGTAGAGGATACATTTCTAGAACTTGTTTCATGAGAAACAACTTATCATCTTGAAGACCATGTTAGTTTGTTTTGGAATTCATAAATATTTGAATATTTTTCTTCGGATATAGTTTGGTAAACATTTTCTTGAAAATGTTCGTCTTCATATCTACATTCATCTTCTTTGATACAATCTCCTTTTGAAAATAATAATGGATCAACATCCATTTCCATGGATTATAACACCCTTGTAGTAGTTTCATTATTATATTATTGAAAAACAAGTCTTTGATTGTCTTCTTTGGGAATTTGATGAAAATATTGTTTCAATATCTCCGCATTTGGATTTTGAACTCTGATGGCCCTTGAACTAGGGGCTTGATCATTGATATTTTTATTTCTTTATGTATAATTTATGAGGCCATGTGTAGGAAATGAAGGATTTTGATATTCTTTCCTTGGAATTTGATCATCATTTCTCTTTAAAAAAGATATTTCATTTTTCATTTAGTTAATGATTCTTTTTAACTAAGCAATATCAATGTCTGGTCAGGCCTTTTGAGTGTCTTGAAAGATATTTTTCACATTCACTAGTTACTCTTGAAATATTCCTCTCCCAACCCATTTCTCTTCAACTACTCTTGAAGTAGATGGAACTTGAGATGACAATGATAAATCTATCATATTCCTTTGCAATTTACCAAGAATGATTTTAGGATCAACTTCAGTTTCTATTATTAAATATTCCATTTCAGCCTCTCTTCTCATTACTTCTTCCAAAGTTGTGATTTGTGATGCTTTTATTGTATATTTCACATTTGAAGGCATTGCATTCATATATCATCCCCCCAAAAATGAATAATTTGAGCATTGATATTGTGGAATTCAATGCAGAGCCTTGAACAATCTTGAATTAAAATCTCTGATTCTTTCAATATTTTGGAGATGAATCTGAGTAAATTATGTCAAGAGAGTATGGTATTCTATAGGCAGAGAAAACTTTGTTATGAAAACACCTTCCATGTAATCAAAAGAAATAATTTTTTTTTGTGAAAGAGAAAGATACCAATCATAAGCTGGACCAACTAATGTTTGGAGAAAGAGTCTGACCATCACATCATCATGCTCAATCAAATAGATATAAAAAAATGGTAAGGAATCGATCCAAATGTTTTTTGAGATCCATGATCCCATATCCAAAAAAAATAGGAAGAACACCTTGAGGAAGATTAGGCATTTTATGTCACTCTCCATGCAAATTCAAAGGACTAGATCTTATCCTTCTTCTTGGAATTCTTTGTCCTTCATTTTTTTTTCTCTTCTCTATATGCCATTGATTATGAACTTTGATTTTAAAAAACACTTCCTTTTCTTATTCTTTGAAAACCATTTGTATAGTTCCATCTCTCAAATATTTGATATCTTCTTTGTCTTTGAGCCTTTGCAATTTATTTTTCATAGACAAGGGATTGTCGTGTTGTTTTAAACTCTTCTTGACTTCTTGTTGTCGTTAAATTATGTAGCTGACATAAAGCACTTCTTTAGTCTCCAAATAAAATTTGTATTTGAGGATTATTTAGAGTTGTTTGGGTCATTTAATTATTTATGATCTACAAAACCAACCTTTTTTTCTCCCTAGTGTGGTCGCCAAAAATGTTGATCGTTTTTTTTCTGTCAAGGGAAAATGACCAACATTTGAGAGAAAATATTGCGGGGAACAAGAAATATTCTCCTCTTTTTTATAGAGGTGGTTCTCCTCTATTGAAATATTGGAAGATTATGTGTATGGCTCTATCGGAATGCAATGGGTGAGTTATAAACAGAAAACCCCAAAATATCTCACAAACAATCTCTCATTTAGCATATTTATTCATTAGTAACATTATCTTATTCACGGAAATAAAATTGAATAAATATAAATGAAAGAGATTTGTACAGAGTTTTCTTTCGACAAATATTTTTCCTTCCTTTTGAAATGATGTGAACCTAGACTCAACTATGAATTTGCAAGATGAAATAAAAGTAAAATGGACAATTCAATAAATAACTTTAGATGATCACTTCATTACAACTCAAACATTATTTTGATGGACAATACATTTGAAATCTCATGATTTAGACTCAAACTCTAAAAAAACACCAATGTAATGCCCCAAAATAGTTCTTTGTGGGAGAAATTTATAATAACATCCAAAATATAACAATTTTAACGATGTCTGAAACACAAGGGGTGAAACAACCTCAACAATATTTCAATGACAATTACATAAAATGAAATAAACTACATCTACTTTTTACAAGAAGGTTTTTTTCTTCTCTAGACTTGAAATGTCATGGAGAATGTATGGAAGAATATTGAGAGAGTTGAGTAGAAAGGAATATGAAGGAGAAAGTAAACAAGACTAATTCACAGATCTTTTGAAATACCAAAAATTTCTTCCAGCAAAAGACCCCTATGGAAAACTCTCTAAGTATCATATGGCAAACACTCTAATAGCCGACTGCCAACCTTTTGAATCTGCCTCCCTTTTTTTCTTTTGTAATCGCCTCTTCATCTTCTTGAAACCATTTTTTAGTTAGGGTTTTATTTTCCCTTTGTAAATTTTAAATGAGATATTCATGACATCAATAGGGACCCACTTTAGAAGCCCAAGAATTTCTTTAAATAAATGATTTTCCAAAAATAACTTGTTTCCTATCCCAAAAAATATTCCCAAATGGAATTTAATTTTTAGGGCCTGATAACTAATATTTTATCCATTGAAACCACCTCCAATGTTTTCTTCATCTCTTTACCTTTTTGAAGAGTTCTTGTTTTCTCAAATCGAGCATTAGGATCAAAAGTTATGAGCTCTAAAAGATGGAAACTCAACCACCATTGATCTATCGTCGTGAAATCTAGGCCTTTGATTTGCAAATACAACTTTCTTTATCCCACATACATTTTGGGAGGGCTCGCATGACATATTTATAAAGAAAATCCATATCCATTTTATTTGTGAATGATCTAGGTGGATATCAGTGTCCACCCACCTATTCCACTGGCTCGAAAAACAATTATCCACCTTGGCAATCTTTTGATAGTTTTTCGGGTTCCAAACTTCCGGGGTTGTTTTGAGGCCCTAAATGACGTTTTTTGGGGATTTGGGGCCTAAGTAACATTTTGAGGCACTGACCTGGGCCAAAAAAAAATCGTTCTTCTCGGTTAGACCTTTCCAACAGGCTATTGTGCACCTAAAAAAAATATTGTATGAAAAAGTTATGACCCCGGGAAATTGATGTATTAACTTACCCAAACGGGGCCCACATGACATTTGGCGCTTCATCTCCTAGGATTAGGTTTTTGGATGTCTATGGTTTTTGAAATTCATGTTTATTGTAAAAAGGCCTTAAAATCCTCATTGTAATCATCTTCTTGCGAATGAGAAAAGTTGTCACATCTCTTCTTAGAGATAAGCCACCACCATTCCAACAAGCTTGTTTTTAGCTACATTTTACAGTTTCAACGTATTTCCTTATTGAATAGAAAACTAGTTTTAATGTATCTATGTTATTCTATGTTAAGCATATTTTAATAATCTGTATTCATTTTGTTCTGCTCATGAAATACATATCAGTGTTATCAGAGCAGTCATCTCCTTGTCATCTTAATTCATGTCCCCAATGAGGTCAGGGTAAAAGAATTGGGTCTCGAGATTGTTTCTCTTGAGGAAAAAATCTCTTGCATGCCCAAGAGACCTCTCATGGAAGGGGAAAATAAATATGACGGGTCAAGCGATCATTTCAAAATGTTTCTTGAGGAAGCCCTCACACAACAAATGAACTAGATGATGGATAGTTTTGCGCAAATCCTTCGGTGGCTACCAATAGGCGATGCATCTTCCTTGAGCGGCAGTGTCGCCCCCTTCAAGGTACAAATCAAATTCTATATTCCTATATTTGAAGGTTAAATAGACGCATATGTTGTAGACAAGTGGTTGAATCTACTAGAAGGGTATTTTTCTATCCATAACTTTTTTAATAGAGAAAATATTAGTTTTTCACTCCTCAAAGTTGTTCCCCATGTCAAAGATTGGTGGGAAAATTTCTGTGAGAAAAAGGAAACAAAGGAACCCTCATTATTTACAGTCGCAACCACATGATAATCCTTCAGAGATGTTATTAAGGAACAATACTACCCTGTAGGAATTTATGATGACTTGTATACGAAATGGACCACACCACGACAAGAAAGAGACCAAGCAGTTCCAGAGTTCACAAATATTTTTCATACCTTGTGCACCAAGCTAGGTATCAAATATTCAGAGTGACATATGGTGCTCAAGTATCGTGGTTCTCTACATAGATAAATCCAGAATGAAATGTAATTTATGGACATCTAGTCTTTGGGTGCGACCTATCGATATGCCGTCAAAATCGAGCAGAAGCTCAAACAAAATACGTGGCAATTTGTGTCTAGGAACCCCTCACAGAAAAATCCAGGAAAGTACATAACCAACCCACAGAACAAAGGACAAAGAAAATATGGATCGTATCAGGACAACTAGTCCAAGCCACAAGCAAAGAAGGACACTAGAAAGAAAAATAAAGATACCAGGAAGTGGTGCGACTTTCATAAAATCCCTTGGCATAACACTATTGACTACCACTCAAAGCAGTCACTAGTGTCCAAAGTGAAAGCCTCTAAATTAGATATGGGTTTTGACTTTGAGTCAGAACTATAAAGGGGAAGATAGATCATTGACACAGAACCCAGTGCCACGGTTGCTACCACCAAGCTCCAGTCTGGTTAACCAGATGAGCCATAAGAAGGAGAACACCTTTTCCATTCACATATGTGGGTAAAAGGAACCCTGTTTCACTTCATCATTGATAGAGGTATGCAGAAGAACTTCATCTTAGAAAAGGTCATCAAGCATCTAGCCCTTCCAACAATGCTGCACCCACAACCCTACACCATTGGATGGCTCTGCCAAGGAAGCAATCTTCGCGTCATCCAATAGTGTTGACTGTCATACGACATAAATCCCTTCAAAGACGAGGTATTGTGTGATGTTTCTCCTTTTGATGTTTGTAATGTTATTTTGGGCCAACCTTATTTATGGAAATGTCATGTTGTATATGATTCTAGGCCTCGTAGTGTTATTATTACTTTTAACAGGAAATTGTACAGGATACCCGAGGTAGTCCCTCCTAGTGCTATTTCCTTGAACTTTTCCAAGCAATGCAGGAAGGTCATCTCTTAGACCGGGAAATTTTTATTCTTCGTGATTCTCTCTCAGAGTGAGAGAAAAATCGCAGCCAAATCTAGGGCCTCCGCGACCGATCTCTCCACACAACAGAATAAAGTGGATAAGGTCATGGAAGAATAATCAAATATATTCTACTCTCCTACTGGGGTACCTTTGCACTGTCAGGTCAAGCATCCCATCGATCTGACCCCATGCACACCATTACCCAATGGGCTAGTCTCCCACTTCTCTCTGTTAGAAAATAAGGAGATCAAGAGGAAAATACAAGAACTTCTCCACAAGGGGCACATCCATCCCAACTCATCGCCTTGTGGGAGCCAAATCATGCTGGTGCAGAAGAACGATGGGACCTGTTGACTCTGCATTGATTACCTAGCCCTCAATAAAATCATAGTCTGAAACCAATGCCTGATTCATCGAATCAACAACATCCTTGATCAGCTCATGAGGGCCAAATAATTCAATAATATTGATCTAAATTTTTGCTAGCACCAGGTCCCAATAGAACAAACAAATGTATGGAAGACTGCCTTCAAGTAAAAATAAGGTCTTTTTGAATGGTTGATCATGCCCTTTGGTTTGACAAATGATGCAACAAATTTTATGAGGATTATGGACGATATCCTATGACCTCTCACCAATAATTTTGTAGTGGTGTATCTAGATGACATCCTCATCTACAGTAAGACTTGGGTGGAACACTTGCAACATATTCAACAGGTTCTGCACACCCTGTGGCAACAAAAACTATATGAAAACTTGGAAAAATGCTCCTTCGGCATGGACATGGTCCATTACTTAGGCTACATCATTGATTGGCATGGTGTGCATGTGTATCCAACCAAGATCTAGGTCATCCATGCCTGGCTAGCCCCAACTGCACTCACTAAATTTCATAGCTTCTTGGGCCTCACCAATTTATATTGCAAAATCGTGTTGGGATTCTCTCATATCACATGGGCCCTCAACCAAGTAACTAGGGGTGGCAGTAAGGAAAAATTTGTGTGGGGCCTGTCCCAACAACAAGACTTTGATGAATTGAAGAAGATTTTGTGCTCATCCCCAATACTTTCATTATCGAACCTGCATCATCCCTTTGAGATCGAGACAGATGCTTCAGAATATGTTGTGGGTGTCGTTCTCACTCAACACGACCACCCCATGGCATATCATAGAAGACACTATCAGATGTTGTCCGTAATTACCCTACTTATGACAAAGAAATGTACTCCATTGTGAAAGCCTTCCACCAGTGGAAACATTACATTCTTCGGAAGGAGACAGTCATCCACACTGATCACAAGCTACTAAAGTTCATGCAGTTCATTTGAGAGGACAACCCATCAAGGTAGTTTGAAACTATACTAACTTGTTTGCACCGATATTCCCTCTGGATATCTAGATGGATTCACATAAGAACCAATGTTTCTCTACATCCTCATCCCCTTCACCCCAAAACTATGGGTATCGGGTGATTGATCCTCCCATATTTCCAGCCATTTTGGGTCTTATTGTTCCTATTAGAATGAAACCTAATTGTCCTGGTTGCGATATTCTTGAGGATCCCAATATCCTCCCAACATTTACACTTATAAATTGGTTCTGACTAACTAGATGTGATGGAATATAAATAGAATAAGTAGGTGGTGTAGAATTTACCACGGGCATAGAGGACGCCTAGGGGATGGGTGATTCAGGGCTGGTTCCACTGACTTTTGGGAGGGTTTCTTTGATTTGGGGGGTCTCCTTCTCTTCCTCTGGAGAAGCCTTCTCAACCTGATTCGCAATGTTTCATGATGTTAAAGTTGAATATTCTTGTTCTCCATCAAGGTCCAGACCTGCTTCATCTTCCCTTTATTCTCCAGGCTCTTCTTCTCGTCCACCCATCTGGGGAATCCTTCCTCTCTGTTCTTCTCTCTACTGTAATCTTAGATTGTCCAGTATTTCTTCTCTTATTACCTTCCTCAACTCTTCCTTCTTTCTTTCATATGTTCCTCTTCATCTGATTTATTTACACGACACCTTAGACTTCTTTGTTGCTTTATTTATCTTTTTGTACCACAACTTCTCAACTATGGCGGCTATCCTTAAGGATCGCTCATTTCTTGTGTTCATTTCTTGATCTTCCCCCATATGTCAAATAACCCTTTCCCCTTCTCAAGTCATGATCCTATCCCAAAATCACCCTACCCTAAATGTAGGTGTTTAGGCTACCATCTCAATCAAGGGAATATTTATCATCCCCTCCTCAATCAAGAATGCTTTGATCCACATGGAAATTTACCTCAACAATATTTCGCGTGCACCTTTCTTGAAAATTTCTTCCAGTCGTGAAAAATATTGGTGATTCTCAATGGCGAATTCATTGATATATCCCTACAGAGTCGTGTTAACCTAGAAATCGACTGCTCGCATAATCCAGTGATCCAACCGATGAAGTGTTGCTATATTCTTTTTATCCCAAGAACATAAATTCTTGATGCATTATTGGAAGGAGCTTCTTATATATCATCTATCTCATGGAATAGTTCTTTCAGTAATTTTACCTAGAATATCTCATACTGGTCACTCAATCTTTCTGAATAAAAGACAAAATCTCTTGTAGTGTTCAAACTTTTACCTCGCAACTCCGCTTCCTTCCATATAAAGGTGTCACAATTTCGCTCCCACCATTGTCGAATCTTAGATATATAGATCTATTGAAGAATTCTCCTCACAGGTTCCCTTTTAAAACACGGGTCCCGACAATGAAACCATTTTGTTGGTGCAAAAGTGATCATACCAGGGTCCTTCTCAAGTTACCAACAAAAGGTACTGAAGTAGTCTAGAGTGTTGGCATTTTCATATTCCTAGGAGGGAATAATTCTCACCCTAAGTGAAACCGAGATGAGAAAAAGAAGGAAGGGTAAGGAGAATACTTAGATAAATCTATGACATATCAATATTCATGTTAGTCTTGCACAAGATTGGTTAAGCATGTAGCATTTATGAACATATCCTAACTGAGAATAAAGATATAGAGTTGTGTCTCCATTCACAAGGAAGTAAATAATCATATTAGACATAAAACATAATACAGAGTAACATTCAATACATTCAGAAGGAGAAATACACAAGATATATTCAAAATTTGGGCCTCCAATTGTATTAACATATTAGGTTCTTCTCACATCTTGAGTCACAGATACAAGTAATTAGAGGATACTCCCGAATAAGTATGATACAAGGTTATCTCAGTCCCTTTCTCTTTTTAACTCTACAATAATACAAAACTCTGTTACATTGATAGTCTGGTTCTTACCCAGATCTCAAGATTCAATTAAGCTAACAACATAAATGATAACAACAATGGCTCTAGCAACAACAACAATCCCAACCTTTCATTAACAACCAACAACAAAAACAACCCTATTAAAATCATATCGATCTCATATATATATAGTTTGATCTAGGTTTTCTGGTTGAGAACCCGAGAGTTCTCTCTTCTTCTTGATCTTGTTGCAACTTCTTTCTTCAAAAATGATGTTGTGTTGTCCTTCCAACCACTTTTTGTTTATTCCTTTAGTCCATTGTCCATCTACTCAACATATTGCATAACTTTTGTTTACGAAAATAAAGATGCAACATAACTTGTGCAACTTCTATTTATCAAAACGAAAGGCCCAAGACTCCCTAAGATTTAGAACACATACTTTTCCTCTGTACATGAAAACTCTATCTTTCTTTAACTCAAAATATTTAAATTTTTGTTGCAAATTTCCTTGTTCCAATGTTTCTTTTATTTGAAATAGTGTTGATCGGAATTTTCTACCTCTAAAATGTTATCTTTTAGATATGTCCTATACATGATAATGGCTGCAATATGCATCTCATGTGCTCTTTTTTGAGTGCATTAGCCACCTATTTCTCCTTTCCTTTGATGTGTTTAATTTCAAAGTCATACTCACTAAGGAATTCAAGTTATCTACTTTGTTTAGAATTTAATGTTGGTTTTCCAAGAAAATGTTTTAGACCAGAGTGGTCTATTCTTAGCTCAAATTTTCTCCCCATGAGGTAATGTCTCCCTATTTTCAGTTCATGAATAATGACTTCTAATTATATATCATGGGTAGAATAATTCCTCTCATGCTCTTTTGATTTTCAAGAATCATAGCATACCACATCATCCTTTTGAGTGAGGACTCCATCAATCCCTTCATTGCACACATATGTGCACACAACAAAGTCTTCAATAGGGTTTGTAATATTCAATATTGGTGCATTGGTCAAAATGTCTTTCGTCTGTTGAAAAATTTCTTCACATTTGGATGTCCATTACAATTTCACTTCCTTCTTCTGTAAAGAAGTAATGGGGCTTGCGATATTTGAATTTTTTTTATTGTAAATATTCGGTAATTCTCTGCAAGACCCATGAATTATATGACCTATGTAACATTTCTTGGTGTTGGCCATCCTCTAATGGCCTCTATATTATCAGGATCAATTGTTATCCCATCTACTGAAATAATATGTCCCAAGTATTGAATCTTCTTTTGATAGAAGATGCATTTACGTAGCTTCACATACAACTTATGCTCTCTCAAAAATTTTAGCACCATTATTAAATGTTTTTCATGTTCCTCCTATGTATTTGATTAGCTGAGTATATCATCTAGGAACAAATTTACAAACTTGTCCAGGAACAAAATTACAATCTTGTCTAGGTATTCCTTGAACACTCCATTCATCAAGCACATGAAAATTGTTGGGGCATTTGATAGCCTAAATGGCACGAACGTAAATTCATAATTCATGTATCTTGTCTTGAATGATGTCTTGTTGATATCTTCTTCCTTTATCCTCACTTGATGATAACATAATCTCAAGTCAATCTTGGAAAATATTCTTGTACCTTTTAGTTGATCAAATAGATTATAAATCCTTGGAAAAGGATATTTGTTCTTTGTGTTAACCTTATTTATCTTTCTGAAATAATTGTAGAACCTTAAGGTTCCATCCTTCTTCAAAAAGGCACTAGGGAACCCCAAGGTGACACACTTGGGCGTATATACCCTTTCTTTAATAATTCTTCAATTTGCATCTACAATTCCTTCAACTTTGGTGTGCCCATTATGTAAGTTTTTTTGGACAATGGGGAAACTCCTGACACCAAATTAATACATAAATAAATGTCTCTCTTTGGTGGCAGTCCTGCGATCCCAAAAAAAGTATTTAAAATCCTTCAAGATTCGATGGTATTCAATACTTTCCATTTAATTTTTGGCTTCCTCTTCCATAGGGGTTGCAAAAATATGGCATCCCTTCATGAAACTCTTTTTCAGTTGCATGGCTAAAAGTTCTCTAACAACTATAGCTCTTGGAATTCCTTGAAATTTTTCTTGTTTCTCTTCATTGTCGAGACAAGTTATTTGTTTGTTGTAATAGTATAAGACAACATGGTGTTTTTCCAACCAATCCATGACAATCAGAAAATCATATGAACCTAATGGTAGGATGTTTGCATCCACCTTTGTGATGAATACATTCATGTCTATTGGAAAATCCTTAACCAACTCATTTATTTTCTTCTTAGCCCTTATATCTAACTAAACTAACCAATGTTTCTTATGCTTACTTATTTTTAAGTGAAACATTTCAACAATGTTAGGATTTATGTAACTATGTCTAGCTCCAGAATCAACTAAAATTGCTATGTGATTTTTATCAATCTTACCTTCCACTTCAAACATGGGGGACTAACTTTGCTTGCTTGTTGTCTATGACTACATAAATCATTGGAATGTTTCCTCCCATGTCCTAAACTATTTTATCTATTTGAATATTGTGGAAAATACTCATCATTTATCTGTTGTGAGGGAATTCCTTGTACAAGTGATATCCCTCACACTTCCAACACTTCATGGATTGTTGTCTTGGCCTTTTCCCAAATGAATCTTCTATCCTAGGTTCATTTTGGGCTGATTGTTCTTGCTGATTTTCTTGGGGGTTATTTTTGAAAAAGTGTGGCTTAAAACCTTTTTTCCTTTTCTCCTTTTTACCCTTCATCTTGTCATTCCAAGTTTTTTAAAATACTATCCTTCTGCTATGCTCATAAATATGCTTTTCTCTCATTATGGCCTCCTCCAAAGTCTTGTGGTTATCGTAGTGTATATTTTCACTTTAGAAGGAATGGTAACCCAATCATAAATCTTTGGATTTTTACCTTCTCATCTTTTATGAAGCCTGCATACTTCAACAACTCAAAGAATCTCTTCTCATATTCATCTATTGTCATGCTTCCTAGCTTGAGTTAAAATAACTCTTTCATGTTCTTTTTATAGTAATGGTATGAAAAATATTTCTCTTGGAAATATCCTTTGAACTTCCTCCATGAGACCTTCTTCTCATCAAGTTGCTTGGCTTGCTTAAGTTGATCCCACCACATGGCTACTTTTCCTTGCAGGTGGTAGATTGCAATTATAGTTTCTACCCTTTAGGGGTAATCATATAGTTAGAAATATTTCTTCATTTCCAACATACATGCTTCAAATTATTCTCCCTTTCTATGCACTCTATTAACATTTGGGGGCTTTATTTTCCTGATTTCACCTTGTAAAATGTCTGACTCAAGCCATTTCCTCTACCTCCTGACAGGAGACACACTTGGGATGTTCCCTGACCCTGAAATTGCATGAGATATCTTGGTGGATTTCTCTGGGGAATGATGATACTTTCTTATACTTCTTGATTGTTTGTCATTCTCATGATCATCCCTTCTATTATGGGATCTGGATGATGCCACTTGTATAGCACTAGATACTTTTTTTGTGTCAAAGTCTTTATTGGTGTTCTTATAAAACATATTTTAGACTATGAATTATCTCCTCCAAATATTTCGTAATATTCTCATGATTATCTTTCACATATATCTACACTTATCTCTGCAAGGTTCACATATTGTCATCCATCTCCAGATACTCCTCTCTGCCTCTTCTTCCATTAGAATTTTTCTCAGTATATACCACACTAACATGTAGACCTATTATCTCCTCCTCATGGTTGTAATATCCTTGGACATATTCCATATATTTATTTGTCATATGGGAACCAAACCTACCCTCCTATACCTCTAGTTTTGCAAGAAATGTGCATGCAACAATTGTTGTTAGAGTTATGCATAATATAAAATATTTTACAAATTAGATTACAGGTCATCCTTTCAACTACAATTATGAGGAGTATGGATGCATTGAAATATTTTTATGATTATTTAGAACTATTCTTCTATAAAAAAAATCTTCGATGGTTGTACTCATGCCTCATTTTGAGTTCTAAGAGAAAAGTTACAACTTCTCAAGTTGCAATTTCTACTCATTGCTCTATTTTTAATGCTACAATTTTTTTTTATGAGAAACTCTAATGCTCAATTCAAAATTATGGGTTGATATTTTTCTTCTCCTCTTCAATACCTTTCCATTGACTACTTGTTTTCCCAAATATGAGCTTCGAGTTGATAGTTATGGTCTATGGAGGCTTAGAATGTTTCTCATTTTTACCCCTTACTACTACAAGTGTCTTCTCTCCCATCCTGTATAGATTTAGCTACCCATATTCCAAATCTAGTTACATGGATATCTTTTATGGTCCATGAGATTTCCACATACTACTCTTGCATCCAAAAATGACATTGAAGCAAGAAGTTATGCCCTATTTAAGTAAATTGGTGCTGAAAATATATCTTGTATCATTCCAGTTGTAACTTCCTCATACTAGCCGTGTTTTGTGTTCATAATAACTTATTGGAAATATATTTTCGAGTCCTTTAATTCTAAGAAATAAATATTATGTGTACCATAGGTACACATTTTTTCTCGATTTCAACTACCTAAAAATGTTGTTTAGGGATGCAAAATGCTTCTGCAAGTTGATAAACTTAAAAAATATGAAATTTTCCATAGAAAATATGAAATTTTTCTTAGAAAATTTACTATTTTAATGTTGTAACAATATTTTAATATGAGTCATTGATCTCAAAATTGATAGTAATACCAACCATCAATTCACTAAACATTTCCTAGACCCATGGATGAATCTCCACTGTTGATCACCAACTCGAGAGAAATATGGACCTTCCATTCCCCACATCTGAAACTCCATCGACGATCGATGATTTATTTTGGATGAATAAAAAACTTCACCAATTTTGCCGACTTGATCATCAACGATAAATGATTTCTATTGGTCGAATGAAACACTTTGCCAGTTTCATCGATCCAACCATCGACAATCGACGATTTTCTTGGTGAACTAAACTTGTTCATGAGTTTTGTCGAACCTTGATCATTGACAATCAGGGATTTCTTTGTTGATGTGGCATGACACAAATATGTTGACATGACATGACATGTGGATGATGACATGGAATGACATATGCATGTTGAAATGGAAACTTGGATGATGTGGCACAACACATGGATGTTTATGTGGTATGACACCTCTTCCCCCTCTCACCCTTCATCAGTGATCAAAAATTTCTTTTGGATCAAAAAAACACTTCTCCAATTTTTCCGGCTCGATTATCAACGATTGACAATTTCTCATGGGTGAATGAAATAATTTTATTATTTATCCAATCTAACCATCAACGATTGACAATTTTTCTTGGTGAACTAAATTCAGTCATGAATTTCATTGAACTCCAACACTTAGAAATTTTCAACCAAAATCCAAGATAAATTTGGTTCGTCAATCTCCCAGTCAAAATGATCTTGACCATTGATTCACCATACTTCATGCAACTTTGTCAATGAGTACTGACCATTGATCTTCTCTATTCTTCAACCTCTGAAAATATATTTCGACTATCGATCTACTCTATTTTTCTAAACTCCAAAACTGGATGTTGATTGTCGATCTACTCCATTTTTCCAAACTTCAAAAATGGATCTCTACCATCAATTTGGTCCATTTTTCCAAACTTTGAAAAGAGATATCGACTATCGATCTGATCCATTTTTCCAAATTTGAGAATGGATTTCAACAATTGATTTGATCCATTTTTCTAACTCCAAAAATTTATCTCGATCGTTAATCCATACAACTTCCTCAACTTCTTCAGTTGCCATTTGATGTAGAAGCATTTCAAGCGAGCCAACGCAGAGGCAAAATACAACTGGAAAAGAACCCAATGAAAATTTTGAAAATTTCTTGAAATATTAATGAAGTCATCAAGTGGAGGCACACTTGTAAAATGTAAACATACCTTGAGCGATCTTCTCTCATCCTTAGTAGGTAGAAGGCATTTATGATAGTTAATGCAAGTAGATAGAATTTAATCTGTAGATTAGACAGTTTAGAATGAGAGAGGGAAATGTAATATAGACACCCTCATTGTGTATTGTAACATACAATAGAACATATAGTGAAGAACATTACCAGGAAAAGAGCATACAGAGCTGGAATAGAGAAACTGTGTTTGAAAAACACCCATGTACAGAGATTTGAGTTAATAGAAGAAGTCTTAATTCAGATTCATGCCGTTGTATTTGTTTCTTGTATGGGTATGCTAAATGGTATGTTCATGGTTTTACTCTTTCTGTCATGCAATTTATTTTATGCTATGTATGAATGATTTCTTTTTGAATGTTTGAAATTTGAGAGAGAGAGAGTAAGGGAAATGAGTTTGAATTGTTTCTCTATCTGAGCAAGAGTTCCTTGAAGGAGTGCAGTTGAATTGTCCGCAAGGAGTGAGTTGACAAAGGGTTCATAGGTTTGTCTCTGAAAGCTCAGACAAGATAGCTTTTGTTTTCATTTCCTCAAAAGTGCAGTTAGGCACAAGAGTCGTGCAAGGTGTGCATAGGCCAAGTAGAGTTTCAGGTTTTGTAACCTGAATGACTTGTTGAGAGACTGTTGTTGTAGGTGTGCGCAGAGTCAAAGGGAGTTCAACACTTGGAAGTGTTTGAAGATATTCCGCAAGGAGTGCGTTCAGGAGTTTTCCGAAAGACTTGAAGTTGGTAAAAGATCAGAAGGGATAGAGTCTCTGCATTCGTCGAAGGAAGCATAAGAAGTTTTTGCATTGGAGCAGTGAGAAGGTGTTGCAAGTTTGTGTCACAGGTAGTTGAGTACCATGGGAGGACCGCTTGGTAAAACGTTGTAGAAGTCCTTTGTGAAGGAAAGAGACGAATGGTCGGAATTCTCTGTGGAGAATTCACGAAGTCCTGTGAGCCATCAGATATCATGGAGCAGGGGAGTTATGATGAGTGTTTTTGAGGGGTTCAAGCTCAGGAGAAGTAGAGCCGTAGATTTCAAGCCAACAGGAGCCATTGGATTTACCCGTGGATTTCTATTTCGGGGTTTCGTGAGTTGAAGTCCCAAAAAATTTACATCAGGACTTGTGAAATCACGAATTGTGAAGTCCTGAAGGGTGAAAGGAGTGTGTGGGCCATAGGAATCGGTAGGGCCGAACAGGTGGCGTACTATTGACAAAGAAGTCAAATTTCATTGACCACTTCGGGGTCTGTGGGGTGAAGTCCCAAAATCTTCGCATCAGGATTCGCGAAAGTGTGAAGTCTGATCTCTCGAAGTATAAAGGAGGGAATTTCTCGAAGTTATTTGTGGGTGAAGATTTCACAAAGGGAAATAGAAGAGCCATTTTCGAGAGCTCTTCGGGCCAGTGGAAGAGGAAATATCCTGTTTGCGTGGAATTCTGACCTGTGGGTTGGGAAGGTCTGCATACCATCATTTGGTATCAAAGCACATAAAGGTTTCTTTCCTTTCTATAACAGAGAAAAGGAGAATTCACCATGCTGCTGAGAAGAAGGGAAAGGAAAACACCCGATCCACCAGAGGAGAGGGAAATACCAAGAAGAAGGGGTAGGCATATGCCTGATCCAGCCATGGAGAGAGAGATATGTGTGATTTACGTGACAGACTTGAAGACATGGAGACAACACAAAGGCGTACATTCGGTGTTGGGGATCTTAATGATTTCGAAAGTGAAATTGAGGCTGAACATGAAGGGGAAGAAGTTGCAGCCGAAGATGTAGCAAACAAACGTTTGATTAGGGCTATTGCAAGAATGGGTGCAAGAGAGAAAATGGACATTCTAGTTTATGAGGGAAACCTTGATGCAGAGGAGATTCTAGAATGGATTAGAGCTCTGGACACATATTTTGAATATGAAGATGTCGAAGAGGACAAGAAGGTCAAACATGCTGTCACAAGATTGAAGGGACATGCAACATTGTGGTGGGATGAATTGCAAGTTGACAGACACTGCAAAGGCAAGCAGAAGATCAAAATATGGGATAGAATGATCGCGACGATGAAGGAAAAATTCATCCCTAGATATTACCAGATTACTCTGTTTTGAAGGATGCAGAACTTGAGACAGAAGATGATGACAGTGAAAGAATACACTAAAGAATTCTACAGGCTGAACATCAGGGCAGGTCATCGAGAAAGTGATGATGAAAAAGTTACCAGGTACATGAATGGTCTGAGATATGAAATTTAGGACGAGATGAGCATGATGACTATCCAAATGGTGGAAGATGCTTATTAGATGGATCTAAAGGTGGAAGAGAAGATGATCCGAAAGCAGGGTCAAAGAAGCCGAGGCCGAAGTCAGACCAAGGGAAAATCAGTTGCCCAGGATAAAATCAGAAACCCAAGGAGGACTAGAAGAAACCTTAGACTTGAACTGAGAGAGGTGGAAGCTCACAGTGAGGGAAATATGTTGAAAAGAGAGGACAACATACCGAACAAAGATGAGATTATGCTGATAATAATATTTTTCCTTGTACTAGAGGTAGAGGAAGAGGAAGAGGTGGAGTGATAAAATGATTCAAGTGTGGAAAGGCCGGACACAAGTCTTATGAGTGTCCAAATAAAAATAAATAAGGAGGTGAGACTCACATTGCCAAAGAATAGAGGCGAAATGTTGAGGCAGAGGATGCTGAAGGCAGAAGATCACTAATGATGCGAAAATCTCTTTTGACACCAGAGAAAGAGGTGGAGAGTTTAGTCCAAAGAAACAAATTTTTCTGAACTGCTTGCAAGACCAAGGATAGGGTATGCAAGGTCATTGTGGACAGTGGTAGCACGAACAATCTTGTTTCAACGGAGATGGTAGAAAAGCTAGAGCTGGATATGATTGATCATCCAAGCCCATATAGAGTTTCATGGCTGCAAAAAGGACATCAGGTAACTGTCACTAAACAGTGTTTAGTTGAGTTTAAGATAGGAGGATATAATGATAAGATACTCTTTGATGTTATTCCCATGGATGTTTGTCATCTATTACTGGGTAGACTGTGGCAATATGACAGGAATTTTATTCATGATAGGAGAATGAACACATACACCCTAGAGAATAATGGGAGGACTCACATGTTTCTTCCAATCAAGGATAAGGAGGTGAAACTTGAAGTAAGTAACACTGTACTTCTCATGAGTGGGAAGGAACCTCTTACCAAAGTCAAGAAGAAGGAGGAACCACAATTCATTTTGGTCAGGAAATCGAAGATTGTTTTGGCCAACACAAGGGTAGATGATTTACCAGAAGAGGTTCAGGAACTACTGGAAGAGTTTGCTGACATAGTAGTGGATGAACTACCTCGTTCATTGCCACTGATCAGAAGTGTGAGTCATCATATTGATCTCATACTAGGAGCTAGTTTTCAAAACAAAGCCACGTACAGATTGATGCCGCAGGAGAATGAAGAGGTCAAAAGACAAGTCCAGGATTTATAGGACAAATTTTTGGTTAGGGAAAGCTTGAGTCCATGTGTTGTTCCGATAGTACTCAGTCCGAAGAAAGACGGAGGTTGGAGGATGTGTATTGACTCAAGGGTGATCAACAAGATAACCATCAGGTACATATTTCCATTGCCAAGGATGGATGATCTGATGGATTGCTTGAGTGGAGAAAAAATATTTTCAAAGATTGATTTGAAGAGTGGATATCATCAGATTCTCATGAGAGAAGGTGACGAGTAGAAGACAACCTTCAAGACCAACGAAGGGTTGTATGAATGTCTTGTTATGTCATTTGGGTTAACAAATGCGTCGAGAACTTTCATGAGGTTGATGAATGAAGTCCAAAGGGAGTTCATCAAAAAATTTGTCATCGTATATCTGGATGACATATTAATTTTCAACAAAACAATAGCTGAACACCTGAAACATTTGGTTACAGTGATGAAGAGATTACAGCAAGAGAAGTTGTTGATAAACATGAGGAAGTCCTCATTCATGAAGACATAGCTCATTTATTTTGGGTTCTTTATTTCTGCAGATAAGTTGAGAATGGATCCAGATAAGGTGGAGGTGATCAAGAATTGGCCATCACTGAAGAGTATATTTGATGTGAGAAGTTTTCATGGATTGGCTATTTTATACCGGAATTTCATCAGGAATTTCAGTGGAATTAGTGCATCGATGATGTATATAGTGAAGAAGAGACATAAATATTTTCACTGGAAAGAAGAGGCTAAGAAAAGCTTCAATTTGTTGAAGAAGAAAATTACGGAACAACCAATTTTGGTGTTGCCTGATTTTCAGAAGACATTTCAAGTGAAATGCGATGCAAGTGGATTTGCAATAGGGGCAGTCTTGAGTCAGGATGACAGGCCGATAGCATACTTCAGTGAGAAATTGAACGAAGCCAAAGTCAAATATTCCACTTATGATAAGGAGTTCTATGCTATTATACATGCATTGAAGAAATGGAGACATTACTTAATTCCTAAAAAGTTTGTCTTATACGGTGACAATCATGCACTGCAGTTTGTGACTCAATAGGAAAAGTTGAATCAAAGACATCTAAAATGGGTTGAATATATGCAAAATTTCACTTTTGTGATTAAACATATTTCTGGTACTGCTAACAAAGTTGTTGATGCTTTGAGCAGGAAGTGTTTGCTATTGCAGGAGTTCAAAGTCAAAATGTTGGGTTTTGATGATCTCGGGGACATGTACAGGGATGATCCAGATTTTAAGGAGGCGTATGAAGAAACTGAAAATCCAATTCTCAGAGATAGAAGCCAATGGACAAAATACATGATCCAGGAAGGATTATTGTTTAACGGTAATCAACTTTGTATTCCAAAATGCTCCATGAGGGAGAATTTATTGAAGGAGAAACACAATGGAGGATTGGTCGGGCACTTTGGTCACAACAATATGTTCGCAAAGTTGAATGAGTCATGTTTTTGACCGGGAATGCAAGCAGACATCAAAATGTTCGTGGACAGATGCGGAATTTTCCATCATTCGAAGGGAAAGAGGGAAAATGCAGGTTTTTATCAACCATTACCCATACCTAAGAAACCGTGGGATGCAGTTAGCATGGATTTCATATTGGGGTTGCCAAGAACACAAAGAGGGTTTGAATAAATCTTTGTGGTGGTGGATAGATTTTCCAAGATGGCACACTTCATTCCGTGTCAGAAAACCACTGACACAACTCACATTGCGAATCTGTTTTTCAAAGAAGTCATTCAACTTCATGGCTTACCAAGGAGAATAGTTTCAGATCGAGACACTAAGTTCGTAGGACCCTTTTGGAGAACCTTATGGAAGAAGATGGAGACTAACTTGTCGTTTAGTTCATCTTATCATCCTCAGATGGATGGATAGATAGAAGTGGTGAACAAAAGTCTAGGAGACTTACTTAGAAGCCTGGTGACAGAACACCACAGCCAGTGGGACAACATATTACCACAGGTGGAATTTTCTTATAACGACTTAGTTAATAGACGCACAGGGAAAAATCCATTTCAGATTGTCTATGGCATGCAGCCGAGAGGAATTTTTGAGATGAGGGATTCAGAAAAGAATGCAACTAGGAGTGCTAGTGCAGAAGATTTTGCAGAGGCGATGAAGGAACTTCACAACTAGGTGAAGGAGCGATTACAGAGTTCGAGCCAGGAATATAAGTGTAGAGTAGATCAACATAGGAGACAAATTCAATTTGAGGTTGGTGATTTGATTCTAGCACATTTGAAAAAGGAGAGGTTCTCGAGAGGAACATATAATAAACTGAAGATGAAGAAAATCGGACCATGTAAGGTCTTGAAGAAATTTGGGGCAAATGCTTATGAAATTGAATTACCTGATGAGATCGAAATTTCTCTGATATTCAATATCTCAGATTTGTACCCATATAAAGCTGAGGAAACAGGGACAGGAAATGAACAACCAAAGGTTCAGTGGAAAAAACAGATGCTAGTTGCAGAAAAGTTGTAGATGGAGCGCATATTGGACAAAAGGGTTAGCAGGAAGACCAGGTGAAAGCAATACTTTGAATATTTGGTCAAGTGGAAGGGCTGCCCAGTTGAAGATGCCAACTGGGAGAATGAAGTAGAGATCCAAAGGCATGGACACACCGTACGAGAGCTCATGGACAAGAGCCCATGATAATTTTCAAGCGAGGGAGTATGATGAAGGAGCATCTCAAGCGAGCCAGCGTGGAGGCAAAAGACAGTTGGAAAAGTGCCCAATGCAAATTTTGAAAATGTCTTGAAACATTAATGAAGTCATCAAGTGGAGGCACACTTGTAAAATGTAAACAGACCTTGAGCGATCCGCTCTCGTCCTTAGTAGGTAGAAGGAATTTATGATAGTTAATGCAAGTAGATAGAATTTAATGCGTAGATTATATAGTTTAGAATGAGAGAGGGAAACATAATATAGACACCCTCATTGTGTATTGTAACATAGAATAGAACAGATAGTGAAGAAAATTACCAGGAAAAGAGCATACAGAGCTGGAACAGAGAAAATGTGTTTGAAAAACACCCATGTACAGAAATTTGAGTTAATAGAAGAAGTCTTAATTCAGATTCATGGCGGTGTGTTTGTTTCTTGTATGGGTATGCTAAATGGTATGTTCATGGTTTTACTCTTTCTGTCATGCAGTTGCTTTTATGCTATGTATGAATGATTTCTTGTTGAATGTTTGAAATCTGAGAGAGAGAGTAAGGGAAATGAGTTTCAATTGTTTCTCTATCTGAGCAAGAGTTCCTGCAAGGAGTGCAGTTGAATTGTCCGCAAGGAGTGCCTTGAAAAAGGGTTCAGAGGTTTGTCTCTGAAAGCTCAGACAAGATAGCTTTTGTTTTCATTTCCTCGGAAGTGCAGTTAGGCACAGGAGCCGTGCAAGGTGTGTGTAGGCCGAGTAGAGTTTCAGGTTTTGTAACTTGAATGACTTGTTGAGAGACTATTGTTGCAGGTGTGCACAGAGTCGAAGGGAGTTCAACACTTGGAAGTGTTTTAAGATCTTCCACAAGGAGTGCGTGCAGGAGTTTTCTGAAAGACTTGGAGTTGGAGAAAGATCAGAAGGGAAACAGACTCTACAGTCATGAAAGGAAGCACAGGAAGTTTGTGCATTGGAGCAGTGAGAAGGCATTGCAAGTTTGTGTCGCAGGTAGTTGAGTACCATGGGAGGATCGCTTGGTAAAAAGTTGCAGAAGTCCTTTGTGAAGGAAAGAGACGGACGATCGGAATTCTCTGTGGATAATTCGCGAAGTCCCATGAGCCGTCTTATCTCACGAAGGAGAAGGGGAGTTACGACAAGTGTTTTCGAGGGGTTCAAGCTCAGGAGAAGTAGAGCCGTAGATTTCAAGCCAACAGGAGTCGTTGGATTTACCCGTGGATTTCTATTTCGTGGTTTTGTGAGTTGAAGTCATGAAATCATTACATTAGGACTCGCAAAATCACAAATCATGAAGTCCCAAAGGGTGAAAGGAGTGTGTGGGCCATAGGAATCGGTAGGGCCAGACAGGTGGTGTACTATCGACAAAGAAGTCAAATTTCGTTGACCATTTTGGGGTTCTGTGGGGTGAAGTCCCAAAATCTTCGCATCAGGATTCGTGAAAGTGCGAAGTCCGATCTCCTGAAGTATAAAGGAGGGAATTTCTAAAATTTATTTGTGGGTGCAAATTTCTTGAAAGGGAAATAGAAGAGCCATTTCCGGGAGCTCTTCGGGCCAGTGGAAGAGGAAAGATCCTGTGTGCGTGGACTTCTGACCTACGAGTTGGGAAGGGTTGTGTACCATCACCATTAAAACATAAATTTTGACTTTCCAAGTCAAATGTAGCTCTGCAATATATAGATTTACATCCTTGATGACCTATTATATGGTTTTGAGGGAAATTTCGATATAAATTCTCTTAGAAATTTAGGGATTTCACTCAGGTTTTACCATCCCCCCCCAATCTGTCATAGGTGAAACTCTCCAACAACAAATTTCTACCAAATTCACATGGTTCTAGGCCCATACAAACTCAATGTTGAACCTTGATCTCTGATACCAATCTGTAATATCCCCCATCTTAACCAAGGAACATTACTTGTGGAATACACATAAAAATAAAAATGTTCTGCTAACTAATCATGTAGCTTACAAACTACAAAAATACACATATATTTAACCATTCTACTATCAGCTATTTAAATACAACTAAAACATACTAAAATAAATATGAATGAAACTAATAAACTTCAAACAACAACATATAAAACCATCCTCATATAAAACCTTAATGCACATTAATAAAAACTCATAATGGAACACAAAAAACATATACAACACTTATCTTTCTGAACAATTGTGCAACCAATTGCTTGGGACAAACGTTCCACCCAACCATAGACTTTTGTTTCCAGATATCAATAGCATGTCACCCCTAAGATGGGCCTAGGAATCCACAAAATATGGTGTTTCTCACTATCCACTCACAAAACAGATAATCCCACAACCCACTAGCATTCTCTTACAACTATCTCAAATTTCCTCTAGCTCATCTCCTCTCGACCTGCCTAACCCAATGAATATACCCATTCAATGCTCTCATCCTCTTGGGAATCACATTCATTTATCAGGGTCTCTCTGGCACAAGTAACTAGGAATATCACTACTAGGAACTCAAGAGAAACTCATTGCTAGGAAAACTACTAGGAAAACAATAACAAAAAACTTGTTGTTGCAGTGAAACTCTCATAGGAGTTCACTTTTCAGGATTGATAAACATGTTCTTCTATAAACATGAAAAACTTATTTCTTTAGTCAATAGCTCCAAAAACACTACATAATTTTCCCTCTATTGTTGCTCTAGCTCCAATGCACTTCTTCATGTTCATGCACGATCCAAAAATACTTAGATGTTAATTTATTATTAAATACACATAAACATCCAACTTGATTTGAAATTTAAATGATCCTTTTGACTATTTACAAATAATATGAATTTACTTGTCTATCCAAATCCACTTCAATGATAAATAACTTGCAAGGCAACTAAGAAAAATAGAACAAAAATAATAAAACACATACACAAGTTTATTGATAGAGTTCACTAAATTTGGTTTATGTATTCAGGTCTGCCTCCAATCGAGACCGCTTCATTAGTGCTCAAATTCTTGTGTTTTTACAATGACCTTTTTACATTTTGATCAAAATAAAAAACAGAGTGCACCATTGAAATCCTCTCAAAATTCTGAAAAAAATGAGTATAAACACCTTATGCTTTCGTCAAGGAATCTTTTGGTATGCATTACAGTGCAAACTCAAAGTCTAGATAGCCTTACAGAATGAACTCCGATGCACATATGCATAGCTTGAGAACACATTTCTAAATCTATACTTTGTGTCACTATGTACCCTACCTCGGTCTGGGCACCAGCTTAAATAGGGCGTAGGCCTTAACTAGAAACCATAATCTTTGGAAAACTATTAATGTAATTTTTTGGCACCCTAAATTAATAGGCACCTTTGGAAAAATAGTTACGGTGTTGGTACAGTTGGGAGTAGGTCACGAGTTCAAACCAGCAGACCTCTCCTCCTTTGTCGCTTTATACAACTATATACATTATATATATGGTTTTTTGTTAAATCGATGGCATTTTTGTCGTTAGCTCCCCACGAATGTATGTATCTGGTTACATTGGATATAGTATAAACTATGGGCCGAGACTAGCCCTCAGCCCCATTTTCCCACTGATCAAATTTAAAAAAAAAAAAATATATATTATATACCATGTGACTATTTAGTCACAACCCTTGGCATATTGGTAAGTCATTAGATTTGTATGCATGAGATTGAGGGTTTGACTCTGGTCGACACATAAAATTTTGATGAACTATACCCATAATGAGCCAATGGTAAATTGTCATGTGGTAGTCTCTCATTGGTCCACTTGTACCTATATGAATAGGCCACATTTCGAGACCTTCTTGGTCCACTTGGATTTTACAATTACCTTGTCACCTTGCTGACTTAGTTGTACGATATTCCATGTGTCACCATGTGGTGTTTCCATGTCAATGTTGTATGGACATGTACGTATGTGCCACGTGGCACCCTTCCAATGGTGCCACGTTGCACCCCCTTTTGACTTTTGACTTGTTTGACAAAAAGTTTGAGGGGCCATAAATTTCTCATACAAACTCCACTTGAGGTGATTTTTGCATCATTGGAAATCTCTTGTCGATCTATACAGAATGAAGTCATTTTCAATAGAATTTGAGATGATCAAATTTCTCAGATCCAGCTAGATCATTCCTCCCCATTGGAATCCCTTTGGACCACCAAAAATCTTGATTACTGAACAAATAAGTGAGGGTAAAGCTCCCTCACCTTCCTGATCTTGATCCACTTTGATTTTATTGGTTTTACCCCTTTAATACCAACTCGAAGATATTCCACATCATCTCACTGTGAATTCTTGATTCTTCTGTCAAGAGTAACATCTTTATGTAGCTTGTCTAAGTACTCTAGAGAAAAATCATCCATTTTCGGAACTTGAAAATTTTCATATTTATCCATAATCATAGGAGGCTCATAAAGTTTCAAATTATCAACATTCACCACTGAATACATTTTCATATAAGATGGTATATCTAAATGAAATGAATTAGTACCAATCTTCTCCAAGATCGTGAATGGACCATACCGGATTGGATTGATATTTTACCTTCAACCTTCATTTTTTCTTTGCTTATATGTAACCATTCTTGATCAACAAATTGAAATTGATGATCAAACAGATGTTTGTCATGCCTCGCCTTGTACTTGGCTTGGCTTATCTCCAATTGTTCATGTACAACTTGATGTACCTATTGGATCCTATGAATGAACCTTTCAACTTTACTTGTAGCATTCTATCCATCCTCTTTATTTACTTTTGTGAAATAAAACTCCATAGGTGATTTATGAAAGTACCCCAAACATACCTCAAAAGGAGTTCTTTGAGTAGAATAATGCATGGCACGATTATATGCATATTGTACAGAGTGTAATTGTTCATCCAATAACTTAGGATATTTACTACAGTATCCTCATAAAACATGTACCACCATTCTATTTACCACCTCTATTTGTCCATATGTCTATGGCTGAAAATTTGTTCTCTTCTTTAAGTTAGTGCCAATTATCTCTCATAAACTAGACCACAAATTTCCCGAAAATTGAGTCTCGATAAGATATAATAGATGTAGGTAGCCAAAAATGAACCCATACATTTGTAAATAACAATTGTGTTGTCTATTCAGTTGTGAATTGTTTCTTGCATATCATTAAAATACACATCTTCTTGAACCTGTCCACCATGACACATAAATAATCATGACTTGCTCTGGACATTGGAAAACCCCCTACAAAATCCATGGACACGCTATCCCATGGTTGATAAGGTACTGTAAGTGGCGTATATAATCCCAACTTTCTATTTTTAGGCTTACTTGTGGCACACATAACACACCCTTTTATATACTTGAAAATTTTCTCATTCATTCAAGGACAATAACAATATCTTTGCAACTATGCTAATGTCTTACCTACCCCGAAATGACAAGAAATGAGAGATGTCTGAGCTTCTTTGATTACATTTTCTCTTTCATCCCTGGGTATAATTTTTTTTCCAAGATGATATAAAAAATTATCATGCACATGATAATTCAATTCTTCATTTTTTATGCCATCAGCGAGTGCTTCATATGCATATTTAAAATCATCATCTCTACCATATTTTTCAACAAAAATTTCATGAGATACATAATTACTCTTTAATATTGTAAATGCATTGACTACTTTCCTTGAAAACATATATGTAACTTTATTATGAATACCTTTCTGATACTTAATAACCAAGTGAAACTATTGTAAGAAACCCATCCACCTGAAGTATCGTGATTGTTATAGCTTGGTCTATGATTGCAAATACTGTAATGGTTGATGATCTGTATGAACTATTATCTCCTTTCCCATTAAGTAATGCTTCCATTGTTTCACACTTTGTACCAATGAATAAAATTCCTTGTCATATGTTTGATAATTAATTACTTCTTGAGTAAAAGACTTAGAATGGTAACATATACGTTTACCTTGTTGTATCAAAATTTCTCCCATGGCATATCCACTTGCATAGGTTTGAATCTCAAATGTTTGTTGAAAATATGGCAGAGCCAAAACTGGTGCCATGCTTATCATTTCCTTCAATGTTTCAAAGGCTTTTTGTTGCTTGCCTCCCCATTGAAATACCTACTTCACACCAATGTTGCCTCCCCATTGAAATACCTACTTCACACCAATGTTAGGAAGAGGATCTTCTTGCTGCAAATGAATTTCATGGTCAACCTCCCTCTTAGTAGGAAACCCTGTAGGTTCCTAAAATAACTCATCATAGTTAGAAATGATCTTTACCAATCCTATTTATGATCTGGATCATAACCTGAAAAATCATCTGATATATATTCATATTTTTGCTTCACCATCATTAGAACAAAAGATTTACTAGAATTTACGAGTGTATTCATTTTTCATGTTCCCACTAAATAAATATTAGTTTCAATACGATGATCTTTGATGATGTATTCAATCCCATCCTTGAAAAGGTGATATTTGTTATCTTCATGAAAAAATTTAGATTTATTGTCAAATAGATATGGACTACCCAAGAATATGCTGCAAATGTTAAGTGGCACAACATCTAACTCAACCTCATCAAAGAATTTGGCAGTAATTGCAAATCCAATTTTACACTGTTTTGTTACTTGCAACTTAGCATCCTCATACACCCAACCTATTGGATATGGTTTCACATGAGGCATAGTCTTTAAACCAAGATTCTTAACAATTGTTGCATATATTAAGTTAACTTGAGATCCACTATCAAACAATGTATCAATTTTTGTATGCTTCAATATTATTCTGACATGGAAAATCTCACTTCGCTTCTTTTGATTAGGAGCACTTTCCAATTTAGAAGATTGAACAAAAGAAATGGAACTAATAGTAGATATACCTTTGCTTCCCATTGCCATGATCTTAGTTTCATCTCCTGAATTTGATCCCATATCCTGTTGAGCTGATGAAACAATATTTTGTTTCCCCTTATCCTGGAACTTATTTAGTTGCAACTATAGATGCATCTTCCAACATTGTGCCTCCTCATGTCCCTTTCTCTTGCAGTGAGAAGATGTAGGATGCATTTCACCTTTCTTTACCATAGTTGATTTCTTACTCTTTCGTTTTCCTTTTGAATTCTTCTAGAACTTGTGTGGCTTCTTATCCTCGATCACATGCTTTCCCCTTGTAGCTTCCAGATGAGTAGTTTGTACTGATACTTCATCAATATTAGTGGGGATAAACATCAATATAGTGTGTCGAAGATATGCATGCATACCAACAATATATTTTATAAGCATTTCTTTAGTATATAGAAGAATTCCTAAAGATAATGCTTCCTTATCAAAATTCTTTTGTATATACTTGAACATTTTTCCCTTTTCCTTCTATGATATGTTTCCAATCTATTACGGTAGTTTGCACATAAAAAAATGGATAAAATTGTTTTCTTATTGCAATAGTAAATTCATCCCAAAAAAAAATTACTTTACCCTGTTGAAAAATATCAAATTGTGTCTTACTCTCCCACCATATCAAGGTTGTGCCTCCCAGACGAAGAGTATCCAACAATATCTTTGCAGTGTCATCCACAATATTTTTTACCTTGCAATATACTTCAATATATTTGATCCAATTTTCCAACTTCTCTACATTCAATTATCCATCATAAATTGACAGTTTAAACTTTACATCTAATTTTAATAAAGGAAAATTATGAGCATGTGAAGTCTTCTTAGAGGGATTCATCTTATGAGAAGAATGTTCACTTTCTCCATTGGTAGATGATGTTGACGATGATGGTGAAGAGGGTTCTATAGGTCTTCCACCTTCACCTCCTCCTTCATCTTTTACCGAAGATTCTCTGTCTCCAGTATTGTGAATTCTTCGATACAAGTCATATATTATTTCCCTCATGGAACACAATGTAGCCATAACTTCCTCAGGTCTCATGGGAGGATATACTCCTTCCTTTCATTTAGAAACTATCTCTCTCTTATGAAATCTCCTTTGAATATCTTATTTCTAACTTGCAACTTTTCTTTTACGAAGATTGATTCTAGACCTTGTAATCATTCACTTCCAAACACTTGTCAAAAACCTGGCTCTGATACCAACTTGATTTGAAAATCCTTAGATGTTAATTTATTCCTAAATACACATAAAGATCCAACTTGATTCGAAATTTAATTTGATTGTTTACAAACAATATGAATTTACTTATCTATCCAAATCCACTTCAATGATAAATAACTTGCAATATAACTAAGGAAAATATAACAAAAATAATAAGACACATACATAAGTTTGTTAACGGAGTTCACCCAATTTGGGCTACATCTTCGGGTCCACTTGCAATAGAGACCGCTTTATTAATGCTCAAATGCTTGTGTTTTTACAATGACATTTTTACATGTTGCTAAAACTGAGAAACATAGTGCACCATTGAATTCCTATCAAAATATAAGAAAAATGAGTATAAACACCTTATACTTTCGTCAAGGAACCCTTTGACATGCATTACAGTGCAAACTCAAAGTCTAGATAACCTTACGACACAAAACTTGATGCAGATATGCATAGCTTAGGCACACATTTATAAATCCATACTTTGTTTCAATCTTTACCTTTCCTTGATCTAGGCACCATCTTATATATGGAGTTGGCCTTAACTCACAACCAAAATATTTGGAAAACTTTTAATTTAATTTGTTGTCACCCCGAATTAATAGGTTCCTTTGGCGCAATGATTAGGGCATTAGTATAGTTGGGAGGAGGTCATGGATTCAAACTCGTGAACCTCTCCTCCTTTGGCGCTTTATGCAACTATATACATTATATATATGGTTTTTTGTTAAATCGGTGGCATATTTTTTGTTATCTCCCCATGAATGTTAGTAACCGATTACATTGGATATGATATAAACTATGGGTCAGGACTATCCCTCGACCCCCTTTTCCTTCCAATCAAATTTCAAAACAAACTTAAATATATTATATACCATGTGATTATTAAGTCACAACCCTTGGAGTATTGATAAGTCATTATGTTTGTATGCGTGAGAACGGGGATTCAAATATGGTTGAACCATATAATTTTGATGAACCATACCCATAAAGGGCCAATGTGAGACTGCCACATATTTGTATGCGTGAGAAGGAGGGTTTGACTCTGGTTGACCCATAAAGTTTTGATGAACCATACCCATAAAAGGACAATGGAAGACTGCCATGTCGAAATATATCCTTGGTCCACTTGTACCTATACGAACATGCCACGTGTCGAGACCTAGTTGGTCTACCTAGGTTGTATGATTGCCTTGTCACCTTGCCAACTCATTTGTATGATCTGCCACATGTCACCATGTGGTGCTTCCACATCAACACTGGATGGAAATGCACAAATGTGTACATATGTGACATGTATCACCCTTCCAGTGGTGCCACTTTGCACCCCCTTCTAAATTTTGACATATTTGACCAAAACGTTGAGGGGCCATAACGTTCTCATACGAACTCTGTTTGAGGCACTTTTTGCACCATTGGAAATCTCTCACCAAGATATATGCAATGAATTCATTTTAAAGAAAATTTGATATGATAAAAATTTGAGCATTATCAGATCCACCTAGATCATTCCTCCCCATTAGAAGCCTTTTGGACCACCAAAATTATTTATTACTCAACAACTAAGTGAGGGTAAAGATCCCTCACCTTCCTGATCTTGATCCACTTTGTTTTTCTTGGTTTTAACCCTTTAATACCAGCTCAAAGATATTCCACATCCCCTCACTATGAAGTCTTCAATCTTCTGTTAAGAATAAAATATTCATGTAGCTTGTCTAATTACTTTGGAGCAAAATCATTGATTGTCAAAACTTGAACATTTTCATCTTCATCCATAATCATAGGAGGCTCATAAAGTTTCAAATTCTCAACATTCACCACTGAATACATTTATATATAAGATGGTAGATCTAAATGAAATTCATTGGTACCAATCTTCTCCAAGATCTTGAATGGACCATATCAGATTGGCTTGAGATTTTTACCTTAACACTTCATACTGTCCTTGCTGGTATGTACAAATACTTGATCACCACCTTGGAATTTATGATCAAATCAATGTTTTTCATTACCCACCTTGTACTTGGCTCAGATTATCTCCAATTGTTCTTGTACTTCTTGATGTACCTACTGGATCCTCTAAATGAAGCTTTCAATTTTATCTATATCATTATATCCATCCTCTTTATTTTCTTCTTCAAAAAAAAGATCTATATGTGATTTAGGTAAGTACTCAAAACATACTTCAAAAGGATTTCTCTAAGTAGAAGAAAGCATGGAATGATTATAGGCACGTTGTACATAGTGCAACTGTTTATCCCATAAATTAGGATGTTTACTGTAGTATCCACGTAACAAATGTACCACTAGTATGTTTTTCCATCTGTCTATGGATGAAAAGTTGTGATCTTCTTTAACTGAGTGTCAATTATATCCCATAAAATAGACCAAAAATTTCCAAGAAATCAAGAGTCTCGATCAGATATAATAGATGTAGAAAGCCTAAAATGAACCCATACATTTGTAAAGAACAATTGTGTTTTCTGTTCAGTTGTGACTTGTTTATTGCATGACATTAAAATACACATCTTACTTAACATTTTCACCATGACATACAAATAATCATGACCTTCTCTAGACATCGTCAAACTCCCTACAAAATTCATGGACACACTTTTCCATGGTTGAGAAGGTGGTGGAAGTGGCGTATATAATCCCAAATTTCTATTGTTAGGCTTGT
>JZKD02S1594579.1:458455-500719 GCA_000966675.3 Picea glauca | reverse complement strand
CAAAGCCAAGTGGATTGAGGTTGGAAAGGTGAGGGAGTTATACCCTCATCTTCAGATAGACTGAAAATAGTCTTTTGGAGGTCCAAAATCTTTCCAATGGGGAGGTGTGATCCAGAGGATCAAATTTTGCTCAAAAATCAAAGTGCTCGGAATCGCTTCAAATCGAACGGGAGAGTAGGCCTCGTCGTCACGAACCCAACGCAACTCGTTTGGGTTCAAACGGACATCGGATGAGAGAAATATCACGTTCTTTTCAAAATGACAAACAGGCAAAAAAAATTGTGCTCACTGTACAGTCCATACGGATGCTGACGTGGCAGGGTCGTAAGACACGTGGCAGGGCCATACAACACGTGGAAGACAGTCGTGTGGACAGTTGGCATATGACGTGGCTTATTTGCAGCGAATGGGATGGCGACACATGGCCCAATCAATGGTCGCCACGTGTCACCTGGATATTGGTTTAAAAATTATGTTGTTGGCCGGATTCGAACCTGCGACCTCCGGGCAAGGTAAAGCCTTGGGAAGGGCCACCCAACCAGCGTGCCCACATGTAGTACTTAACATATATATATGATTTTGAATTTATTTGAGTTTGAAATAATGTGAAATGGGGCGCGGACCCGGCCGGGGCTAAGCCCCGGCCCACGGTTATATATATATGTCATATGACCATTGTTATGTGCGTTTAAACCCCACAGTTATATCCATGTTATGTGACCATTGTGGTGTGGGCGCGTTTAAACCCCGCAGTTATATCCATGTTATGTGACCATTGTGGTGTGGGCGCGTTTAAACCCACGGTTATATATATGTTGGTTTAAAACTTAACCCCTGTTTGTATTGCGCGTAGTCATGTGGTGGCTATGTGCCCACGGGCCTTGGCGGTTAGGGGCTAGGCGCGCCCATAACCGTCCTACAGTTCGCACCGTTTGTGCGGTTGCGCCCTGTGCTGAGTTTTAACACATAAAAGCACGTGGGGGCTAGGTTGAGGCAACAAGGGTGCATTTTGGCGATCCAGAGACAAGTTTGAAGGGGAACTTCCAGGAAGCCTATCTTCTTCAATTTTTGGCCAAACGAGGTGCCGAAAAAGCCCAGCTAGGGGTTTTTGGACGTTCTGAAGCCATTGGAGCCATCTATTTGGAATTTTGAGCATTGTAAAACAAATATTTGAGCACTTTGAGGAAATAATACAAAAGATCCATTGGAAGCTGGACCAGGAGATGTAGCCTAAGAGAGGGGTGAACTCCTTTATCATTTGTTCTGTTATATGTTTTTTGTTCACTGTTATTTGTTATTGTTTATATGCATCTTGAATGAGTAATTTATATAAAATATGTGTTGCAAAATTGATCCATTTGCATTTTAACACATGAATTAAAATCTNCAGATAGACTGAAAATAGTCTTTTGGAGGTCCAAAAGCTTTCCAATGGGGAGGTGTGATCCAGGGGATCAAATTTTGCTCAAAATTCAAAGTGCTTGGAATTGCTTCAAATCAAATGGGAGAGTAGGCCTCGTCATCACGAACCCAAAACAATTCATTTGGGTTCAAACGGACGTTGTATGAGAGAGATATCGCGTTCTGTTCAAAACGACAAACAGGCAAAAAAAAATGTGCTGACTGTACAGTCCGTATGGATGTTGACGTGGCAAACCGTACGACATGTGGCAGGGTCGTACGACACATGGCAGGCAGTTGTGTGGACAGTTGGCATATGACGTGTCTTGTTTGCAGGGAATGGGATGGTGACACGTGGCCCAATCAATGGCCGCCATGTGTCACCTATATATTGGTTTAAAATTTATGTTGTTGGTCGGATTCGATCCCGCGAACTCCGAGCAGGGTAAAGCCTTGGGAAGGGTCACCCAAACGGTGCACCTACATGTAGTAATTAACATATATATATATATATATGTTTGAATTCATTTAAGCTTGAAATAATGTGAAATGGGGCGCGGACTGGGCCGGGGCTAAGCCCTGACCCACGGTTATATATGTATGGCATATGACCATTGTTATGTGCGTTTAAACCCGCAGTTATATATATGACATGTGACCATTGTGGTGCGCACATGGTTTAACCCCACGGTTGTATATATGACATGTGACCATTGTGGTGTGCACGCGGTTTAACCCTGCAGTTATATATATGGTTTCAAACTTAACCCCTGTTTGTATTGCACACGGTCATGTGGTGGCCATGTGCCCACGGGCCTTGGTGGTTAAGGGCCAACGCATAACCGTCCTACAGTTCGCACCGTTTGTGCGGTTGCGCCCGGTGCTGAGTTTTAACACATAAAAGCGCATGGGGGCTAGGTTGAAGAAACAAGGGTGCATTTTGGCGATCCAGAGACAACAAGTTTGAAGGGGAACTTCCAGGAAGCCTATCTTCTTCAATTTTTGGCCAAACAATGTGCCGAAAAAGCCCAGCTAGGGATTTTTGGACGTTCTAAAACCATTGGAGCCATCTATTTGGCATTTTGATCATTGTAAAGCACATATTTGAGCAATTTGAGCAAATAATACAACAGATCCATTAGAAGCTAGACCAGGAGATGTAGCCCAAGAGAGGGGTGAACTCCTTTATCATTTGCTATGTTATGTGTTTTTTGTTCACTGTTTATTGTTGTTGTTTATATGCATCTTGAATGAGTAATTTCTATAAAAGTTGTGTTGCAAAATTGATCCATTTTCATTTTAACACATGATTTAAATCTTGCAAATATTTTCAAGAATACAAGTCTTCTTCATTTTTAGATCACCTTTCTCCACTCTACCACCAACAATCATTTTAAAAACATTTTCATTTTCATATCTAGACACTAAGATCAGATTCCAATGATAGAACTCTCTCTGCTTGGAAAGGCCAGATTACAATCCTAAAGTGCTTTTAAGGTTACTTATGTGATTATCCTTTCATAGCTGGGAAAATTACGAATTGATAAAACTTTTGGTATCATTGTCGAGGAACGAAAGTTGCATTTTCCCTGGAAGTATACCATATTGTTCCAGATGTGATTTCTTATGGTGAACAAAGATCAAACCCTATAAGGTTTTATATCATTCACGCAATGACTCCACTGTCAGTTGAATCCAAAAAACAAAGTTTCACCGGTGACTCCACTGGCTCAATATGGACTTTCAATCCACAAGGTATGTTCCAATGAACCATTCTCATATTCCTAGGTTTCCAAAGTGCCTTCCGTGCATAGATTGGGAAACATATTTTCCAAAGTTCAAAGACGAGGAAGGAGATGATGTTTCTTTGCATTTGGTTAAATTTCATTTGCATGTATGTAAGCTAAAGGTTTAATTTCATGAAGACTACCTGATGAAAATGTTTATGGCTACTATGGAAGAAAAAACAAGGTCATGATATTCAATCATTGTTTCAAGAAGAACAAGACCATCACACCAATTTCCCTAATGAAGCAGAATTCATACTGGAGAAAACATGTATTTTTAATCAGCTGAAACCTTTTCATGGTCCAATAGCTCTTTACATGGATAATTTTATAAGATTAAACTTACAACCATCAATTCATTATGGTTATGTACGTGACGATGTTGATTTTTAGGAGAAATTAGCAACATTTTCTTGTTCAGGAAGTTTTTATATGTAACAACATCATCAAAATTTTCATCTCTTTTATGACAACTTACAAATAAAATTTCAGGAATGTGAAAAGGAAGTTGAAAGGGTAATGTCATGGCATGTTAATAATTTAGAACATAGTCACAATTTTTTTGGATTATCAAGATGTCAGATTATCAAGAACATTACATAATAGCATAAATATTATATTTATCAATTTCTCATATGTTATGAAATGATGAAATCACAACCAAGCATGTCCATTTACCACCAATCTCTAGATAATTATATATTTTCTTCTACATTCTCAATATAGGAAATGAGACAAACAATCATCAAGAGTTTAAACCTAATTTGTGCAAATTTCATATTAGTTTCTTGCAATAGAGAATCCTTAATTTCCACATTCTATTAAGTCTTCATAAGTCCTAAATAATGACCTTGGTTCCAAACACAACTTATAAGTGTCTTCGTGCACACAATTCTAATAAACATGAAACAAGTCTTCTACTAATGAGAAATGTCTTCCTCTAATGTGAATATGAGGTGATTTTTTATGAAGTATTATTAGATAAGAAATCTTAATACTATTGATTGTCTATCAAAACCTCTTGGCAAGTTTTATAATTAATGTAATGTTCATTGTTACAATTTACTAGAGGAAAAAGTGAGAATAGTGGCCATGGGTGTACCCATGTGTGTCCACTTAAGAAAATTCAAAATGAAGTCAATACAACAAATACCAATGACATAGTCTAAACATCCTGTGTTTTTATTCTTGTTTTAGAACTTTTTTCCGATGAGTTTTGTCCAAAATCCAACCAAAAATTTAGAGGGATAGAAGAAAATGCAAGATTCGTTGGTTGAGATTTAATATTTTGAGTTCCCTGGGGGATTTTAAGGGCATTGAATCTGTAATATCCTCAAATCCTTAGATCATAATATCAACTACTAACTCTGGGGTTTGTGACTGTAGATCTGATGCGCTGGGGTTTCCGGCTTAGCTTCAAAAGGTTTATGGATGTGTTTTGTTTTGTTTAATAGTTTTATATAGTGCATGAAAATAGATTTCGAACCATAACCAACTCAACCATTTTATTAAGAAAAATAACACACAATATAAGGCAATATTTGGAAATTCAAACAAATCTCTTCAGCTAGATCTTAATAGAGGTCGATAGATTAAATGGAATACAAAAAAGAATATTGAAAAACACCAATAACGATGAAAGATGGATGGATATGATATCTACAAGGTAGATCCACTGCATACACGGACAAAAGCATCGCATGCATCCAAAAATGTGTTGCAAAACAACTGCAGAAGACTCGAAAGCTCACCCTGGTGGAAATACTTGTCAGAACAGGTTGATATCTATCTCATATGGGTCGCTTTACTCCCTAGCACACTCCCCCTACCTCATATATGGGAAGGTGGCCCTATATTGCACTTTCAAAACCCTGAATGGATGTAAGAACCCCCACGCGCTACACAATGATTAACTAGCATGATCTAGGTTTTTACCCATTATACAAGTGTGAGATCTATCTCAATGGAAGCACCTTAGCCTCCTCTCAAATGGGTCGGAAGGAATTTGGCCCTCCCTACCTAGTTGGGCCTAGTAGCCCCTAACGACTAATAAATCCTCCCCAAAACCTCACGCTGCAACTTGAATATCTCTACTCTAACTTTTGTTGAATCTCTCTACTTCTATAACTTGAACTTGTAGCTCAATTAAGAACATGTGTGGTCCTCCTGATGGACTAGGGTGTCTTTCTCAACATTGAACTCTGTCAATGGTGGTGGTTTCATCCAGAAATCCACAAAACAAGAAGAAGGTCACCTAACTCCTCTCTGAATTCTAATTTCCAATTCATAATATGCATAATGAGGAACTAAGTCAAATTTTCTCCTTTCATATCCCTCCTCATATAATTTCTCGTTCACTTTATTAATTAAGTGACTTTTCCCTAAGTTTTTATTTAATAATCACTTAAGTCACTTAAAATACCCGTTTTTCTTCTTTTATTACTTAATGTCACTTTCAACTTAGGATTTTCCAATAAATGACATAAAATAATTCTTTTATTCCCTTTTCTTCTAAATATAGCCTATGGGAACCAGTATAGGCTACTCAGTCACTCCTTATGGAGTCATCAATGGGAAAGGGACATTACAATCCTCCCTTATCGAGATTGCTTGTCCTCAAGCAACATTAAGCTAGGTTGTTGTAGGATTTGATCTCCCTCTCATGTAGCATCCTCAACTCAAAGTCCCCTCCATATTAATAGGCACTTCCTAATAATCTGACTCATCAGCCTACACTCCCTATCCTCTAGAACCTCCTCTCGTACCAACTCCAAATGACCCTCCTCATCCAATGGTGGAAACTCCTCCAAAGTAGTAACATGTTGTCCCACTTCCTTCTTGAGGAAAGAAACATGGAATAAATTGTGGATATTAATGCCCTCTAGTAGCTCTATCTGGTAGGCCACCTCCCCGACTATCCTGGAGATACGGTAAGGTCCATAGAACTTGGGTTTCGATTTTTCTGCTTCGCTTTTCTTCAAAGAAGACTTTTTGTATGGTTGTAATCTCAAAAATACCAAATATCCCACCTCAAAGATGTCCTCTACTCTTTGTTGGTATGCATATACTTTATGTTGATTCTATTTTGTCTACAGGTTTTCCTTCAAGATTTTGAGAATCTCCCGACTCTCCTCTATCAAATCTTTGGCTCTGGGATCCCTGTTGTCCCCAAACATTGTCTCCACAAATGATGGTGCATCATACCCGTACAAGTATTTGAATGGTTTCATCCTGATGGATATGATAGGTCAAGTTATAACAACACTCACCCATATGGAGCCACTTTACCCACATGCATTGGCATCCCCCTACATAGTTCCTCAGGTACCCTTACACCCATTTATTGACTATATTTCTCTGTCTTTCGGTTTATGGATGGTAACTAGTTTTCATAGCCAACTTTGTTCCCACCAACCTGAACAACTCCTGTAAAAATGCACTGATGAAGCACCCATCTTTGTCTCTAGCTATCTTCCTGGGAAACACGTGCAGTCTGAAGATCTATTTGAAGAACAAATGTTCCACTTGAGTGGATTTATACTCAATGGGTATTGCAAATAAGTGCACAAACTTGGTCAATATGTCGACCACCACAAAAATACAATCCTACCTTGCACCTTAAGTAGTCTTGTGATGAATTCCATGGAGATTCTCTCCTATTTCTTCTATGGAATGGGTAGAGGCTTAAGTAACCCTGTCAGGTGTGTCTTCTCAAACTTGTTATGTTGCCAAGTCATACACTCTCGGACGTGTCTTAGTACATCATCCTCGAGACCCTTCTATGAGAATCTATTCCTGATCTATCTGTACATATTGAAGTACCCCTGATTTCTTGCTAATGGAGAATCGTGACTGGCCTTCATAATATTTTCCTTCCATGTAGATTCTGGAACTATGTAGAACTCGTCCTTGTAGAAAATGACATCATCCAGTACTCCATATCTCTCATCTACCACTTTCCCATTCATCACTTCACATGAGAATTTTTTTTGGAGTATTCTACCAACAATTGTGTCTTCCAATCCATATATATGTCCATCAATGAACAACTCGTTCACCTCCTGGTGATCTAGGTGTATATTGGTGGCCACCCGCCTATTCCAACTGGCTCCTCTTGAAAAATTTTAATTCAACATGTTCTTTTGTAATTCTTTTTAATTGTGGGTTCTACACTTACAGGGATTTTTGAATCCCTACAAAGCTTCTAGGTGCATATTGGTGACCTGCCACCTAATCCAACTGGCTTATTTTGGAATTTTTTATGTCAGTACATCTTTATGTACTTCCAGGGCCGTTTTGGCACCCTAAACAATGTTTTTTTTTTGTGTTTTCATAGTCAAAATATTGATAATGTCAAAGTTTAATGACATAATGTGTATTTGTCAGAAATACCTTTCCAACAGGCTATCATGTACCTAAAACGGAGGTCGTATGTAAAAGTTATGACCCCGGGAAATTGAGGTACCAACTTACCCATCAGGGCCCACATAACTTTTGGAGTTTCATCTCCTAGGGTTAGGTTTTTTGATGTCTAGGGTTTTGGAATTCATGAGTAATATTAAAAAGGCCTCTGGAGCCTCATTGTAATCATTCTTCTTATACATATTCACATAGCAGTCACATCGCTTCTCAGAGATAGCTACCACCATTCGAGCAAGTTGTTTTCAGTTCTACAGTTTTATATTTTCGACCTTTTTTATTTATTCAATAGAAGTTATTATTCAATGGATATCTATTGTTTTTCTTCGTATCTCCATGTTATTGTATTCATTATGTTATTCATTTCATTCCTCTTATAAATCCATATTAGTGGTATCAGAGGGGTATGATCTTCATTTATTTTTGTTTGTGCATGTCCTCGACAAGATCTGGGTAAAAGAAGTTGGGACTCAAACTATTCGAGACTTTGCAAGATCAGTCACGTCGAGCCTGACAAAAACCTGTGGGGGACAATAATAAATATAATGGAGAAGGAGATCCTTTTAAAATGTTTCTCAAGGAATCCCTTGTGCAAAAAATGAACAAAATGATGGACAACTTTGCACAAATCCTTTGGTGGTTTCCTACAGGAGACACATCTTCATTAAGAGGACATGCAATCCCCTTCAAGGTACAAGTAAATTTCTATATTCCATTATTTGAAGAACTTGTAGATGCAGATACTGTAGATAAATGGTTGAATCTACTTGAAGGGTACTTTTTGGTCCAAAATATTTTCGATACCGAAGAGATTACTTTTTCACTCCACAAGGTCATCCCCCATGTTAAGGACTAGTGGGATACTTACTCTAACCAAAGGACCATAGAGGAATTTGCAATATTTGTGGTCTCCCCCACATGGGATTCCTTTAGGGATGTCATTAAAGAAAAATGCTACCATGTTGGAAGCTACGAGGACTAGTACACAAGATGGACCACGCTGCATCAAGAAAGGGACCAGACAGTACCAGATATCACCAATATTTTTCATACCCTACGCACCAAATTAGGTATCAAAGACTCTGAATGACATATGGTGCTCAAATAACACAGCTATCTACATAGATACATTCAAACATAAATGGAGTTTCTGGACATCGCATCATTAGGTGTGGCTTATATATATGTTGTCAAGATCAAGCATAAATTTAAGAAAAATAGGTGAGAGTTTGGATCTGCAAACTCCTCACAGTCGAAGAATGGAAAAGGCAGCCCCAACCCACAAAAAAAGGGACAGATCAAATATGAACACTCTCAGGAAAAATAGTGCAAGCCGCAACACAGGAAGGGTAATAAGAAGTCAAAGAAGGACACAAAAAAGTGGTTTGAATACCATAAAATCACTTGGCACAACACTGAAAAATGTCGCTCCAAGAAGTCAATGGTGGTCAAGCTGAAATATTCCAAGTCGAAGTTATATTCTAACTCTGAATCAAATCGAGAAGGAGTGAAGCAGATTATCGATGTCGAACCCAATGCCACTGTCTCTACCACCAAAGTCGAGCCAAGTGAACTAGAAGAACCAGAGGAAGGGTAATTCCTCTTTCACTCAAAGATGTGGGTAAAGGGGGATCCACTTCATTTAATTATCGATAGAGGTAGTCATAAAAACTTGATCTCAACAGAGGTCGTCAAGTGTTTGGACCTACCTATGACACCGCACTGGAAACCCTACACCATCGAATGGCTTTGCCAAGGAAGATATATATGTGTCAACCAATAATGTCTTCTTCCCTACGACATCAAGCCCTTCAAAGACGAGGTATTATGTGATATTTTTCCCCTTGAATTTTGTGATGTTATTTTATGAAAACCATATTTGTGGAAGCGACATGTTGTGTATGAGTCTAGACCCCACAATATTATTATTACTTTGGGTAGGAAATTGTACATGATACAAGAGGTAGCACCGCCTACCGCTATTTCTTTAATCTCTGCTAAGAAATGCAGTAAGGTCATTTCACAGATCGAGAAGTTCGTCTTCTTTGTGATCCGTGCTCACAGTAATCAGACGGTCATCACCACTTTTGTGGCCTCTATAAAGAGCTTCTCTTTGTAGCGGAAGAAAGTGGACGAGATCGTGGAAGAGTATAGAGACATCTTCTCCTCACCCACCACAGTATCGATGCACTTCCAAGTCAAGCATCCAATTGATATAACCCCTGATGCACCTCTGCCTAATAGACTAGAGTGTATCGTCGCTCGTTGATGGAAAATGATTAAATCAAGCGTTAGATCAAAGAGCTTATTCAAAAGGGGAACATCAGACCCATCTCCTCCCCTTGTGGAAGCCCAATCATACTAGTGCAGAAGAAAGAAGGGATCTGGAGGCTCTACATTGATTACAATGCATTAAACAAAATCACAGTTAGGAACTGGTACCCAATTCCCTAAATTGAAGACCTTCTTGACCAACTCAAGGGGGAAAAATTCTTTTGCAATATTGACCTAAAGTCTAGTTACCACCAGGTTCCCATCGAACCAATTTATGTATGGAAAACGACGTTCAAATCTAAAGAAGGTCTCTTCGAATGGTTGCTCATTCCCTTTGGCTTAGCAAATGAAACAACCACTTTCATGAGGTTTATGGATTATTTATTGAGACCATTCACCAACTCTTTTGTGGTGTTATATTTGGATGACATCCTCATCTTCAAAAAAACTTGGGAGGAGAACATGCAACATATTGAGCAGGTTCTTAGCACTCTGTGGAAACACAAGCTATATGCCAACTTGGAAAAATGCTCCTTTGGCATGAACAGGGTCTAATACTTGGGCTACATTGTTGATGAGAATGGGGTACATATGGATCAAGCTAAGATCCAAGTCATTTGTGATTGGCCAACCCTGACCACACTAATTGATATTTAGAGCTTGTTAGGACTTGCCAACTGCTAGATGCTCTGATGTGACAGACTGTTTTTCTCAATTCGTCCACCATAATAAGACAATTTTAATAACTTGGAAACATTGTATATCTTTCCTCTTTCATTGAATTGATTTACCACCAGTTATTGGTCACTTTGCTTAAGTTTTCATCGCTTTTGACTCCATTCCCAATATTCCCTTTCTCCACTCTACCACCAACAAACATTTTAAGAACATTTTAATTTTCATATCTGGCCACTAAGATCAAATTACAGTGAGAGAGCTCTCTCTTCTTGGAAAGGCCAGATTACAATCCTAAAGTGTTTTTAAGGTTACTTATGTGATTATCCTTTCACAGCCAGGAAAATTACGGAGTGATAAAACTTTTGGTGTCGTTGTCGGGGAATGAAAGTTGCATTTTCCCTAGAAGCATACCATATTGTTCCAGATATGATTTCTGATGGTGAACAAAGATCAAACACTAGAAGGTTGTATATCATTCACCTAGTGACTCCACTGTTAGCTAAATCCAGAAAACAAAGTTTCATCGGTGACTCCATTGGCTCAATGTGGATTTTCAATCCACAAGGTATGTTCCAATGAACCGTTCTCATATTCCTAGGTTTCCAAAGCACCTTCTGTGCATAGATTGGGAAACATATTTTCCAAAGTTCAAAGATGAGGAAGGAGATGATGTTTCTTTTCATTTGGTTAAATTTCATTTGCATGTACATAAGCTAAAGGTTCAATTTCATGAAGACTGCCTGATGAAAATGTTTATGGCTACTATGGAAGAAAAAGCAAGGCCATGATATTCAATCACTGTTTCAAGGAGAACAAGACCATCACACCAATTCCCCTGATGAAGCAAAATTCATACGGGAGTAAACATGTCTTTTTAATTAGCTGAAACCTTTCCATGGTCCAATAGCTCTTTACATGTATAATTTTATAAGATTAAACTTACAACCATCAATTCGTTGTGGTTCTGTAAGTGATGATGTTGATTTTCATTAGAAATTAGCAACATTTTCTTGTTCAGAAAGTTTTTATATGCAACAACATGATCAAAATTTTCATCTCTTTTATGACAACTTACAAATAAAATTTCAGGAATGTGAAAAGGAAGTTGAAAGGGTAATGTCATGGCATGTTAATAATTTAGAACATAGTCACAATGTTTTAGATTATCAAGATGTCAGATTTTCAAGAACATTACATAATAGCATAAATATTATATTTACCAATTTCTTATATGTTATGAAATGATGAAGGCACAACCAAGCATGTCCATTTACCACCAATCTTTGGATAATTATATCCTTTCTTGTAGATGTTCAATATAGGAAATGAGACAAAGAATCATCAAGATTTTAAACCTAATTTGTGGAAATTTCATATTAGTTTCTTGCAGTAGAGAATCCTTAATTTCCACATGCTATTAAGTTTTCATAAGTCCTAAATAATGACCTTGGTTCCAAAAAATAATTATCAGTGTCTCCATGCACACAATTCTAATAAACATGATACAAGTGTTCTACTAATGAGAAATGTCTTCCTCTAATTTGAATATGAGTTGATTTTTTATGAAGTATTATTAGATAAGAAATCTGAATACTATTGATTGTCTATCAAAACCTCTTGGCAAGTTTTATAATTAACGTAATGTTCATTGTTACAATTTACTAGAGGAAAAAGTGAGAATAGTGGCCATGGGTGTACCCATGTGTGTCCACTTAAGAAAATTCAAAATGAAGTCATTACAACAAATAACAATGACATAGTCTAAAGATCCTGCGTTTTTATTCTTGTTTCAAAACTTTTTTCCGATGAGTTTTGCCCAAAATCCAACTAAACATTTTGAGGGATAGATGAAAATGAAAGATTTGGTGGTTGAGATTACATATTCTGAGTGCCCTGGGGGATTTTAAGGGCATTGAATCTGTAATATTCTCGGATCCTCAAATCATAACATCAACTGCTAACTCTAGGGTTTGTGACTGTAGATCTGATGTGCTGGGGTTTCTGGCTTAGTTTCAAAAGGTTTATGGATGTGTTTTGTTTTGTTTAATAGTTTTATATAGTGCATGAAAATATATTTGGAACCATAACCAACTCGACCATTTTATTAAGAAAAATAACACACAATATAAGGCAATATGGGGAAATTCAAACAAATCTCTTCAACTAGATCTTAATAGAGGTCGAAAATTAACTGGAATACAAAAAAAAATACTGAAAAGCACCAATAACGATGACAGATGGATGGATATGATATCTTCAATGTAGATCCACTGCATGCACAGATAAAAGCACCACATGCATCCAAAAATGTGTTGCAAAACAGCTACAGAAGACTGGAAATTTCACCCTGGTGGAAATACTTGTCAGAACAGGTTGAGATCTATCTCATATGGGTTTCCCTACTCCCTAACACACTCCTCCTACATCATAGATGGGAAGGTGACCGTATATTGCACTTTCAGAACCCTGAATGGATGTCGGAACCCCACGCACTACAAAATGGTGAAGTAGTATGATCTAGGTTTTTTACCAATTATAAAAGCATGAGATATATCTCAATGGAAGGGCCTTAGCCTCCTCTCAAATGGGTCAAAAGGAATTTGTCTCTCCCTACCTAGTTGGGCCTAGCGACCCCTAACTGCTAATAAATTCTCCCCAAAACCTCACGCTGCAACTTGAATATCTCTACTCTAACTTTTGTTGGATCAGTCTGCTTCTATAACTTGAACTTGTAGCTCAATTAAGAACATGTGTGGTCCTCCCGATGGACTAGGGTGTGTTTATCAACACCGAACTCTGTCAATGGTGGTGGTTTCATCCAAAAATCCACAAAACAAGAAGAAGGTCACCTAACTCCTCTCTGGGTTCTAATTTCCAATTCATAATATGCATAATGAGGAACTAAGTCGAATTTTATCCTTTCATATTCCTCCTCATCTAATTTATCCTTCACTTTACTAATTAAGTGAATTTTCCCTAAGTTTTGATTTAATAATCACTTAAGTCACTTAAAATACCGTTTTTGCTTCTTTTATTACTTAATGTCACTTTCAACTTATGATTTTCCAACAAATGACATAAAAAAATTATTTTATTCCCTTTTCTTCTAATTATAGCCTATGGGAACCAGTATAGGATACTCATTCACTCCTCATGGAGTCATCAATGGGAAAGGGACATTACAATCCTCCCTTCCCGAGATTTCTTGTCCTCAAGCAACATCAAGACAGGGTGTTGTAGGATTTGATCTCCCTCTCATTTAGCATCCTCAACTCAAATTCGCCTCCATATTACTAGGCACTCCCTGATAATCTAACTCATCAACCTACGCTCCTTATCCTCTAGAACCTCCTCTGGTACCAACTCCAACTGACCCTCTTCGTCCAATGGTGGAAACTCCTCTGAAGTAGTAACATGTTGTCCCACTGCCTTCTTGAGGAAAGAAACATGGAATAAATTGTGGATCTTACTAGCCTCTAGTAGCTCTATCTCGTAGGCCACCTCCCCGACTCTCCTGGAGATACGGTAAGGTTCATAGAACCTGGGTTTTAGTTTTTCTGCTTCACTTTTCTTCAAAGAAGACTTTTTGTATGGTTGTAATCTCAGAAATACCAAATCTCCCACCTCAAAGATGTGCTCTACTCTTTGTTGGTATGCATATACTTTATGTTGATTCTATTATGTCTATAGATTTTCCTTTAAGATTTTGAGAATCTCACGACTCTCGTCTATCAAATCTTTGGCTCTGGGAGCCATGTTGTCCCCAAACATTGTCTCCACAAATTATGGTGGATCATACCCGTACAAGGCTCTGAATGGTGTCATCCTAATGGACATATGATAGGTCAAGTTATAACAATACTCACCCATATGGATCCACTTTACCCACGTGCACTGTTGTTCCCCTACATAGTTCCTCAAGTACCCCTCCACCCATTTATTAACTATCTTTCACTATCTTTCGGTTTATGGATGGTAACTAGTGCTCATAGCCAACTTTGTGCCCACCAGCCTGAACAACTCCTGTCAAAATGCACTGATGGAGCACCCATCTTTGTCGCTAACTATCTTCCTGGGAAACTCGTGCAGTCTGAAGACCTATTTGAAAAAAAAATATTCCACTTGAGTGGCTTTATACTCAGTGGGTATTGCAAAGAACTTCAAAAACTTGGTCAATCTATCGACCACCACAAAAATGCAGTCCCTACCTTGCACCCTCAGTATTCTTGTGATGAATTCCATGGTGATTCTCTCCTATTTCTGCTCTAGAATGGGTTGAGGCTTAAGTAACCCTGTCAGGTGTGTCTGCTCAGACTGGTTATGTTGCCAAATCATACACTCTCAGACGTGTCTTAGTAAATCATCCTTGAGAGCCTTCTATGAGAATCTCTCCCTGATCTATCTGTACGTCTTGAAGTACCCTTGATTTCCTTCTAATGGAGAATCATTATTGGCCTTCAGAATATTTTCCTTCTGTGTAGATTTTGGAACTATGTAGAACTTGTCCTTGTAGAAAATGACATCATCTAGTACTCGATATCTCTCATCTACCACTTGCCCATCCATCACTTCACATGAGAATTTGTTTTTGGAGTATTCTACCAGCAATTGTGTCTTCCAATCCATAGATATGTCCATCAATGAACAACTCGTTCGCCTCCTGGTGATCCAGGTGGATATTGGTGGCCAACCGCCTATTCCAACTAGCTCCTCTTGACAGTTTTTAATTCAACATGTTCTGTTGTAATTATTTGTAATTGTGGGTTCTACACTTCAGGGGATTTTTGAATCCATACAAAGATTCTAGGTGGATATTGGTGACCTCCCACCTAATCCAACCGGCTTATTTTGGGAGTTTTCATGTCAGCACATCTTTATGTACTTCCAGGGCCGTTTTGGCGCCCTAAACAATGTTTTTTTGTATTTTCCTAGTCGAAATGTTAATAATGTGATATTTTGACGACATAATGTGTATTTCTCAGAAATACCTTTCCAACGGGCTATCATGCACCTAAAACGAAGGTCGTATGAAAAAGTTACGACCCTCGAAAATTGAGGTACCAACTTACCCATTAGGGCCCACATAACTTTTGGCATTTCATCTCCTAGGGTTAGGTTTTTGGTTGTCTAGGGTTTTGGAATTCATGAGTAATGTTAAAAAGGCCTCTGGAGCCTCATTGTAATCATTCTTCTTAGACGGATGCACGTAGGAGCCACATCTCTTCTCATAGATAGCTACCACCATTTGAGCAAGTTGTTTTCAGTTCTACAGTTTTATAGTTTCAACCTATTTTATTTATTCAATAGAAGTTATTATTCATTGGATATATGTTGTTGTTCTCCATATCTCTGTGTTATTGTATTTAGTATGTTATTCATTTCATTCCTCTTATAAATCCATATTAGTGGTATGATAGTGGTATGCTCTTCATTTATTTTTCTTCGTGCATGTCCCCAACAAGATCTGGGTACAATAAGTTGGGACTCGAACTAGTCGAGACTCTGCAAGATTGGTCACGTCGAGCCCAAAAACAACCCATGGGGGACAAGAATAAATATGATGGAGTAGGAGATCCTTTTAAAATGTTTCTCGAGGAAGCCCTTGCGTGACAAATAAACGAACTGATGGACAACTTTGCACAAATCCTTCGATGGTTTCCCACAGGAGATGCATCTTCATTAAGAGGACATGCAACCCCCTTCAAGGTACAAGTAAATTTCTATATTCCATTATTTGAAGGAATGATAGATGCAGATACTGTAGATAAATGGTTGAATCTACTTGAAGGGTACTTTTCATTCCAAAAATTTTTTGACATGGAAGAGATTACTTTTGCACTCCTCAAGGTCATCCCCCATGTTAAGGGATGGTGGGATACTTACTCTGAGCAAAGGACCATAGAGGAATTTGCAATATTTGTGATCTTCCCGACATGGGATTCCTTTAGGGATGTCGTTAAAGAAAAATACTACCATGTTGGAAGCTACGAGGACCAGTACACGAGATGGACCACGCTATGTCAAGAAAGGGACCAGACAGTACCAAATATCATCAATATTTTGCATACCCTGCGCACCAAATTGGGTATCAAAGAGTCTAAACGACATATGGTGCTCAAATAACACAACTATCTACATATATACATTCAAACACAAATGGAGTTTCTAGACATCGCATCATTATGTGCGGCTTATAGATATGTTGTCAAGATCGAGCATAAATTTAAGCAAAAGATGTGAGAGTTTGGATCTGCAAACTCCTCAAAGTCGAAGCATGGAAAATGCGGCCCCAACCCACAAAAAATGTGATAGATCAAATATGTCCACTCTCAAGATAAACAGTCCAAGCTGCAACATAGGAAGGGTAATGAGAAGTCGAAGAGGGACACAAAAAAGTGGTTTGAATACCATAAAATCACTTGGCACAACACTGAAAAATGTCACTCCAAGCAGTCACTGGTGGTCAAGCTGAAATATTCCAAGTCAGAGGTATATTCTAACTCTGAATCAAATCGAGAAGGAGTGAAGCAAATTATCGATGTCAAAGTTCCCAATGCCATTGTCTCTACCACCAAAGTCGAGCCAAGCGAACTTGAAGAACCAGAGGACTGGAAATGCCTCTTTCACTCACAGATGTGGGTAAATGGGGATCCACTTCATTTCATTCTTGATAGAGGTAGTGAGAAGAACCTGATCTTAGCAGAGGTCGTCAAGTGGTTGGACCTGCCTATGACACCGTACCCACAACCCTACACCATTGGATGGCTTCGCCAAGGAAGAGATCTATGTGTCAGCCAACAATGTCTTCTGCCCTACGACATCAAGCCCTTCAAAGACGAGGTATTATGTGATATTTTTCCCCTGTAATTTTGTGATGTTATTTTACGAAAACCATATTTGTGGAAGCGACATGTTGTGTATGAGTCTAGACCCCGCAATTTTATTATTACTTTGGTTAGGAAATTGTACATGATACCAGAGGTAGCACCGCCTACCACTATTTATTTAATCTCTGCTAAGAAATACAGTAAGGTCATTTCAAAGATCGGGAAGTTTGTCTTCTTTTTGATCCTTGCTCACAGTAATCAGACAGTCGTCGCCACATTCGTGGCCTCTATAAAGTGCCTCTCTTTGCAACAAAAGCAAGTGGAGGAGATCATGTAAGAGTATAGAGACATCTTCTCCTCACCCATTGCGGTATCGATGCACTTCCAAGTCAAGCATCCAATTGATCTAACCCTCGATGCACCTCTTCCTAATGGACTAGAGTCTATCATCGCTCGTTGATGGAAAATGATTAAATAAAGCGTCAGATCCAAGAGATTATTCAAAAGGTGCACATCAGACCCATCTCCTCCCCTTGCGGAAGCCCAATAGTACTGGTGCAGAAGAAAGATGGGATCTGGTGGCTCTGCATTGATTACAAAGAATTAAACAAAATCACAGTTAGGAACCGGTACCCAATTCCCCGAATTGATGATATTTTTGACCAACTCAAGGGAAAAAATTCGCCATCAAGATTGACCTAAAGTCTGGTTACCACCAGGTTCCCATCGAACCAATTTATGTATCGAAGATGACTTTCAAATATAAAGAAGGTCTCTTTGAATGGTTGGTCATTCCCTTTGTCTTAACAAATGAAACAACCACTTTCACGAGGTTTATGGATTATTTATTGAGACCATTCACCAACCCTTTTGTGGTGTTATATCTGGATGACATCCTCATATTCAACAAAACTTGGGAGTATCACATACAGCATATTGAGCAGGTTCTGAGCACTCTGTGGAAACACAAGCTATATGCCAACTTGGAAAAATGCTCCTTTGGCATGAACATGGTCTAATACTTGGGCTACATTGTTGATGAGAATGGGGTACATATGGATCCAGCTAAGATCCAAGTCATTTGTGATTGGCCAACCCTGACCACACTAACTGATATTTAGAGTTTGTTAGGACTTGCCAACTGCTAGATGCTCTGATGTGACAAACTGTTTTTCTCAATTTGTCCACCATAATAAGACAATTTTAATAACTTGGAAACATTGTATATCTTGCCTCTTTCATTGAATTGATTTACCACCATTTATTGGTCACTTTGCTTAAGTTTTCATTCCTTTTGACTCCATTCCCAATATTCCCTTTCTCCACTCTACCACCATAAAACATTTTAAGAACATTTTAATTTTCATATCTGGCCACTAAGATCAGATTACAGTGAGAGAGCTCTCTCTTCTTGGAAAGGCCAGATTCCAATCCTAAAGTGCTTTTAAGGTTACTTATGTGATTATCCTTTCACAGCCAGGAAAATTACGGAGTGATAAAACTTTTGGTGTCGTTGTCGGGGAATGAAAGTTGCATTTTCCCTGGAAGTATACCATATTGTTCCAGATATGATTTCTGATGGTGAACAAAGATCAAACACTAGAAGGTTGTATATCATTCACCTAGTGACTCCATTGTTAGCTAAATCCAGAAAACAAAGTTTCATCAGTGACTCCATTGGCTCAATGTGGATTTTCAATCCACAAGGTATGTTCCAATGAACCGTTGTCATATTCCTAGGTTTCCAAAGCACCTTCCGTGCAGAGATTGGGAAACATATTTTCCAAAGTTCAAAGACGAGGAAGGAGATGATGTTTCTTTTCATTTGGTTAAATTCATTTGCATGTACATAAGCTAAAGGTTCAATTTCATGAAGACTGCCTGATGAAAATGTTTATGGCTACTATGGAAGAAAAAGCAAGGTCATGATATTCAATCACTGTTTCAAGGAGAACAAGACCATCACAACAATTTCCCTGATGAAGAAAAATTCATACAGGAGAAAACATGTCTTTTTAATTAGCTGAAACCTTTTCATGGTCCAATATCTCTTTACATGGATAATTTTATAAGCTTAAACTTATAGCCATCAATTCATTGTGGTTATGTAACTGATGATGTTGATTTTTAGGAGAAATTAACAACATTTTCTTGTTCAAAAAGTTTTTATATGCAACAACATCATCAAAATTTTCATCTCTTTTATGACAACTTACAAATAAAATTTTAGGAATGTGAAATGGAAGTATTAAGGGTAATGTCATGGCATGTTAATAATTTAGAACATAGTCACAATTTTTTGGATTATCAAGATGTTAGATTGCTTCTTTTTTAATCCTTTTGCAGTCTTTTTGGAGTCCGTAAGTGGGATCAATTTTTCAAATTTTGAATTTGTTTTCAAGTTCTTCGATGAGGTATCATTGAGAAGGTTTTTCCTTTTACTCCTGATTAAGGACATGCAAGAAAATAAACCAATGGATAAAGTGTTTGCATTGTTACACTGGAAATTCTGTATCACTTGATTGAGAATTTATTTAGTAGGTTAGAGTAGGTAGGTGTGTGCAATAAGATTACCTGGAAAGCACCTCTTTCAGCATGTGTAATTCAATTTCAGCATTCAGTTTTCAGTTTGCAATGTGCATTAAGTCTGGATTACAGTTTGGATTTCATACACTTTTTCTTTTAGCTGAAGGTCTGGGAACAAACAGTAAAAGGTTGTAGGTTAAAGGATGAGAAAGAATTTGGGATCAACCCAATCGATCAAGCTACTAGTCTACAGTGTTCTTTGGTAGCTCACAAGGAGCCTGCCATCCCCATTAGAGCCAATGTTAGTGTTCACTAATTTAAATGAGGTAAGAGTCAAGTCAAATATGTATATTGAGTTTCTAGAGTCATGACTTGGTCTTGTGAAGAGCAAGACATGATTCATCTAAGTGTGCATAAATATATTTTTATGTGGTAAGTCTAGCACTTGTGTAATTCCTTGGTTCTTTGGGTCAAATAAGTCCAAAATCACATTTTATTTTTAGAAGGTCTAAGGGAGCATATCATTTCAATAAGAATGATTGGTCATGGGTGCTTAGTCATCAGTGAGTCATTGGTCACAAGTATTTCAAAGTTGTCTTTGATCATTTGAAGAGAAAGGATCATGGAATTCAATCATCAAAGCAATGTAAGGGTATGATGTGACATATACAGGAGTCAAATAAATTTTTCACATGGTTTTGTACTACTCTACCACATGGACCTATCATAATCATTTCACTGCAAAAGTTCCTAGTATTTCGCAGCATCTAGTTGTCATTGTCCTCTTGCTGCAAAAGTGATTTTACTTCACAACGTGTGGGTTAAGTACACATGTTTATTTGATAAACTAATCGTCTGCTACAGTCAAAGCACCTTTTGCTAGCAGAAAACCCTAAAACACAGTTCACTGTGAAAGCTCCTAATCATTGCAAAAGTGTTGAAGCGGCAGTTTCACTGCGAAAGTACATTGCCAAAGTATATTTTATTCATAACTTTTAAACCATGTGTCCGTTTTCCATGAAATTTTGACAGGAAATGCATTAGGGCAAGATGAATAAAATCACTTAATTTCAAGTCAAAATACTTCACAGTTTTCGAGAAACAAGCCACCATCACCTACAACCATTTTTGGATTTTCTCGAAATCTGTGAATTGGGTTTCTCTAAAATATTTTGTGAAAAAGAATCATAATAATATTTACTTGCTGGAAAAAAATCATCCCAACCCATTTCTTCATTTGGGAGAAAAGGAAAAAGTATCAGTTGCAAAATTTTTAAGGTAGTTTTGTAGGGAAAGTTCATTGTGAAAGTGGACAGAGTTCTAGAATTTTTGGAAATTCGTGGGGATAGTTGTTCAATTGCAAATCATATTTTAACATGTTTTTAGTGGGTCAAAAACCAAATCCTAGAAATTAGGATATGGACAAATTTTGTAATTATTTCTTTCCTATGCTACTGTAACCTCTTCCTATATTTAGCTAAGAAAGTATTTCGACCTCCTTAGGCTCAGATATGATGTAATTCTATAGATTGAATGAAGAAAAATGTCTAAAGGGTTGGAGTGTGAAAAAAGAAGAAGAAGACTATTGTGCCTATAACATTTTTTTGAACTGTTCAAAATTGATCAATACAAAAGTGCATGACTTTTTACTGCAGAGATTCATGTGCCATTTTTTTTCAAGTTTGTGAGTTTCTTATTGTGTTTGTGTATCTTATTCTTAGTTTTTTCATCTGAATGTGTGATCTTCTAGTGTTTAATTGAAAGTAGATGGTTCAAAATTCATCTCTTGTTAGATTCTCTGAATTCATACAATTAAATGCTTGCCCCTTATTCTAAAGTTGCAGTGGAATTCATCCTTGCTAGATGCTCTGATGTGATGGACTGTTTTTCTCAATTGTTCCACCATACTAGAACGAGTTTAATAACTTGGAAACATTGTCTATATTGCCTCTGTCACTGAATTTATCTACCACCAGTTATTGGTCACTTTGCTTAAGTTTTCATCCCTTTTGACTCCATGCTTAATGGTCCCTTTCTCCACTCTACCACCAACAATAATTTTAAAAAACTTTTCATTTTCATATCTAGCCACTGAGATCAGATTACAGTGAGAGATCCCTCTCTGTTTGGAAAGGCTGTATACTAATCCTAAAGTGGTGTGAAGGTTACCTCTGTGATTATCCTTTCATAGCCGAGAAAATTACGGAGTGATAACAAATTATAAAACATTTATGGATTTGCTTTATTTTCCTCCAAGTATACCTAGAAAATTCTCATGAAGTTCTACAACCCTAGAGTTCACATGCATGCAAAATTATTGGGATAATAATCATGTTAGAAATAAAATTCCTTTTCCCCATAACTAAAACTCCATTTCTCTACAAATATTTTCAAGACCATAAAAAGATTTACATTCTGTGCTAATCCTTTTTCCACACTATAGTTCCAGTATAGGCTATGATGTGTGTAGATTCCAAGACATTTATATGAACTGATTTTTTCCAAGTTGTGGTTATAATGTAAATAAATTTGGGGCTTGTTATATTTCTAAACTTGATGATCATTATCTTTTTTTTATGATGCAACGAGCATCCAACCCCTACCATTAGAGCACATTCACAACAAAACATTTCTTCATGTGTGTAATAGGGATTGTGGCTACCAAAATGGTTCTTCCTCATTCCTACATTTTCCTTATTTTCACATGATCATGCCATAACCCCTAGGGTTGTACCTCTGCTCCCACATACCCACATTTTCTTCCCTGTAGCATCACAATAGATGTTACAAAATCATTTGTATGTTGCATATACACTTTCTACAATGCACCTTCTACTATAACTCGTTGCAACTCACCTTTCGCTACATCTCAACCATCCTCACACTGCAACTTGCATCATGTTTCAACACACACCCTATTGCAATAACATGTATCTGCTACAACAGAACTCTTATTATCATAGTCCTTCGTTGCAATGCGTATCATCTATGACACACCTTTTTTGTAGCATGCTTCTTGTTGTAGCCTCCTACTGCAACACATTCATTTCAACGTGACACTCATGCTACAACACATATACACTTGTGTGTGCAACACATATTCATCCACATGCCTTTGGATGTAATATGTCTCTATTGCAAAACATATCTTGTTATAGCCTCCTCCTGCAAAACGATTTATGTTGCAGCCTCCCACTGCAACATACATCCTACTGCAACTCACTTATGTTGTAACAAATCTTCTTCTACTACATGTTTTTGCTGCAACCACAACATTCCTAAAATCCACCTGCACGACAAGGTCATATGGGACTATTCTCTACATGATTACTCGTTCAAGAAATGACATTAACTTACACATAATCATGTCAAGAACACAACAAATGACATCATACATGATTCCATTCAGAGACAGACACAAAAAGGTTAAATATATGAAACATCAGTCCCTTTTATTTGTTCATATAGATTACAACACAATGGTGCAGTGGCTATATCCGAGCTTACAATCTTTGTTGGTTTTTCAGGCCAGAGGCCATGGAAACATCAACCACTTATCCCTCTCCTATCTTGTGAGATCTCTCTTCTTGTCGATTCTGCCAGGTCCCCTCAATATCTTCGGTGCTTTGTATTATTTCTCTAGAACCGTTTGCTTCAATTCCCCAAGGCTTTTCATACCCTTTCATCTTCTGACTTCGATGCTCTATTTTTATTATCTCTATCTATAAATATGTTTCCACTCTCTACAGTGAATCCATTCACAACCTGCATCAACCAATTCATGTTGTATTAGCTTTGTCATGTCCCCATAACTTATTTCATCATGCCATCCCCAAGATGAATGAGATAATCCTACATCATAATCCTCATGCTTCAATAAAGTGTGTCCTTGTGCTTATGAGGTAAATCACCTGCATCTATATTTTTCCAATACAACTCTCAAACATTGCACTCCCAACTATACAATATGCATATTTTGTACACTTAAATATACAAGACATCTTCCTTTGTTTCACATTCCTTCTTTCAATTCATTTTTTGCCTCCTCTGTACATAAATATACAACAAGACAGCAATACTCCCATCGCATATATCTAGAATTTTAATTTTATTCATGTTGCAACTCAATTGTCTGCAGTAGTTCACCCTTTGGTATTGCTACCTTATTTGTCTCTCTTCTTCATTACCAAAAGCACTAGTCAAGTTATTTTCATCCATGCATCACCTGCACATCTCGATCTGAGTCCCGTCCAATATAGGGCATCCCACTACAATTTTTCATGTAGTGTACAAAGTGCCTTCGGTGCAACCAACCACTCATTCTTGACGCTACACAATAGGGATTCACATGCTCCCATGTTACACCTACCTTGACTCAATCCACATCACCTACACAATTGGATCTGAGTCACATCCAATCCAATACATCCCACTACCATTTTACATGCAGTGTACAAAGTGCCTTTAGTGTAGTCAACCACTCATGCTCGAAGCTACACAACATGGAGTCACATGCTCCCATGTTACACTTCCCTTGACTCAATCCACAACCATACATAGTCTTCCTCAATCGGGGATTCTGTCAGTGTATACACATTCTTGAAAATTACCAGAGAAAAATTTCAAGATTCTTCTTCTCCATGCAACACCTTCACACTCAATCCTTAGCAACCTTCACTTTTATAACATTCTTTCATAGCATGTCTTCTTCCTCAATAAATTTGAAATCTTATCCTTTCTCTATCAACAACATGTTCATCAACTTCCCCCTCTTCCGGACTATATGTTATCCATATTAGCTCAACAACTTCCTTCATGCTTCATCTTCATGAAATCATCTTCTACTTGGACATTTTCTTAGACATCTTCATCATATGTAACCTCTATAATATTGCAATTTGTTGCAGTATTTTCACTTCATTTTCCTCCAAAAATATAATTCTACTCCATCTTCTTTTCATCCAAGAACATCAACTTCCATCTGCATCCACAAATTTGTTTCTTCTTGCACAAGAAAATAACATATTAAGGGGAAAAAAAAAGTCCATATTCTCTCCCTCCTTTTCTTCATTATGTCTGACACACCCACATGTGTCTCTATCTTCCATTGATGTAGAAAGTTTTTGCATCTTTTTTCTTTTTAAATTCAATTCTATTCAAAATCCTCTAGTCACCATCTAGCAACAATGAGCTCACTACTACCAACATGTTCCTCAGAACATGTGAGCCCATTCGACAGTCTAGGAAACCTTTCGATTGCATTCCTCTCGCAACCACACTCACTCATTTCTAGTGACCATGCTTTCATTCCAAGATAACAATCATGGATAACCTCCACCACAACTATCATATAATGAATCCTCTCATGACCAATGTTGTTTCTTTCATTTCAATATAATAGTCATGGATAACTTCCACCACATTTACCATCTATTTCTAGTAGCCATTTATGTCAGAGAATTCTTCCTTTTCAACAACACCCTGTTGAACTTTGCTTCATGCAATTTTTTTTTCTGTCCCTTTCTATGTTTTCCCATTTTAGGATTCATCTTGACATCTTCTACCACTCCATTATCTGCATTCTAACTCTTGGTTTCTATACCTCATTAACCTTCTCATCTCCATGAAGAAATCCTCGGGAGTTATTTTGTAACCCTCATCCAGACTACACTTCACAAGCCCTTTCTTCGGCACTATATCCTATCATTCTTCCTTTAGAAACACAAGCTAAAACCAAACTCTCATAGGTTTTTTTTCCTTGTCATTTCTTCCATCCTAGAGCTGAACCATACTCTAATATCTTCTGACATTCTTTCACCCCAGAGTTGAACCATGCTCTGATACCTTCTTGCATTCTTTCATCCCAGATTTGAACCATGCTTTGATATCTTCTCACATTCTTTCACCCCAAAATTGAACCATTCTATGATACAACTTGATGCAGCGTGCATCTTCCCCCTTCCATCAGAGTATGTTCACATCAGAACATTTTTTCATGTGTGTGTAATAGGGATTGCGGGTACAAAAATACTTCTTCCTCATTTCTATAGTTTCCTTATTTTCATCTGATCATGCCATAAACCCTATGGTTGTACCTCTTCTCCCATGTATACATGTTTTCTTCCTTGTAGCACCACAATAGATGTTACAAAATCACTTGCTTGTTTCATATTCACTTGTTGCAACTTTCCTTTTGTTGTAACTCACCTTCTGCTGCAACTTGCTGCAACTCACCTTATGCTACACATCAACCATCCTCACGCCGCAAATTACATACTATTGCAACACACACAATGTTGCAACAACATGTCTTTGCTATAACATGAATCTTATTATCATACTCCTATGCTACAACACATTTTAGTTGTGAGACACCTCTGTTGTAACATGCTTCTTGTTGTAGTCTCATGCTGCAACACATTCATTTGAACGTGATTTTTGTTGCAACATTCCCATGCTGCAACACATCTATAACAGTGGATACAACACATCTTCGGCCACATGCCTTTGGCTGCAATACGTCTATGTTGCAACATATCTCCTGTTACAACCTCCTGTTTCAAAATGCTTGATCCAGAGTTAGGAGCCGAATGAACTGGTTAACAGATTGAATATAATAAACATAGAGATATGAAGAAAAAAAAAATATCCAATGAACACTATCTTCTATTAAATAAATGAAATAGGTTGAAATTGTAAAACTGTAGAACTGAAACACTTGCTCGAATGGTAGTAGCTATCTCTGAAAAGAGATGTGGATGCTACACACATATGTCTTATTAGAATGATTATAATGAGGTTCCAGAGGCCTTTTTGATATTACTCATGAATGCCAAAACCCTAGACATCCAAAAAAATAACCCTAGGAGATGAAACACCAAAATTTATGTGGGCCCCTATGGGTAATTTGGTACCTTAACTTCTCGGGGTTGTAACGTTTTCATACGACCTCCATTTTAGGCACGTGATAGCCTATTGAAAAGGTATTTCAGAGAACTACACATTATTCTATCAAACTCTAACTCCATCTACAATTTGACTATGGAGAGCCAAAAAACAATGTTTAGGGCCCCAAAACGGCCCTGGAAGTACAATAAGATGTGCTGACATGAAAACATACAAAATAATCCAGTTGGATTAGGAAGGAGGCCACCAGTATCCACCTAGAATATGTGTAGGGATTCAAACAACCCCGAAAGTGTAGAACCCACAATTACTAAGAAGTACAGAAGAACATGTTGAAATAAAAACTGTCAAGAGGATCCAGTTGGAATAGGTCGGTGGCCACCAATATCCACATGGATCAGTCCTCCCCCCTTAGGAAGCAATGGTATCCATTGCGTTGAGTTCCCCCATCGGGCGAGGAAACTTATGTTGAATTTGGCCCTCGGTGAGCCACTTTCCTTGGTGTAGGAGCTTCCCTGCCTTGACAACCCGATAAATCTAAATCCTTTGTTGAAAGGTGCCCTTGACCTGTGTGTGCACTATATGATCAGTTGATGCTTTTTCCATGTAGTCAAGGTTGAGCTCTGTTGGTGTCAGTTGTTCGATGATCTCTAAGGTGTCCAATAATGGTCGAAAATATGGTTGAAGGAGGTCCACATTGAACACTGGGTGCAAGCCAAGGAAGGGTGGAGTGTTGAGCTCAAAATCATTGCTACCCAAAGCCTTGGTGATAGTGTAAGGCCCATAGCAAAGTGGATAGAGCGTCCAATGGGGCTCTGTAAGATTCTCCTTCTGCAAATGTAACCAGACTTTGTCTCCAATCTGAAATTAGTGTGGTACCTTGTGCTGATCATGGCGTTGCTTGTACTTAGCATTGGCTTTCTGCAAAATCTCATGGACCTATTGGGGTATGTGATGAATACGCTCAATGAAACGGGTGGATTTTTCAGTTTCAAACAGAACATGGGAAGATTCTGTCTGTGTGGTGGAAAGAGGTAGTGCAACATCAATGGGACCCAAGGGTTGGAATCTCATCCCCACCTGAAATGGGCTATGGTCGATGGAGCTATGGAGAGACCTGTTGTAATTGTTTTGAACATAGAGGAGACTCGTATCCCATGTATGTAGATGCTTAGAGTTGTATATGCACAGGATGTGAAAAATAATGTGATTGACAAACTTTGTTTGGTTGTCTATTTGGGGGTGGAAAGTAGTGGATTTAGTGAGCTTGGTGTCCAATAGTGACCATAGACTTGACCAAAATTTGCTAAGTAACCTTTTGTCTCGGCTGGCGATGATGGTATGTGGTATCCCAAAATGGACCCATACTCATTCGAAGAATAGCTTCACGGTATCTTCCACTGTGATATTCTTCCTGCAGGCTGTGAGAATGGCCATCTTGGAAAACCGATCAACAACCACAAATACACAATCATTTCCTTGCTTGGTGGACGGAAGGCCAGACATGTAATCCATTGAGATGGATTCCCAAGGATCCTTGGGAGTAGGAATAGGGGTGTATAAGCCATGCTTCTTGATCGATGGATTGGAAATGGCATAGGAAATGCAATATCTTATATACTTTCTGACCTTCTGTCGAAGTTTTTTCCAATAAAAATGTTTTTGTAGAATGACCACAATTTTATCCATGCCAAAATGTCCTACCATATGACTGTAGTGGGCTTCCCAAATCATCTTTTCACGCTCGCTTGCAGGAACAAAGAGATAACCCATATGGCATAAAATTACGTCCTAAATGTGAAAGTCGGTGACAGTCGTGCATGTACCCAAGAGTTGATAGGTGGTGGCGAAGTATGAATATTGTTGATAAATTTGGGGCCACTCATATGCCTCACGTCCATAGGAATGGAGCACAGTGGTGAGTGCAACCATGGGAGGTCGATTGAGGAACATGGATGATTTTAGGGTCTAAATTTCGCTCATAGGCTAATTATCCATGGTTTTTTCCAAAAAACGATTCGCTATTCAAAAAATTATTCGCCCAAATTCTATAGGATAAAATAATTTTACCTCAAAAATCGCCAAAATGTTATACAAACTATACAAAATCCTTAGAAATTTGAATATTTTTACAAAAATGTCGCCAAACATTTTATAGTTGGCATATGAAGGATTAGTAAGATACGCCAAGGTTTCTACATTTTAAAATAAATTTTCATCCTTAAAATCATCCCTATTGAGGAAGTCAGCGACACGATTTGATCTCCCTATCTTATACTTGATGTTGAGATGGAACTGTTGCATGTATGTGGACCACTTCTGATGGTGTTCATTCTGCAATTTCCGCTATGTCTGTATGAATTGCAGAGGCTTGTGATCAGTTTGGATGATCATCTCCTTTCCCAGAATGTAATGTTTCCATTACCGACAAGCTTGTACAATGGAATACATTTCCTTGTCATAGGTGGGGTATTTCTGGAAAGTATCAGAGAGTGTCTCACTATGGTATGTCACTGGATGACCGTGATGAGTGAGAACTGTGCATACAACATATTTAGATGCATCAGTCTCAATCTCAAAAGGTTGTTGCATATCGGGAAAGGAGACTACTAGAGATGAGCACAAGCACTGATTCAGATCATTGAATGCTCGTTGTTTTTACTTCCCCCACGTGAAATTTTCTCTACCATCGCCCTTGGTCACTTCGCTGAGGGCCCATGCAATATGGGAGAATCCCAACATGAACCATCGGTAGAAGTTTGCCAGTCCTAAGAAGCTTCGAAGATCAGTTAGTGTGGTCGGGGTTGACAAGTGATGGTTGACTTGGATATTAGATGGATCAACATGTACCCCATGCTCATAAACAATGTAGCCCAAGTATTGGACCTTGTTCATGCCGAAGGAGAATTTTTACAAGTTGGCATATAGCTCGTGTTGTCGTAGAGTGCTCAAAATCTGTTGAATACACCGCATGTGCTCCTCCCAAGTTCTGTTGAAGATGAGGATGTCATCCAAAAATACCACCGCAAAAGAGTTAGTGAAGGGTCTCAATACATAATCCATCAACCTCATGAAAGTGGTTGGTGCATTTGTCAAGCCAAAGGGCATGATCAGCCATTCGAAGAGAACTTCTTTAGATTTGAACATTGTCTTTGTTCGGCCACTAAACTATCATCATTTCTACCATTTCTTGACACATATTTCATCCATTTCTACCATTCTTTATCACGCCATTTATCATAATTTATCATAATTTATCATATACTTCCATTTTATAATTATTTATGCTTTTGTGGGTAAATAATATTTGTTCTCCTTTATTTTTAATAAATTGAAGATTATTATACATGATTTTGTTGATAATGGTTTATTAATGAATTTTTTATAAAATCACTCATGATTTTAGCCTCCAAGATCTCTTCCAGATTGCAAAATTGATTTTCAGTTTATAATCAAATATTCCAACTCAGAAATCCGTTGGAATAATAAGTGGCAGTTTTGCGTTAGATGTTTCAGGAAACTAAATAAGAATCTTGAAAATCCGAGACATGGGTTTTGTGAAGAACAAACCAATTCAATTTCCCATTGAGAATTTTTTCTAGAATTCGATATGGATTGAGAGAAACAAAAGGTTTTTTGAAGATGATTTTCTAATATTTGTTGTTGTGGTCGTTTTCTAAATTCTTCCAATTACAATGCCAGATTCGACTTGTTTCAACTGATTGATGATGGAGAGATCTTCCATATTTGATATTGTTTATTTAGATTATGTAATCAATCTAAAATTGTAATAGGAAATCATTTTGTAATCCATTTAGTTGTAATTTCCCTTTCCCCTCTGTGTATTTAAATGAAAACAGATTAGAGTGAGAGAGGAGAGAATTATGGAATTGAAGGAAGATTATTGAATTTGAGGCAAAGCTAAGAACTTCATTCTCATGTAATTATTTCTCTCATACATTTTAATGAAGGAAGATGTCCATTGAGTTTTTCATCTATTATTTGTAATCTGATTTGAATTATTTTCATGGAAAAACTGACTCTTTGGCAGGTGGAACCGTTGTCCTGGACGAGGTGATGCCTTGAAAATCGAAACCAGTTTAATTGTGTGCTTATTTCTTTGAATTTCAATTTATGTTCCTTAAAGAAAATTTCCTCTTCTTCAAATAATTTGTTGGGTACTGTATTTTCCATATTTGATATTTCCTGCAATTTCTAGATTTCATTTAATTTATTTTTCTACATTAACATTTGAATTTTGTTGGGTGAAATAAGTTAAATTTCCAATTCAGCAAGGTGTTGTTTACTTTAGTGTTGATTCAAGTTTCATGATTAGCATAAGTATTCTTTCGTGTCACTTGTTTTCTGCTTCTTAAATTTAGTATTGATATTTAAGTCTTGCATTTTATTTCTTTTTGAATGAGCTTGATAGTGTAGAACATAATCATGTAGGACCAGTGTTAGTCATGGGTATTTTATTGCATATATTTTGCAGACTGGCTTGAAAGAAAAAGACGTTACTCGGTTGATAATTAATGTATAGGTGATTAGTTGATTCTTTATTAAGAAATTAATTGTCCCCATACATCAGTTGGTTCGATGGGAACCTGGTGGTAGGCAGAATATCGGTCAATATTGTTGAAGAAATTTCCCCCCTTGAGTTGGTCAAGAAGGTCATCAATCCTAGGAATTGGGTATCAGTTCCTGACGGTGATTTTGTTTAGTGCTCTGTAATCAATGCAGAGTCACCAGGTCCCATCCTTCTTTTGCACCAGTACAATTAGGCTTCCACAAGGGGAGGAGTTGTGTTTGATGCGCCCCTTTTGAAGAAGCTCTTAGATCTGGCGTCTAATTTCGTCATTTTCCATCAACGAGTGACGATAGACTGGTCCACGAGGCAGAGGTGCGACGGGGGTCAGGTAAATTGGATGCTTGGCTTGGCAGTGCGTTGGTACCCTAGTGGGTGAGGAGAAGATGTCTATGTACTCTTCCACAATCCCATCCAATTTCTTATGTTGTAAAGAGAGTCTTTGTTTAGAGGCCATGGATGTGGCAAAGACCTTCTTCTTACTATGAGAATGGATCACACAGAATACAAACTTCTCGGTCTGTGAAATGACCTTACCGCATTTCTTAGCATAGATTAAATAAATAGAGGTAGACCATGCTACCTATGGTATACTGTACAATCGTTTACCCAAAGTAATAATAACACTCCGGGGTCTAGACTCATACACACCATGAAGCTTCCACCAATATGGTTGTCCTAAAATAACATCACAAACTTCAAGGGGAGAAATATCACACAATACCTCATCTTTGAAAGGCTTGATTCCATAGGGGAGACGACATTGTTGGCTGACACATAGATATCTTCCTTGGCGAAGCCAACTGATGGTGTAGGGTTGCGCGCACAGTGTCGTTGGCAAGTCCAATCGCTTTGTTACCTCTTCTAACATCAAGTTCTTCTGGATGTCACTATCGACAATGAAATGAAGCGGAGCCCCCTTTACCCACATCTGTGAGTGAAAAAGGTGTTCCCCTTCCTCTAGTTCTTCTGGTTTGCTTGGATGGAATTTGGTGGTAGAGACAGTTGCATTGGGTTCAGTATCAATAATCAACTTCCCTCCTTATGGATTTGATTCGAAGTTAGAATCGACCTCGAAATTGGATGCCTTAAGCTCGACCACAAGTGACTGCTTGGAGCGACATTCTTCAGTGTTGTGCCAAGGGATTTTATGGTATTCACACCACTTTCTTGTGTCCTTCTTCATCTTTTCATTTCCCTTCTTTTTTTGTATCTTGGATTGTTTTTCCTGAGAGTGGCCATCTTTGCTCTATCCCTTTCTGTGTGGTTCGGGGCTGTCTTTTCCCTTCTTCGGCTGTGTGGGGTTTGCAGATCCAAACTCTCGCCTCTTCTTCTTAAATTTTTTCTCAATCTTGATCACATATCCATAAGTTGTACCCAATGAGGTGATGTCCATAAAATCCATTTATGTTTGAATGTATATATGCAAACATCCTCAATATTTGAGCACCAGATGTCTCTCAGAGTCTTTGATACCCAATTTGGTGCACAGGGTATGAAACATATTGGTGGAATATGGTACTGTTTGGTCCCTTTCTTGGCGCAGGGTGGTCCATTAGGTGTATTGGTCCTCGTAGCTTCCAACGGGGTAATATTGTTCCTTAATGGCATCTTGGAAGGAATCCCATGTAGGGGAAACCAAAAATATATCAGATTCCTCTATGGCCCTTTGATCAGAGTAAGTATCCCACCAGTCCTTAACATGGGTGATGACCTTGAGGAGTGCAAAAGTAATATTTTCCCTATCGGAAAAATTATGGACCGAAAAATACCCTTCGAGCGGATTCAACCATTTATCTACACCATCTACGTCTATTAGTCCTTCAAATAATGGAATCTAAAAATTTATCTGTACCTTGAAGGGGGTTGCATGGCCACTTGATTAAGATGTTTCTCCTATGGGTAGTCATCGAAGGATATGTGCAAAGTTGTCCACCATTGCGTTCCTTTGTTGTGCAAGAGCTTCCTTGAGAAACATTTTAAAAGGATCTCTTGCTCCATAATATTTATTTTTTCCCCCCATGGGTTCTTGTCGGGCTTGACATGACCGATCTTGCAACAGATCGATTGCTTCGAGTCCCAAATTCTTGTACCTAGATCTTGTCGGGGACATGCCCAAAGAAAAATAAATGAAGAGAAGATAGCTCTGATACCACTGATCCATATTTAGGAGAGAAACGAACTAATTAACAAAATGAATACAATAAACAAGGAGATATCAAGAACAACACAGATATCCAGTGAACAATATCTTCTATTGAATAAATGAAATATGATGAAATTGGAAAACTGCAGAACTAAAACAGTTGCTCAAATGGTGGTAGCTATCTCTGAGAAGAGATGTTATTTCTACGTGCATCTGTGTGAGAAAAATTATTACAATGAGTCTACAGAGGCCTTTTTAATATTAATCATGAATTCCAAAACCCTATACATCCAAAAACCTAACCCTAGGAGATGAAACGCCAAAAGTTATGTGTGCCCCTATGGGTAAGTTAGTACCTCAACCTCCCAGGGTCATAACTTTTTGATACAACCTCCATTTTAGGTGCATGATAACCTGTTGGAAAGGTCTTTCAGATAAATACACATTACGCCATCAAACTCTATCTTTGTCTATAGTTTGAATGTTGAGAGCCAATAAAACAATGTTTAGGGCCCCAAAATGTCTTTGGAAGTACAACAGATGTGTTGACATGAAAACATACAAAATAATCCAGTTGGATTAGGTGGGAGGATAAAAATATCCACCTTGAATATGTGTAGGGCTTCAGACAACCTTGGAAGTGTAGAACCCACAATTACCAAGAAGTACAAAAGAACGTGTTGAACTAAAAACTGTCAAGACGATCCAGTTGGAATAGGTGGGTGGCCACCAATATCCACCTTGATCAATGATTTCTATTGCAACCTCCCATTGTAACATGCATCCTACTACAACTCTCTTATGTTGTAATGCGTGTTCTTCTACTACATGTTTTCTCTACAACCACAACATTCCTACAAGCCACCTGCACAACAATATCATATGAGACTATTGTCTATGGGATTACTCATTCAAGCAATGAAATTAACTTACACATAATAATTTTGAGAACACAACAAATGAAATTGTACATGATTCCATTCAAAAACACCCACATAAAGGTTAAAGATATGAAACATTAGACCCTTTTATTTATTCATACAGATTACAATACAATGGTGTAATGGTCAGATCTAATATTACAATCTTCATTGGGCTTCCAGGCGAAAGGCCATGGCAACCTAAACCACTTATCCCTCTCCTATCTCGTGAGATATCTCTTCTTGTCGGTTCTGTCAGCTCCCCTCAATATGTTTGGTGCTCTATTTTGATTTTATAGAACTGTTTTCTTCAGTTCCCCAAGGCTTCTCACACCCTTTCATATTTTGACTTTCGTTTCGTTCTTTCCAAAATGACTCTTCATTTCCTTTCGGCTTCAGCCCAAAAATTCGCTCCTCCCTCAACACGTCTACAACTGATTATGTAATAACTTTCCCTCTACAACATAACTATACATAGACTTGTCCATTCTATTGTAGGGCTCCTAGCTTCCTCATTGCTGCAACTCTACAACATTATTTTGATCTGTAGTGATGTTGTCACTCCTTGCAGTGCAACCATTCACAACTTGCAACAACCAATCATTGTTGTAACAACTACATCATGTCCCCATAATTTCCTTCGTCGTGTCATCCCCAAGATGATCGATATTCTCCTGCATCATTTTATGAGTGTTCAAAGTCATTCCAAAGATAATTCAAAAATGCTTTAGAATCTGAAGCTTCTTTAGGAGGTCAAGAGGGTTTTTTGCTAAAAAGAATTTTTCTTTGAGGCACTCTAAAACCCAACATGGGAGAGATGTTCACATAAAATAACGTTACATTTAAAAAATAATGATAAATAAATAAAATTTAAATAATAATAAAACATAAAAATTTAGGTTGGCTCCATTACATATATATATTCATATTCAATTTCTTTGACTCAATAACAATCACATATGTGTGTGTATCACAAATCTATCAGAGACATTATTCATACAATAGAAGTGATCATTGATATATACATGGTAGATTGTTAGAACACTGTGATAAGCCAAGAAGATTTAGATTCAAACACTGAGTCTATAATGAACTCCATTTATCTATCTCTGCACAACATCCCCTTCATGAAATTAAGGACATGTTGAATGGATGCAAATAAATGAAAATGAGACACTATGATCTACATCTTTAAACAAGAAAGATTGATCTACTAGCGAAAGAACAACCACATTTTATTTTTGAACAATGATGAGGGTACTATGCTCATTGGCCATATATGCTCCTCTCAATTAAATATATTGAATCTTTTATATACTAAATATGATATAACTATTGTTTTGACTTCTCATATATTAGATATAATTTTAATATTATCATTTGAGATTTATCTTAATTTACCATACGATTTTGAGGATTTAAAAAATGGAAGTTTACATATGGAAGGTAAAGGATTCTATAGTTCCTTCTCCTTGGTTATTCTTTTATTACTTTGTTTTTCTTCATTGATTTGAGCAATGATATAATTCAAAATGATAAGTCTATAGATTTAAGTGATGATACAATAAAAAATGATGTAAAGTAGTTGCATAGTTGCAATGATTTCAACATTGATTTAACTAATAGTTGCATTGATTTCAACAATGATATAAAAATGATGTAAAATAATCACATAGTTGCAATGATTTCAACAATGATATAACTAATAGTTGCATTGTTTTCAACAATGCCATAAATAAATATGAAATTATGTATTTATTTTAGATATAATACAATGAAAATTTATTTAAAGAAAACGATTATTTGTGTTGGCTTTAGTGATGACCAAATGAAAAAAAATATCATATACTCAATACATCATTATAATCATATTAATTTATATAGTGACTATATAATTATAATCATATATTTGCAAGTTGACCTTATGATTTAAAGTAGTCACTTAGTTGCAATGATTTCAACAATTCTATATCAAATAGTTTCATTAATTTAAGCAATGATATAACAAATAGTTGCATTGATTTCAACAATGATGTAATGAAAAATGATAAGTGTATTGATTTAAGTCATAATACCATGAAAAATGATGTAAAGTAGTTATATAGTTGCAATGATTTCAACAACAATATAACTAATAGTTGCATTGATTTAAACAATGTTATAAAGAAATACAAAATGATATATTTATTTTAGGGATAATACAATGAAAAATTATTTAAAACAACTAAGTAGTTGCATAGGTTTGGATGATGACCTAATGCAAAAAAACAAAGTGCATTGATTTTAGTGATGATGTAGTGAACATTGATGTTTATGATGATATAGAGAAAAATCATTTAGAGCAATACATAGTTGCATTGATTTCAGAGATAAGCTAACACAAAACAATAAGGTACATTAATTTGATCTAGGATAAAATAAAAAAATCAAGGTACATTAATTTCATTGATGATATAATGAAAAATCATTTACAACAATCAAGTACTTGAAATGATTCAAAATAATGAAAAATAGTATGGTACATTGATTTGAGTTATAGTGCAATGGAAAATGATTCAGTGTAGTAGAGTTTCTTATCACACTTATTGAAAGAGGTAATAAAAACCAGTTTTTTTTTAAACTTGCTTAAGGATTAACAATCCATATGTCACAAGAATTCACATTGGAGAAATCTAATATTAATATTAAAGATTTGAATGGTGTGGGATTTCAACTTCCCTTTAACACAAATTTACTCAGTTGTGGGCTAACAAGTACTTTAACCTTTCCTCCCTTTAACAACCACAAATGATGGATCCATCTTAAGTAGTTAATGATGGATCCATTTTAACTCTTTAAGTATACTTTTGTTGTCTATCTTCTCAATAAACTAAGATAACTAAATAAATTTAATATGATCATATTAATCTTAGATATATACATATACATAATGTTAATTCTCAAGTTTTACACTATAAAAAAAAAATTTACACTTCAAAAAATTAATATCTGGATTTAATGTAACATAAAAAAAAAACTATCATTTAAAATCGCAAATTAAAATTTAATAATTATTTCAAACTTTTCCAAGCCTACAAAAATTTAAAAGTAAAAACTCCTCTTTTTGATAAAACTAAAAGTACACTTACCTAACAACGACAAACTGAGCAAAAAAACTAAAAGTGCACTTACCTCACAACGACAAACGGAGGCCCAGTGAAAAATGCACTAGTAAAGAACAATATATAGGATACCTGCAACAAATTCAACGATCCAATCATGAATAATTAAGGGAATTTCTGGACCATAAAAGAAGACACCAAAGACTCGGAAAGAAGCCCAAGCATCATCAACCATAGATACCAGGAATAATTGAGAGCGAATTTAGGACCATCGAAAGGTAGAAGATATATTAATAGTACTAAAAGTTAAATAGAAGGCATCAAAGACTTGGAAAATATGCCTAAGCATTATTCTTAGAGCATGGTTGGGTAGAATCTAACTTAGTAGTGCTTAAAGTGAAAAAAGACATGAAGATTTGGAAAAGAAAAATTAGATATGGGAAATAGTTAAGGGAATTATTGTAATATATTATCTAAAAATTAGATTCTCATGAAGTACATGGATACGATGAGGATGAAGAAAATGATGAAGAAAAGTTCATAAGAACAGAGGGTGGGGATGGAGAAATGTTAGATAAAATTTTATTGATGTTTTATCTAATATTTCTCTCACCTAAACATTTTATCTAATATTCCTCCCAACTCATATATGAGGGTTTTAACATTTTATTTAATATTTCTTCCACCTTTCACCCTAACATTTTATCTAATATTTTCCCCACTTCCTATCCTCATATATGAGGGTATTAACATTTTATCTAATATTTTCTCCATACCCCACCCTCATATATAACATTTTATCTAATATTTCCGCCACCCCCTACCCTTATATAGGGGTGGGGAAAATATTAGATAAAATGTTATTATATAAGGGTGGGGGTTGGGGAAATATTAGATAAAATGTAATAACCCCATATATGAGGGTGAGGGAATATTAGATAAAATGTAATAACATTTAATCTAATAAGGAAAATATTAAATAAAATGTTACTACATTTTATGTGGGGGTGGGGGAAATATTAAATAAAATGTACTAATATTTTACCTAATATTTCTCTCACCCCATCCTTATAACATTTTATCTAATATTTCCTCCACGTTCATATAATAACATTTTATCTAATATTTAGGGTGGAGAAAATATTAAAAATATGGGAAGATTGAAACAGGGATAAATTCTCATGAAGTGTAAGAATATGACGAGACTAAAGAAAATGATGAAAAAGATTCCTAAAAAAAAAAATTGAAGGGGAAGAATGATCACTTCTCTCCTTAAAAGAGATGTGATACTGCATAAATAAAATGTAGAATTTTTATTTTTTTTCATCATAAATAACATATTGTTGCAACATAAGTAATTTATATTTATTGTAAAAGAAATAAGATTTGGTTTGGCTCATAATTGCTTGAGCCAATTTTTGAAATTTATTAGTGTGAGATAGATTATAAACAGAGTAGTTAATATTAATAAAACATATGAATAGAAAAACACATATAATTCAAGTAAGATGGTGATTCTTATTTTGTTTGTAGATTGTATGAAGCAGAGTGAATAATTAAGATAAGCTAAATTTACAATGGAGATAAACCCAGAGATTCAATTGATTGAGATAAGTTCAAGATTAACAATATCTTATGACAAAAAAATTATTTTTATTTTTATTTTTATGGCGATCACATTTTTAACATGTTGAATTTATTTTTGTATTTAAAAATAAATTTTAAACAACAAAAAATAGTGATTATTTGCAGATTTATATTGCCCAATCCTAACTAAAAAACATTTCGTAAATAATTATATAAAAATGATTATAATCAGACTTGTTAATATTGACAAAAACATGTGAACAGACAAACACATCACTCATGATACGACATGACAAGGATTTTGTCTATTTCTGGACCAATTTGTTCATGGCGATCACATCTTCCCGTGAAGTTTAAACGTACTGCAATATATACAGAATCTTCAGATCCTTATCCCTGTGAGTATAGTGAGAACAAAGTTTCGAGAGTTGAAAATTAAAAACTAAGTTACAAGAATTACATCATTCTGAGATAGGTAGTTGAACCAAAATGTCTTCATCTAATTCGAAAGATCATTGACATAGGCAGTGACGATGTGACTTTTGGAATTTCGCTAAGTACTTTTTGGCTGGGCAAAGTGGATTTTCTTTTATTTTTTCAATATTCCTGGAAAAATATAATTAAGTTATTGTATTTATTAACTTGTTAGAATAATATTTAAGTTATTGTATTTATTAATTTGTTAGAATAATAGATAGATTTGTTTAAATTTATTTTAAATTTGGATTTATCAAATATAAATATAATTTATTTATTTAATTATATGTTATATATGGTTAGGTTTTAGCATCTTTGAAATTCCTCTACTATGTTTTGGGAGTTTGGGAACTGGTCCCTAGTTGTTTTGGAAATTTATTTAAAATATCAATATAAAAAAAACTAAACTACTGTAAATATTATTTTAAAAATTATTTAATTAAAAAAATTTAATAATGCTTACTTTATAGTTGTGGATATGAAAACTTTTAATGCTTGTATTTTTTCCTTCAAGCCTAGACTAAACATGAAAGTAGAATAAATCAATACCCTATCAATGGTAAGCATTTGCTTCAGTTTTTGTTGCTATCAACCAACCATATCATTGACTTTTATTGTATTTTCATATTACATTAGTACTATTTAGCTTTTCAAATTTACAAAGACTTTTGAAGTTTAATTTTAAAAAGATGTTGAAATTTTATATATGTATTTTCAATTTTGTTTCTCATTTTTTAATGGAATCTTTATTGATATTAAAGTTTCAATATATTCATATACTTATTAGTACAAATTAAATTAGTAATTTAGGTATTGTAGTTGTTGCAATAGAATAAATGTTATTATAAATTAAGGTTGTTCTGGATTGACTTACAATTTTATTGAAATAAGATTTAAAATATATAATTATCTAAATACATTGTAATCTAAAATATTATTATATTTTTATTTTTTTAATATATATTATTGAGGTTTCCAACTTCACATTTTTGTAAATTTGAGAAAACTTCTACACTTACCACATAATTACTTACATATATAATATAATATATATTTACATAATTTTTTCAAATTACTTACATATATAATATAATATATATGTACATAGTTTTTTTCAAATAATAATAAATAATTAAGTTTATCTATTTATTAATTAATTTAAATAATATTTAAATATAAACATATATATAAACATTTAATTAAGTTTATCTATTTATTAATTAATTTAAATAATATTTAAATCATAAACATATATATAAACATTTAATGTTTAAATGATAATTTTGTAAATGAAAATGAAGGATATTGTTAATAAATATACTAAAATATTAATACTAAATATCAATATTATTGTAAAAGTATGATTATTCTCGAAATATATAAAATGAGTTTTTTAATGTTTGATTTTATCTCAACTTAGAACTATATATTTTTTTAATTTTGGTTAATAAATATACTCTAAATATATATTGTAAAGGTATGATTTCTCGAAATACATAAAATATTATTGTAAAGGTATAATTATTCTCGAAATATATAAAATGAGTTTTTTAATGTTTGATTTTATCTCAACTTAGAACTATATATTTTTTTAATTTTGGTTAATAAATATACTCTAAATATAAATATATATTGTACAGGTATGATTACTCTCGAAATATATAAAATATTATTGTAAAAGTATGATTATTCTCGAAATATATAAAACGAGTTTTTTACTATTTGATTTTATCTCAACTTAGAAATATATATTTTTTAAATTTTGGTTAATAAATATACTCTAAATATAAATATATATTGTAAAGGTATGATTACTCTCGAAATATATAAAATGAGTTTTTTAATGTTTGATTTTATCTCAACTTAGAACTATATATTTTATAATTTTGGTTTCTATATTTATGGATAAATAATCGTATTTTTTCAAATTTATTTGTGTAAATTGTTTAGAATGAATCAATGGCGTTGTCTTTTAACATTCTTTACCAAGTGTGGAAATTAGAATGATGGTGTTGTCTTTTAACATTCTTTACACAAGTGTGGAGATTAAAATAAATTAGGAAATTAACTGTGGAAGTTACATATCCAAACATATTTGTTTGAATGTGATTTTGGATTCAAAATAAAGTTTTTTAATTTAATTTAATTTGGTTGTATAATTTAAAATTTCATGAATTAAAATTTGATTATATATATCATGATAACTATATTTAATATAGTAGGTTTAATGATTAAGAATATATGTTTTTTCTTAAAAAATTATAAGTTCAACTTTAAATCAAGAAAAGTAGGATATGTATACTTTGGTAGACTTTAACACTTAAATCTCTACCATCATTAATAAATAATATGATTAATAACAATTATTTTGTAATTTTTCTTAATAATCTTTTACCTTCAACATTATTCTATGTTATCTTCATTATTTAAATGTTTTGACAATTTTATTTTTAATTTTGAAATTTACTAATTTTCAAACTAATACTTAAATAATATTTAAGACCCAAAATTACAAATTAAAAAAAATAATAATTGAAAAATGTAATTAGTAGCTATTCAAGTTTATATTTTTTTTTATCAATAATTATAATTATAGTAGGTATTATTATAAATGTATGATTCCTTTC
>JZKD02S1594579.1:440239-458405 GCA_000966675.3 Picea glauca | reverse complement strand
GGTTAATCATTTTCTAGATTGATCATCTTATTGGTTTATTATTTTGGTGATTATTTTATGTTTCTCATTCTGTCATGGTATCCAAGCAGCCTAATCCTCTTCAAAGATACGAGAGCATGATAATTTCAATTATGTGGAGAAATATGTGTAAGAACTGAGCTATTGATTGGACAACACATAGGGTTTGAGTGTGAGAGAGCAAAGAGTTTCACTATGGGAAGAAATTAGTTGAAAAGAAGTTGTTGTGAACAATATTTAAGGAGCCAATTTCCTTAAATTGGAGCTTCCCAAATTTATGAAAGGATTCGAGGGGAATCTAAATTTAACAGGGAGCCTTATAATTGATTCAAAGTAAGAAGATCACACCAGAACCATGTTGAAATGGACAAAGGGAGTTATTTTTTTATTTATTAAAAGCAAAAATAAAAAAAATGGATTGGTTTAGTAGTTATTATGTGGATTGGTCGAGTAGTTATTATGTTCCTCCTATATTCTCTGGTAAAAAATATGTTTTTTGGGCTATTAAGATGAGAACTAGAATATGTATAGATGATTTATGGGATATTGTGTTGAAAAATTTAAAGAACCCTCAAATCAAGAAGCTTGTGAAGCCATGATTCAATATTAGAAGGATCAAATTATAGCAAATAAGAAGAATGATGCAACAAAATTGTTTCTCATTCAACAAGGTTTGGATGAGAGCATTCTACCTAAAATTACAACAACAACTAGGTCCAAAGAATCTTGGGATATTATGGAGATGGAATATAGTGAAAGAGGAAGAAACACCGATCAACATCAAGTTGAGTTAGAAAACGTTGTATTTGTTGATGAAGTGACTGATGTAACAGAAGAAGTACAAGAATTTGACATTGCAAAAGTTGTGGGAGAGTGTATTAAAGTAGAAGAAGATAAAAAATACATAGAGATTGCATTTGTCTGGAACACTGCATGGAATTTTGTTAAAGGAATTGCAGAAGAAAAATGTTACTATGTATGAGATGAAAATCCAGAGCATGGTAAAGAAAGTGAATCCCACTGTGTAGATACACACATGGATGATGAAATTGAAGTTGAAGATGAAAATGAAACTACCTTTGCAGTAGTAGAAAAATATGAGGATAATCTAGCAATTCAAGTTGTTGAAGACATGAATGAGGATATAGAGAATGTTGAATTTTATGTTGAATTATCATTTGTTTAGGAGTGGGTTGTAAAGATAAGGTATTATGGAGATGAAAGTGAGTATGGAAAACCTACCATAGTTACAGTAGAAGAAGGAAAATAAAAAATAAAGGAAACCATTGAAGTTGTTAAAATTATTGCAGTAGTGGAAGAGGAGATGAAAGAAAATGAAGATGTTATTACAAAGTTTGACATAAGTGTTCAATTAGTAGTAGTTAAAGTACAATCATATGCAGAAGAAGAACTAGATGAGCAAGACAAAGAAGGTGAAAAAATATTGACGAAGATGACCAAAGTAACGTTGAAGCTAAAGAAGAAGAAAATGTACGTAAAATATAAAGTTTGGAGCAAAAGAAAGAAAAAGATTGTAGAGCATAGAACAAGCTGAACCGAAATTCAAAAGTAAAGGATGTAAAACAAATTTTCAATTTTTTTAAGTCTAGCTAAGACTTATACCAATAGACCATCATGTTAAGAATTTTGTAATCCCATAGGGAAATTGTTAATTGTCAAAGCTATAATGGTTAGTGTTAGAATCGTTAGAGATCAAAATTAAGGGGGAGTGTTGGAATATGGTAATTACTCTTGTTAGATGGTTATAAAATAGTTATAGAAGAGTCTTATTTAGAGATAGTTAGATCTATATCCTTCTGTTGTAGAAATCTCTAGAAGAGATGAGTTTCCTATATTGTATATTATTAGAAAATCTTATTCTAGAAATATTTTCTCTAGATATTCTCTAGATTGTTTGCAAGGAGAGATCAGGAAGCTCAAACCACCAAAATTTGATGGAGAGCATAGGCAAGGTGAAGATGTTGAATCTTAGTTGTTGGCCATGAGAAAATGTTTTTAGCTTCATAATTATTCATTAAATCTAGAAGCAAGGATTTCCATATATCATCTTCAGGGGAAAGCTTCCATGTGATGGGACCAACTCAAGTCGGTCAACATTATTGATGAGAAGAGAATTTATTGGAAGTAGTTCAAGAAACATTTCCATCAATAGTACTTGTTAGAATGTTATTATGACAAGAAGATGTAAGAATTATTTATTCTTAAATTAGTAAGCATGATCGTGGAGGAATAAGAAAAGAGATTCTTGGATATTATGAGGTATGTGGGTTTCATCAAGGATGAGAAGGAAAAAAATTAGAGATTTTTTAATGGATTGCCATCATGTTATAAGGATAGAATTTAATTTGATGAGCCTAAGAATGTGTAGAAATCCATATGGAAATTCTAAGTATTCGTATGAGAAGAATAATGGAAAGCCAACTTTTCAAAAATATTTGCATGACAAAAGGAAAAGAAAGATGGATCATATGAAGAAAGGATTCAATCCACCTTTCTTTAGGTATAGCTCTTAGTCATATATAAAAGGGTAGCAAGCACAAAGTGAACCTAGAAGGACAAATTCCCTAGAAAATAGGCCAAGACAACAACCCGTAAAGTTTTGGGGATTTGAGAGAGACCACATGTATAAATATTGTTCTCATAAGGGAGAAATGATGAGGACAATGGATAGCATTCAAGAAGGTTCTATAGTGGAGGACATAGGCAGGAGCATGCCAAGGATTTATGCATCCTTGGACAACATACAAACATATCATCAATCCCACATGTTTGAGGTGGAAGGTAATATTTATAACTAGCTCATAGCTACTTCAATTGTTTCTAGAGCTAATCATTGCTTTATAAATCCTAATCTGGTTGGAATATTTAAGTTGAAGAGATGTAATCATGGAAATATTTGGTTGGTTTAGCTAGCCATTGAAACCAAGAAAAAAATCAATGATTTTGTCGGGTATTGTCTTGTGAACATGAATGAAGTTAGCATTAAGGTAGATTTGAAAATCATACCACTTGGGTCATATGATTTCTCATTGTTATGGATTGGTTGGAAAAAAATAATATTTCCCTAGATTGCTACATCAAGTATTTCACATGCCTTAATGAGGAATGGAATTTAAGTGCATTCTAAAGTATTCCAAGGCCTATATTCATCAGGGATATTTAAGCAAGTTATAGTTGAAAATACGTTTTACAAAATGGTGCTAGATATTTGTAGCACATATGGAAGAGTTAGCCAAAGATAAAGTGCCAAATTTGGAATATTATTCAGTTTTGAAACAGTATGAATATGTGTTGGGGGAATTTTTAGGGTTGAAACCAAAGAGAAACATCAAATTCTCTATTAACTTGATTCCTGAAATTGCACTAGTGTCCAAGGATCCCTATAGACTAAGCACACTAGAGCTGAAAAAGTTGTAGGTGCAACTAGAATATTTTTTGAAGAAGGGGTACATATGTCCAAGAATTTCACCTTTGGGTATCCTAGTGATTTTTGTGAAGAAAAATTATGGAACCTTGACATTATTTGTTGATTTTGGGTATTTAAAAAAATTATTGTAAAGAACAAGTACGTTCTACCAAGGATTGATGATATTTTTTATTAGTTGAAAGAAGCAAGGATATTTTCCAATATTGGCCTAAGTTTAGGTTACTAAGAATCATAGAATAAGGTTCCATAAAGATGGATTTTCAGACAAGGTATGGCCATTATGAGTTTGCAGTGGTACCACTTTGTTTGACATATGAAACAACTGCTTTTATGTGTATGATGAATGGAGTGTTCAGAGATTACTTGGACATATTTGTTATTGTCTTCTTGGATTATATTCTTATCTATTCCAAGAAAGAGGAGGATCATGATAATCATTTGAGGTTGGTGCTACAAGTGTTTCTAGATCACCAATTGTATGCCAAGTTGAGCAAACTCATTTTCTATTGGAGGAAAATCCACTATTTTGGTCACATTGTCTCAGAGGAGGGAATAGCAGTGGATCTAGAGGAGATTGAGGCAATTAAAGGATGACCTATAACAAAGAACATTAAGAGGTGAGATCATTTATTGGTCTATATATTTACCATAGTATATTCATTGAAGGTTTCTCCAATATTGCACATCCAATCACTTCACTGCAAAAGGAAAAAAATTGAATGGACTACCAAGTGTGAAGAGAGTTTCCAGTGCTTGAAGCAATTATTAACCAATGAACCTATTTTAAATATTGTAGATCCAAATCATGATTTTGTTGTGTGCAAAAATGCATCTAAATAATGACTTAGTGGATTCCTTACCCAAAATGGGCATGTCATTTTTTATGCATCCAGGAAACTCAAAGAGCATGAAATAAATTATGCTACCCATGACTTGGAGCTTACTGTTGTTATCCATGCATTAAAAATGTGGAGACCTTATCTCATGGGTAGAAAATCGAGTTGAGGATAGAACATAGTTGTCTAAAATACTTGTTTGAGTAGTCAATATTGAATTCCAAATAAATTAGATGGCTAGAGTTTCTTAGAAAATATGACTTTTTGATATCAAACACATCAAGGGAAAATAGAATAAAGTGGATGATGCACTCGATAGGAGGGCGCATGAAATGCATGATATAGCCATTAGTATATACAATTCATATTTAAAAATAATTTTTTTTGAAGATGTAGCATTAGACCAACATTACGTGCAAGTTAATGAAGGCTTGCAGTAGGGTAATGTGCAACGAAAATTCAAAGATTACAAGATGGAAAAGGAGTGAATCCTTTTGTTGAGGAACCAAGTTTATGTTCCTAATTATTAGGAGTTGAGAAATATAGTACTAAAAGAGATGCACAATGTGCCTTATGCTAGATATCTAGGGTACCATAAAACAATTGCAGTTATAAGAGGCCAATATTTTTGTCTTGGAATGAAGAAATATGTAGCTAAATATATAGCTTGATGCCTAGAATGTCAGAAGGTAAATGTTGAGCATAGAAATCTTGCTGAATTTCTACAACCATTGCCCATTCCCGAATGGAAATGGGATATTGTTACCATATATTTCTTCACCAAGATTCCTATAACAACAAGGCAACATGATTCCATCATGGTAGTGGTGGAAAATCTTACAAAGACTATGCATTTTATTCTAGTCAAGTTGGCTCATAAGGTAGGCAACATTACAAAAAATTACATGAAGGAAATTACCAAGCTACAAGATGTGCCTAAGAAATTGTATCTGACAGAGATCTAAAGCTCACATCAAATTTTTGGAAATTTTTATTTAAAGGATAGAGAGAAATCTAAATTTTATCATAACATATCATCCATAATGTATTTGTATGAGAAGAATAAGGGAAGGAAATATTTTTCAGAAAGATTGGGATGACAAAAGGAAAAGAAATACGGATCAAATGAAGCAAGGATTCAAGACACCATTATTCAAGAATAGCTTTCAGTCATATCAAAAAGGGAAGAAAGTGCAAAGTGAACCTAGGATGACAGACTCCTTGGATAAGAGGCCAAGACAACAACCCATAAAGTGTTTGAGATTTGAGGGAGACAACATGTATAAATATTTTTTCATAAGGGACATAGGATGAGGAAAATTCATAACATTCAAGAAGATTCTGTAGGCGATGACATAGGAAAGAGCATGCCAAGGATTTATGCATCCTTGGACAACAAATAGTCATACTATCAGTCCCACATGATTGAGGTGGAAGGTAATATTTATAATTTTCTGATAGCTATTTTGATTGGTTATGGAGCTAATCATAGCTATGTAAATCCTAATATAGTTGAAATATTTAAATTTAATAGATCTAAGCATAAAAAGCCTTGGTTGGTTTAGCTATCCATTGGAACCAAGAGAAAAATGAATGATCTTGTCATGGATTTCCCTGTGAACATGAATGGAGTCAACATTAAGGTAGATTTGAACATCATGCAACTTAGGTCATATGATTTCTCATTGGTATGGATTGGTTGGACAAGATTAATGTTTCCCTATATTTGTACATCAAGGATTTCACATGCCTTGATGAGGAAGGGAATTTAAATACATCCCAAGGTATTCCAAGGCCTATATCCATCATATATATTTCAACATTGTAGCTAAAAAGAAGTTTTGGAAAAGGCTCCTAGATATTTGTAGCACATATGGAAGAGTTAGTTGAAGATATTGTGCCAAATTTAGAATATTATTCAGTTTTGAAAGAGTACGAAGATGTGTTTGGGGAATTGTGAGGGTTGCAACCACAGAGAGACATTGAGTTCTCTATTGAATTGATGCCTAAAGCTACATTGTTGTCCAAGACTCCCAATAGAATGAGCACACTAGAGCTGAAAGAGTTGTAGGTGCAAATAGAATATTTTGTGAAGAAGGGTTACATATGTCCAAGCATTTCACCTTGGCGTACCCTAGTGTTTTTTTTTTGAATAATTATGGAACCTTGAGGTCATGTATTGATCTCATATAGTTGAAAAAAGTTACTATAAAGAAAAAGTACCCTCTACCAAGGATTGATGATATTTTTTATCGGTTTACAATAGCCAACATTTGTAAGGTACCAAGTCTATTATATTAGAAAAAATGAGAAACGATGTAGAAAATAACACCGAGATAGAAATAGAATACGGAAATCATGCAGAGATAACAATGGAACAACAAATTATATGGAACCACAACACTAGAATTATACCTTTATTGATAGAAAACAATGCTCACTTGCCTCTTCAAGGGGAAAACCTCCAGTAGAGAAGAGATTTATTACAATAATTCTCCAAGACAAAACTTCTCATACCCTCTACTCCTATTTATAATAAATCTATCTATCAAAAAGAACAATCTAGAGGAATATCCTTCTAAAAGAAAAATATTATATTATGTATTCTTACATTTGACTTATTCCTCCTTATTGCTAGGCCTTATTAATATCGACCTTTATTACATGAAAATATATTATTATAACCACTTGAGGGGTTAGGGAGGTTAGGTCCCTAACATGCCCCCCCCCCCTTAAAATCAACCTTGTCCTCGAGACTGGATATGAAGAAATTGCTACAGAATAGTAGTTTGCTCCCAGGTGGCATCTTCTAGAGTTGTATCTTTCCACTAGACTAACACTTCCTTGATGGTGCATTTACGAATATGACAGTCACGTTGGTCCAAAACTTCTTGTGGATACAACCAGATGGATCCTTCTTCATCCAACTCGAGAAGGTTGGTTTGATTTTGGCACTTAGTTCCAATCACCTTCTTTAAACAGGAGACATGAAAAAGAAGATGGACCTTAGAAGGACTGGGCAAAGCTAACTGATGGTCCACATGTACCATGCGCTTGAGAACTATATAAGGACCATAAAATTTGGGTGCCAGTTTCTGAGAATGTTCGGCCTTGAGTGAATTTTTCTTATAAGGTTGTAGTTGAAGAAATACCTGGTCTCCTTCAACAAATTGATGTTTTGAGCAAACTTGATCTGCTTGTTGCTTCATGCAATTCTCATCTATGACCAAATTCTCTTTGAGGTTACGGAGAATAACCTCCCGAACTGTAAGCGTTTGGTCAACTAACTGGACCTTCAAGGCACCTTGCATGTAGGAGATAACATAAGGTGTCTTTTGTCCATATACTTCTTCAGAAGGAGTCATGTGAGTAGATGTATGGTAAGAAGTCTTGTACCACCATTCAACTAATGGTAACCATTGATCCCATTGATTTTTCCTTTCAGAGGGAAAACACCTCAAATATGTCTCCAAACACTTGTTGACAACTTCAGTTTGAACATCAGTCGGGGGATGATAGGCGGTGGTGAGATGTAATTGGGTGCCATGTAGCCTGAACAATTCTTGCCAAAAATTGTTGGTGAAAGTGGGATATCAATGAGAAACAATAGAATGAGGCATGCCTTGAATCTTGAAGACATGATCCATGAAACGTTGAGCCATAGTGGATGTGGTAAATGGGTGTTGAAGAGCACAAAAATGAGCATACTTGGAAAGATGATCAACGACCACCATGATGATTGACTTATTCCATGATTTAGGTAATCCCACAATAAAATCCATAAAGATGTCCCTCCAAATACCAGGTGGAATTGGAAGAGGTTGTAGTGAGCCATGAGCTTTAATTGTTTTTTCCTTGTTACATTGACAAACATCACATTCTTCCACAAAAGTGTGAACGCCCTTTTTCATACCATCTTAGAAAAAAAGAACGTTTGACCCGGTCATAGGTTTTGGTAAGCCCTGAGTGCCCAAATATGGGTGTAACATGAAGCTCAGAAATCACCGTTTATTTAACTTGATCCAGGTGGATATCGGTGGCCACCCACCTTTTCCAACTGGCTCAAAACAATTTTCTAGCAATTTTGGTAATTTACTATTTTTAGCAGTTTTTCGAGTCTTGAAACTTATGGAGCCGTTTTGAGGCCCTAAACGACATTTTTTTGGAAAATGGGTAGAAATGTGGGAGTTCCTTAGATGTTTCCCCCAAAATGAATCTCCTCAGCAATACCTTTCCAACGGGCTATCATGCGCCTAAAACGAAGATTGTATGCAAAACCTACGACCCCGGGAAGTTGATGTACTAACTTACCCAAATGGGCCCCACATGACTTTTGGCGCTTCATCTTCTAAGGTTAGATTTTTGGATGTCTAGGGTTTTTTACATTCCTGTTTATTGTAAAAAGGCCTTCAGAGCCTCATTGTAATCATCTTCTTGCGAATGAGAACAACCGTCACATCTCTTCTCAAAGATAAGTTGCCACCATTCCAGCAAGCTTGTTTTTCGCTGCATTTTACAGTTTCAACTTATTTCCTTATTGATTAGAAAACCAGTTTTACTGTATCTCTGTTATTTTGTGTTAGGAAGCAGTTAATAATCTGTAGTCATTTCATTCTTCTCATAAGATCCGGATCAGTGGTATCAGAGCGGTCTGCTCCTTGTCGTCTTAATGCATGTCCCCAACGAGGTCGGAGTACAAAGAGTTGGTTCTCGAGCTTGTTTATATTGAGGAAAAAATCTCTTACATGCCCAAGAGACCTCTCATTGTAGGAGAAAATAAAGATGGTGGGATAGGAGATCCTTTCAAAATGTTTCTTAAGGAATCTCCCACGCAATAGAGGAACGATATGATGGATAGTTTCGTGCAAATCCTTCAACAACTACCAAAAAGCGGCACATCTTCTTCGAGCGGAGGCACCGCCCCCTTCAAGGTAAAAATAAACTTTGATATTCCTATATTTGAAGGTCAGATAGACGCAGATCTTGTATACAAGTGGTTGAATCTACTAGAAGGGTATTTTTCTTTCCATAACTTTTCGAATAGAGAAAATATTACTTTTGCGCTCTTTAAAGTCGTTCCCCATGTCAAATATTGGTGGAAAATTTCTGTGAGAAAAAGGAAACATAGGAACCCTCATTATTTATAGTCATGACCGCTTAGGATTCCTTCAGGTATGTTATTAAGGAAAAATACTACCCTCTCGGAAGTTATGATGACTTGTATACCAAATGGACCACACTATGGAAAGAAAGAGACCAAGCAGTGCTAGATTTCACAAATATCTTCCATACCTTGCACACCAAGCTAGGTATCAAAGATTTAGAGTGACATCTGGTGCTCAAGTATCGTGGTGCTCTGCATAGATACATCCAGACCGAAATGAAATTTCTGGATATATCATCCTTGGGCATGGCCTAATAATATGTCATCAAAATCGAGCAGAAGCTCAAACAAAACACACGACAATTTGGGCCTAGGAACCCCTCACAACAAAAGCCAGGAAAGGGCAGCCCCAACCCATAGAAAAAAGGATAGAGAAAATATGGATAGTATCAAGACAACCATTCCAAGCCGCAAGAAAAGAAGGACATCAAAAAGACAAAGAAAGACACTGGGAAGTGGTGCAACTTCCATAAGAGCCCTTGGCATAACACTGTTGACTGTCGCTCAAAGAAGTCACTGGTGGCTGAAGTGAAAGCCTATGAATCATATGTGGGTTCTGAATTTGAGTCAGAACCAAAAAGGGGAAGACAAATCATTGACGCAAAACCCAGTGTCACCGTTGCTACCACCAAGCTCTAGCCTGGTGAACTAGACGAGCCAGAGTAAGGAGAGTGCCTCTTCCATTCACAGATGTGGGTAAAAGGAACCTCGCTGCACTTCATCGTTGATAGCGGTAGCCATAAGAACCTCATATCAGCAAAGGTCGTCAAGCGGCTGGCCCTATCAACAACGTCGCACCCACAACCCTACACCATTGGATGGCTCTTCCAAGGAAGCGATCTTTGTGTCAGCCAATAGTGTTGACTTTCATACGGCATCAAGCCCTTCAAAGTTGAGGTATTGTGTGATGTTTATGCTCTCAAATTTTGTGATGTTCTTTTGGGCCAACCTTATTTATGGAAACGTCACACTGTATATGAGTCTAGGCCTCATATTTTTATTATTACTTTGAACAGGAAATTGTAAAAGATACCCAAGTCAGTCCCACCTAGTGATATTTCCTTGATATCTGCTAAGAAATGCAGGAAGGTCATCTCTCATATGGGGAATTTTGTCTTCTTCATGATTCGCTCTCATAATGAGCGAAATATCACAGTCACATCCAGGGTCTCTACGGTCGACCTCTACACACAACAAAAGCAAGTAGATAAGGTCGTGGAAGAATACTCAGATATCTTCTCCTCACCTACTGGGGTACCTTTGCATTGTCAGGTCAAGCACCCCATTGATATGACCCCCAATGCATTGATTCCCAATGGGACAATCTATCACCTCTCTCTGTTAGAGAATAAGGAGAACAAGTGACAGATCCAAGAACTGCTCCACAAGGGGCACATTCGTCCCAGCTCATCACCTTGCGGTAGCCCAATCATGCTGGTACAGAAGAAATATGGAACCTGGTGAATCTCCATGGATTAACAGGCTCTAAATAAAATCACAGTCATAAACCAATACCGGATTCCCCAAATTGACAACCTCCTTGATCAACTCATGGGGGGGAAATACTTCAGTAAGATTGATCTGAAGTCTGGCTATCACCAGGTCTCGATAGAACAGACAAATGTATGGAAGACCGCATTCAAGTTAAAGGAAGGCCTTTTTGAATAGTTATTCATTCCCTTTAGTTTGAAAAATGCTCCATCCACTTCTATGAGGATGATGGATGATATCCTGCGACCATTCACCAATACTTTTGTAGTGGTGTATCTGGATGACATTCTCATTTACATCATGACTTGGGCCTAACACTTGCAACATATTCAATAGGTTTTGCACATCCTGTGGTAGCACAAGCTATACACCAACTTGAAAAAATGCTCCTTCATCATGGACAGGGTCCATTACCTGGGCTACATCTTTGATCAACATGGAGTACATGTGGATCTAGCCAATATCCAATTCATCCGTGACTGGCCAGCCCCAACCACACTCATTGAGCTTTGAAGCTTCTTGGGCCTTGCCAATTTCTACCGAAGGTTCGTGTTGGGATTCTCCCATATTGCATGGGCCCTCAGCCAAATAACCAGGGGTGGTGGTAAGGAGAAATTTACGTGGGGCCGGTCCCAACAACAAGTGTTCAATGATTTGAAGAAGCGCTTGTGCTCAGCCCCAGTACTTTCACTAGCAGACCTGCAACATACCTTTGAGATCGAGACATATGCTTCAAACTATGTTGTGGGCACCGTCTCACTTAGCACGGCCACCCTGTGGCCTATCATAGTGATACACGATCAGATGTTGTTCATAAGTACCCTAATTATGACAAAGAAATGTACTCCATTGTCCAAGACTATCTCTAGTGGAGACATTACATTCTTTAGAAGGAGACAATCATCCACATTGATCATAACAAACTTCAATTCATGCAGACACAAGGAAAATTGTAGAATGACTGCCATCAAAAGTGGTCCACATACTTGCAGAAATTTCACCTCAACATCAAGTATAAAACAGGAAGCACCAATCATGTCGTTGATTGCATCAGTAGACCACCAGTTGTGACACTCACCATGGTGCTAGAATCTTGTGGTCATGAGACCTCTGGATGGCCCCAACTCTATGAGATAGACCTGGACTTCACCACCACCTACCAAATGTTGGGTGAAAACACAGTTGATAATAATTTCCATATTCAAGATGGGTTGTTGTGTCATATGGGCCATATCTGTGTTCCATCAAGCAAGCAAGCGAAGATGATCTGGTAAGCCCACTATAGTGATTGGAAGGACACTTCAGCGTCGAAAAGATAGTGGCGATGTTATAGAAACATTTTTACTGGCCGAAACTGCAACATGAGGTCAACAAGTATATCAGGTCCTGCACTTCCTACGCTATTGCCAAACTAACCACTAAGAAACAGGGCCTGCACACCCCTCTTCCTACTCCTAACAGACCATGGGAATCCATGTCAATGGACTACATGTCGGGCCTCCCATCCACCAAGTGGGGAAATGATTGTGTTTTTGTGGTTGTTGATCGCTTTTCTAAGATGGCGATTTTGGTTGCTTGCAAGAAGAGCATCACAACAAAGGTCACTGCCAAGATCTTATTTGAACGAGTCTGGGTACATTTTGGATTCCCACAAACCATTGTCTCATATCGGGACATTCGATTTCTCAGAACATTCTAGTCAATTCTCTAGTCACTTCTTGACACCAAGCTCACCAAATCCACGACCTTCCACCCCTCGACAGATGGCCAAACCGAGGTTGTAAATCGAATTATTGTGCATATCCTTCACATGTATAATTCCAAGCACCCTCCCACATGGGATGAGAGCCTTCCATATGTCCAACATAGCTACAAATGAGCCTTACATAGCTCAACTAGACAGACCCTTTTAGGTGGGGTTGGGATTCCAACCATTGGGTCCCATATATGTTGCACTTCCCCTTGTGGTCACTTCGACCGACTCATCTCCTACTCCAACTAAAGCTGAAAAAGACACCTAGTTCGTTGAGAGGATCCAACACATCTTCCAACACGTTCAAGATATCCTACAGAAGTCCAATGACAAGTACAAGCAACGCCATGATCAACATCGGGTGCCACATAAGTTTCAGGTGGGTGACAAAGTTTGGTTGCACTTGCAGAAAGAACGACTTACAGGACCCCATAGGAAGCTTCTCCCACTCTGTGATGGGTCATACACCATCACCAAAGCCATGGGGGGTAATTATTTTGAGCTCAACATTCCTCCTTTCCTTGGCCTGCACCCAATGTTCAATGTGGATCTCCTTCGCCTGTATTTCCCACCATTATTGGACACCTCAAAAGTAGTAGAACAACTGACACCAACAGAGCTCAACCCCGATTGCATACAATATACATCCAATGATCATATTATGGACACACATATCAAGGGAAATCGACAACAAATGATCCAGCTTTATCGATTCGTCAAAGCAGGGCAGCTCCTGAACTAAGGGAAGTGGCTCACTCGGGGCCAAATTTAGCAGAAATTTCCTCATCTGATGGGGGAACTCAACACAATGGAGACCATTGCTTCCTAAGGAGGGAGGATTGATCCAGGTTGATATTGGTGGCCACCCACCTTTTCCAACTGACTCAAAACAATTTTCTGGCAATTTTGGTAATTTACTATTTTTAGCATTTTTTCGAGTCCTCAAACTTCTGGAGCCCTTTTGAGGCCCTAAACGATGTTTTTTTGGGAAAGAAGGGAGCAACAAGGAAGTTCCTTTGATGTTTCCCCCAAAATAAATATACTTGATGATACCTTTCCAACGGGCTATCATGCACCTAAAAACAGAGATCGTATGCAAAGGTTATGACCCCGAAAAGTTGAAGTACTAACTTACCCAAACGGGGCCCACATGACTTTTGGCGCTTCATCTCCTAGGGTTAATTTTTTGGATGTCTAGAGTTTTTGGCATTCCTTTTTATTGTAAAAGGTCCTTCATAGCCTCATTGTAATCATATTTTTGTGAATGAGCACTGTCATCACATCTCTTCTCAGAGATAAGTCATCGCCATTCCAACAAGCTTGTTTTCCGCTGCATTTTACAATTTCAACTTATTTTCTTATTGAATAGAAAACCAATTTTACTGTATCTCTATTATTTTGTGTTAAGAACCTGTTAATAATCTGTAGTCATTTCATTCTTCTCATAAAATCCAGATCATAATTTGTGATTGTTTACTTAAATACAAACGGCCTTTGTAGCGAAGCTCATCATTGTGCCAAGAGTACCCTGCTGAAACTGGAGAGTTGGCTTGAAATTGTTGGATCATATGCGAAATTTTAGGATCTTGGAGCCATTCCTAGAGAACAGTTTGGAGACAATATGGTACAATGAAGGAGAGGGAGAAAAGGGACCCTTCATCTTCATATTTTCATGAAAGAGAATCAACAACCACATTTTATTTTCCTTTCTTTTAAATGACCTCATAATCATATCGAAAGAGCTTAGTCACCCATTTTTGTTTCTCTGGGGAGGAAGGTTGTTGCTCTAGAAAATATTTTAGTCTTTGATGATATATCTTAATTTGGAAGTGTTTCCCCAAGAGATAAGGGCGTTGAAGATCCACAACATATAGAATATCGAACATTTCCTTTTCATAGATTGCTTGGCCCAAATGGCGTTCTAAAAATTGTTTGTTGGTAAAGGCCAAAGGTTTTCCCTCTTGCATAAGAACTGCTCCAATTCCTCTCCCTGAGGAATCACATTCTAGGAAAAAGGTCTTTCTGAAATCAGGAAGGGCGAAGACTAGAGTAGTGCAAATAGCTTCCTTAAAGGCTTGAAAGGCATGATCGGTTACTGGAGTCCAAGTGAAATAATTATTTTTAAGAAGAGCAGTGATAGGCACCTCAATATTTCCATAATTATGAACAAACTTGCGATAGTATCCTATTAAACCCAGAAAACCACACAATATTTTGATAGTATTGGGGCGAGGCCAATCCTACATTGTTGCAATCTTCTTAGGATCCACCTGGACACCAACCTTTCCAAAAATATGACCCAAGTACTCAACTTCTGAGGCACCAAAGGAACATGTAGAGTGTTTGAGGAAAAGTTCGTGTTGAGAGAATAGATGGAGAACTTGATCCACATGGGAAAGATGGGATTGCCAATTTTTACTATAGATGAGAATATCATCAAAGAAAACTAATACAAAATGACAAAGAAAAGGATGGAAGACATGGTTCATGAGGCTTTGGAAGGTGGAGGGGGAATTACATAGGCCAAAGGGCATGACCAAGAACTCATAGTGACCCTCATGAGTTTGAAAGGCCGTCTTGTGGATGTTATATTATTTCATATGTATTGGGTGGTAGCCAAAACATAGATCAAGTTTAGTGAAGTACTGAGCACCACTCAACTCATCCAAGAGATCATCAATGACAGGAATGGGAAAATTGTCCTTGATGGTGAGTTTATTGAGGGAATGAAAGTTAGGACACATCTGTCAAGTACCTTATTTCTTTATTACCATAACCATAGGAGAAGAATAAGGGATGGTACTCGGGTCGATAACACTCGCTTGGAGCAATTCCTGCAATATTTTCTCAATTTCATTCTCTTGGGCAAAGGGATGACGCTAAGGGAGAACATTGGGAGGAAGACTTCTAGGAACAAGGGGGTGGAATGATCATGAACACCACGAGAAGGCGAAAGTCCCTAAGGAATATAAAAAAAATCTTGATGTTTGGAGAGGATAGCTTGGAGGTCAGGATGCAGAGAGGGTGTCTCAACCTCTTGAATGGTATGGAGTTAAGAAATAATATTGGAGTGGCCTTTCTTGAGGAGATTTTCCATGTGATGGGACTTGATGATCTGAGGAGAACTAGCTATGAGACTTTCAAATTGATACCTTTGTCCCTCATGTTGGAATTGCATGGTTAATTCCTTAAAATCCATAAGAATGGGACCCAAAGTGCATAACCATACAATACCTAGCACAATGTCACAACCACCCATGTCAATGGAAAACATATGAGATTTCAGGTGGTAATGTCCGATTTGAAGAGTACATTTTCAAAAAACCCACCACATTTCATGGACCCACCATTGGCTATAATGATTTGAAAATTATTAACAGGGTGAATATAGCAATTGGTTTCCTGGGAAATGTGATGATGAATAAAATTGTGGGTGTTACCACTGTCAACAAGGATGATGAACTTCATATGCTTAATATAGCCAATGAGCTGGAGGGGTTGTGGAGAAAAGAATCTAGTGAGGGAATGCAAGGAAATGAGTGGGTCAACTTCAGGTGGGTCAGCGGGCTCCTGGGTATCATCAAAAAGCGAAGGATATTCAACAAGGGGAACCGTCACATCTTCTTCAGGAACTTCTTCAGAAATGGACATAAAAAAAATTTGTTCCTTACAATTGTGCCCTGGAAAATATTTTTCATCAAAATTATAGCAAAGACCCTTCAGTTGGCGTTCAACCATTTCATCCCTATTTAATTTATGGACCTTGAGGGGAGTGGCTTGGGGGTTAGGATTAGTGGGTCGAGGGTGAGGAACAAAAGAGGGTTTTTTGTTTTGGAAAAAAAAAACTTGTTGGGTTTCTTTGGAATGTTTAGTAGCTTCCAACCAAGTCTAAGGGTGGGCCATGAGAACTTGGGATTGGATTTCATATTTTAGGCCATCGATAAAGCATTCGCAGAAGAATGCATCTGACATTCCCTTGGTTCAAAAGGCCAAATGTTCAAAAGAAGTTATAAATTCTTCCGTTGTGCCTGATTGTTTCAACTTGGTCAAATGACTGCAATGGTGGGTATCAGTGTCAAAGCGACCATAGAGCTCTACAACAAAATGGGTCCATGCAATCTAGATAGAAGACATTATAGCAAAGTTTGGCCAACTCATCAGTAATACCATGCAGAGAAAACAACACTCAATTTGAGTCACCCAACCTGTGGGATCGAAGCCATCAAATTTATTGACCTCAACACAGGGAAGAAGGGGGTCATGATGAAAGGAGTTGGATTGAAAACGAAGAGAATGAGAGGAATCAACAACATCTGGTAGGTACGAGGAGGAAGGACGTGGAGTGCAGTTCAAAAACTGGTTTGACAACAAAATGGGGGGTGTTAAATTGGTTCATGAATTTGGCCTCCATTGTGTCAAATTTATGCTGGAATTGGGTCTTGAATTGTGAAAGGTGGGAATTGGTAGATCCAATCTTAGATGTCACTTGTTGGATGGATTCTTTGTCTTGATTGATGGAATCTTGTAGGTCTTGGTTGCGATTGTTAACCATTTGAAGAGGGGGAGTGCGGGTAAGGGAAAATGGGTGGGTGGGACCACAGAAAAGGAATTATAAGGAATTATAAGGATTTGTAGATACACCCTGTGTAAGATAGGGTATCTAACTAGTCCTATTGACTAGTCTCAAGAAGGTGTTCCAAGTAAAAAAATCATAACTTCTTCCTAGAGTATCCAAATTGTGTGGGACTAGTTTCATTGGATTGTGGACAGTCTGTAGTATTTTTGGTGCGAGTTTCATAATTTATATCAATTATTTTGTGTGGGGCACACTGTACAAGTGAGATCTCTTGGAAAGGCCTAAAATCGGCAAGTTGTGGGGAAGTTACCATAAATTCCACTTGGCACATCCAATTTTGATAAGACCTGTGGCATTACAAAGAATAAATATTAGATAAATACATAAGAGAAAGTTTCATACCCAGAAGGGCCGAAACTTGGGAGATACAATAGAATAAATATTGTCTAGCGGAACCACCTCAAAATCAAGGTTCAAAAGTGATACTTGGCCAACATGCCACCCAAAAAGGGAACTTCTATACCAAATAAGCCTCCATAAAATCCTACTTGGACTCTTGATTAAGGTGAAGAAATGCGTAGGGACATAAATGAACTAAAAAATAAGATGGATTCAATGGAAGCTAAGTTGGATACTAAGATAGATGTCTTAAAAGGGGAGATCATGGAAGTACTGAAAAATTTCGTAACAGAGAAGACACCTGAAAGTGAGAATGTATCCCATGAAATTGATGATGAGGACACAAGGAAGGTGAATCAAGAATGTAGAAACTCCAACTTTGGTTTGAAGACCAACCATGTTCCTAAGATCGATATGAGGAAGTTTGATGGCAAGGACCCAATCACATGGATACTTCAGATGGAGCAATTCTTTGATCTCC
>JZKD02S1594579.1:425763-436116 GCA_000966675.3 Picea glauca | reverse complement strand
GTAAAAGGAGGTTTCCCCCTCGAAGAGGCTTATTATCTGAAATTATCTCTTTTTCAAGGCATTGAGTACTTTTTCTGAGGATTTTCTATGTTATATTGATATTTGGTTCTTAACAACTCTGATGAGATAGTGATATATGTAATGGGCACTAAGAGACAACCCCATCTAAGGACAATTCCATGATAATATTGTCCAAAATGTTAATGGGATCAAGCGTGAATAATTGCATAATGAACTAGGTTGTAGCATGTTGGGGGCATATCAGGTAGAAAAATTGAAAACTACAGTGAAGAAGAAGTTATATAGTTTTGTCGCAACACTAGTGAGGTCCTCCTACATAGTAAATAGTAGTGGGGGCTTAAGAGGATTCATTTCTTAGTTCTATCTGGCGCTAATGGTGCCCAATTTCCTATATAGCCTAATGAACTAGGTTGTATCATGTTGGGGTCATCTTAGTTAGAATAATTGAAAACTACAGTGAAGAAGAAGTTATATAGTTTTTTCGCAACACTAGTGAGGTCCTCCTACATAGTAAATAGTAGTGGAGGCTTAAGAGGAATCACTTCCTAGTTCTACCTGACGCTAAATATTCAAATTTATATGGATTTTATATAGTTTGTATAAGATTTTGGTGATTTGTAAGGTAAAATAATGTTATCCTATAGAATTTGGGAGAATAATGTTTAGAGTGGCAAATCATTTTTGGGGAAAAACCATAGAAAATTAACCCATGAGTGAAATCATCCTTTAAGGAAAAAACAATGTGAACAAAATCACCTAACTTAATTATAAATCCAAAAAAAGTGAAACATATCAATGTTCTTACCTCATACAAGAACCCACTATAAAAAGTATCTCTTGAAGGGCTATGTAAAATATGGCCAAAAAACATGCATGGATGTGAATACCAAGTGTGACTACTACTAGATGATGGTATGGCTTCACTCCTTGTTGGTTACTTGGGCTGACCCAGGTTTTGATTTCAAATAGGTTTCCAACAAAACTCTCAAACTATCGTCCCTCCTAGTAAACCAAAAGGAAACACTGCACACAGAGTGCACAACGAGGTCTCACCTGAGATATCTTTATGGGGGAATGCAATACTCAAGTTTTTGCAGTCTAGGAAAGAGTGGGGACTGTGTTTGAATTATTTTCCTCATGATTCAAACATCATCATCCATTCATCTACTTCTAGGATTCATGCATCGTTAAACTATGCATGCATGTTGTTATAATCATATTTACCATTCATTCTTTATTGGTGATTAAAAGAAAAGAAAATAAATCAATCATAACACATAGAGCACAATATTTTACCGTGGTTCACCCCCTCCCAGGGATACGTCCACAAAGATTTGGCTCTTCTTCTCTTTTATTCATTCTGTCGCAAAATCTACATTGCATGCATTACATATTTAGGATTACAATCAAAAGGATGGTAAGTACCCTCTGTGAGGTGGACTAGATCACACCAAGATCCACATACTGTGATCTAACCCTAAAAAATTAGCTTATTCTACTCAACCATAATAACAAATGATTTCACAATAATCAACAACTCAAGAACTCATAATAATCAACCGACCTCGACCTAGACCTCCTAGGTTTTTATTTATACTACTCTACTGGCTTAGATCCGTTATAATATTGTCCAAAAACCTAACCCTAATATGGTTAGGTCTTTCTACATGTGCTACACACTGCTTTTCCTCTTGAATGCTACTTTTCCTTCTTTTTTCTGCACGTTGCTTTTCTGCCACCTATTGCGCACACTCCAAAAATAGACCTTCTCTTCCCAAAATAGGCATGTGCCCAAAATGTATCTTTCTTCCAAAATAGGCCTGCACCAATAGGCCCCCAACAATGACATGTGGCTCGTCCCGAGCCACTCAGGTGTTGCATGCTCTCTGTATATCCTTCTCCAAGCTGTGGAACTTTTCTGCTAGTTCCTTCCATTTTTCTTTCACTCGTGCAGCTTTTTTCTACTAGCGCCTCAACCATCTGCGATGTGATATGTTCTTGCAACAACGTTTCACTCTATCTATGTTCCTACACCATCCTTGTCTTTGCTTCCTCCAGTTCCATAATTATCTTTGTTGCTTGCTCCTGAAGGGGCTCCAACTGGGCCTACCTTGCTTGCTTATTTATCTACACGAGTTTTAAGTCTGCCTACAAGGTCTTCTTCTCCTGCATTCCCTTCAATCATTCTATGATACTCATGTATTTTTGTCACTGCTTGAACTCCTACATTGTAGCACTAATTTTCTCCTCTTTCTAGTCCAACTGTTGGACCTTTTCATCCTCCTCCAAAGTAGTCCATATTTGCGCAGTTTTGTCAAACAATTTTGTGACTTCCTTAGCTTCCCTTGCCATATCATCTGTCTGGAAGGATTATTTCTATTTTCTTTGGTCACAGACTTCAGGAGGAATTGTAGGATTAAATTTTTCTTTAAAATCCTCTATCTCCTTCCTATATCCCTCGATTTTCTGCGTGACAATTTAAATCTATTCTTCAGCCTTTCTCATGGTTGTCTGCGCATTGTCCAAAATATTTGTGAAGAATTCCTTCAGCTTCTACTCGAGGTTATCTACATGTTGCTAAAATATTCAAATTCTCCTATTCACCACCTGTCTTTGTGCTCCTTAGCTATGTGGATGCTTAAATTCATAATGAGTGTTCCTTGGCCCACGTTTCAGTTATATACGGGGTGCCATAAATGTCCTAAATCTTCTTAGAGACACTTCTTTGATGGCCATAAATGTCTTAAATCTTCTTGGGCATGCTTCATTAAGTTTCATAAATGCTTGGTTCACATTGTTTTACTGAGATGAATGGTTTCTGCTTTTCCAACCGTTGGCCCATTTTCTGGTGTGCTATAACTTTTTGGTGCGCTGCACATTTCTGCTGTGAATTTTTCTTTGGCGCACTTTGTTTTCTTACTTTCAGTCATATTCTGCGCACGATAACTCTTACTTATTGCCGTTGATTTTGTTGTCTGTTGCACACGATATTTCCCAATTTTATGTCATTCATCCAACTTCCTCCTCTTTTTGTGTTTTTCTTGTTTTTCTACTTTTGTCTTCCTTTTTCTTGTTTTTCTACTTTTTATTTCCTTTTATAATTTTTATTTCCTAATATATACCATAGTACACTATACACATGGTTTCCTAAATGCATTGCAATTATTACGAGTTAGCAGGTCAGTTGTCCCTATACAGTTTCAGTTCACTACCATTCACCATTCTTTTTAGCTATGCCCTTGTCAAGTCCTTTAGCTACATAGATCCTCCATATGTGACATGTTTCACTTCATATGTCCCTAGCCAATGCATTTTGAAATTACCCAGATGTTGCAAAAATTTACTATCATAGAGAAGAACTAGGTCTTCCTCCTTAAAGATTTTTTTCTTTATGTGTCTATCATGTCAGGCTTTGTCCCTTGATTTTTGTACTTCTTGGTGGAATCATGATAGAATCTTGTCTTCTTCCATTTACATTAGTTGACTTAACCTTTCTTTTATTTCTTTTATTGTGCCTCTTTCTATCATATTGGTAATTGTTTCTACGTGTAGATTGGGTACCAAAACTTCTAATGGAAACACCATTGCCTTTCCATACACCAATCTAAATGGTGTTTGTCCTGTCAACTTCTTGCATGTAGTCTTCTATGCCCATAGTACTATTGGTATTTTCAAATCCCAATCATCTATGTTAACATTGCAGATCTTTGTCAAGGAATTCTCCAAAATCATGTTGAAAGCTTCTACTGTCCCATTTTCCTGACGATGATAGGGTGTACTCTTCTCGTGATAGAATTCAAACTCCTCATTCATAGCCTGGATGGTACTATTAATAAAATAGGTTCCTTGGTCACTCATCAAAATATTGGGACATCCAAATCTTGTGATTACCTGCTCAAATAAGAAGTGTGTTGTTGTCTCTATGCTAGAATCCTTGACTAGTGTTTCTTCTGTCCATCTAGTTAAGTATTATGTTGCAGTAATGATGTATCTAGCTCCTGAATTTCTTGTTGGTGGATTAATAGGTCTGAAAACACCTATTTCCATCTTTTCAAATACCTAAAGAGTTACTTGTGGTATTAGGGGAATCTCATCCCTCATGTTTGGTTTCCCAACCCTCTGACATATATCATAGTTCTGGAAATATTCCTTGCCATCTTTATGAACTATTGGCCACCATAAACTTGCGCACAATAACTTATGTGTGGTATCTTTTCCTGCATAGTTTCCTCCAGCTAGACTTTCATGAGCTTCTGCTAAGACCCTAGGCTATTCATGTTCCAATACACACCTTCTCAAGATGTTGTATGTGCCCATATTATATATATGACCTGCAATAAGTTAATAGTCTGCAGCTCTAACTACCATATTTTTCTTCTATGCAGTACTAGACTCCTTTGGCACAACTCATGTACTTAAGAATTCAATGATATCAACGAATTAATCATCATCTACTTGTACTGAAAATAAATGTGCATCAGGGAAGTTGTATTTCACGTTAGTGGGTTCCTCCCCATTGGTTACCCTTGAAAAGTGATCAGGTCATGCATTTAGAATCCCTGGTTTGACTATTACCTCGAAATCAAATTCTTGGAATAATAACATCCATCTACATATCCTCCCCCCCAACACTGACTTGTTGACTAGATATTTGAGGGAAGAGTGATTTGTCAACATTTTAAAATGATTTCCCAATAAGTAATGTATGAATTTATGAAGTGCATATACCATGGTCAAACCTTATCTTTCTGTGGTGTTTTAATTCTACTCAGATTCTGATAACTTTCTGCTTGCAAAGGCTAAAGGATGATCTAATTCAACTACTCCTGGTTGTGCCAGAATTGATCCAAGTGCTATTGTCGATGCATCTACATGCAAATGAAATATCTTTTCCAAATATTGAAACACTAATATAGGTGTTGTCACCATATTCTCCTTTAGAGTATCCAATCCTTCCTGACAATCCTCATTCCATTGAAATCTGGTGTCCTTCAACAAATTTTCCATTGACGTTGTAATCTGTGCATACCTCTTGATAAACTTTTTGTAGTACCCTGTATGTCCAAGTGTGGCTCTTAACTGGCGCACTGACTTTGGTGGTGGTAAATTCACAATTACAACAATCTTAGCAGGGTCAACCAGTAAACCTTGTTTACATACTATATGTCCCCATAGTATCCCAAAATATGTGCCAAAAATAAATTTCTTGATGTTTAATGAGATCTGACATTGCTTGCATCTTTCCAACATTAGTCTTAGGACTTCTACATAATATTTCAAAAGACTAAAAACATTCCATTCATCCATATATACTTCTAGAAACTGATGTATGAACTCTTTGAAAGAAGCTATGACCACCCTTGAAAATATGGTAGATCCATTCTTCAATCCAAAGGGCATAACTGTATATTGGTAGGATCCCCATTCTGTAGCAAACATAGTCTTATGCCTTTCCTCTGGAGCTATTTTGATCTGATGGTAACTTGAAAATCCATCTATGAATGAATATGTTTCCTGGCCTCCCACATTCTCCAAGACCTCATCTATAAAAGGGTTAAGGAAAGGATCATGTAAGAAAGCATCATTTAATTTCCTCAAATCTACACAAATCCTTATCCCCCCTTGCTTCTTTTCCTAGATTACCATGGGACTGATCCATTCAAATTCCTCCACTCGTTCTATGATGCCATCTTCCAACATTCGGTCAATTTATGTTTTCACTTTCTGCATATACATTGGATTCACCCTGTAAGGTCTCTGTCTGACAGGTCTAGCATCTAGTTTTAAGGGTATCTTCATCTTGGTAACTATGTTATCCTTTCAAGTGTCTTCTCATCCCAGTAGTCTCCAATGCTTTCCATTTTAGGGTTTTGATCTTTCCCAATATTGACTTTCTTGACCTTGATTGGTGTAGCAAATGCCTCTAACTCCAGAGATGGACCTTCCACCTCTCTCTCTCTCTCTCCGTCAATCTTTGTGATATGAATTTTGTGTGAATCATCTTCATCTGGTGCTTCCTCTTCAACATGATAACATGAGATTAAATATTTTATTGTCTATATGTTTTGTTGTTGATATTATTTTATAATCTTCACCTCATTTTCCTCAAAGAATATTACTCCATGTATCATCTTCAGAGTTGAATCAATGTTGGGGTTCTCATCCTCAAATGAGAATGTTACCAAGTTGTGATAGTAGGGTGTTGTGCGATCTACTATCTCTATCACTTTGAAATATACCATAGCGTGCACTCCATCCAAGTATATTGTCACACCTTTAAGTCTTCCAATTGGTAACACTCTATGTTGATTTACTAATTTCAACTGGACAGGTGAATACCCTAACGTGGGTTCCCCCATACACTTCCATGTCTTCTTAGGTAAGACATTTACTTTGGAGCCTAAATCAAGTATGATATCTCCCATGTTGAAATCCCCATTGTTGGCATTTATCCTTAATTACTTTCTTTTTCTTCTTCTTGTATGGATATGATTGATTGTTTTATGCTCTAACTTCCCTTCTACCTTTGTGTTGCATCTTTCTAGAAAATTTTGTAAGACCTTAACGAATGATGGATCATTTAATAACTTAACACAATATTGCAGAAAAGTCTTTATGTTACTTACTTGATTTAAAGGTTGTCCTTTATAGGTTTGATCCATTGAAGATGGCATCTCGTACATTGATGGATCCTAAGATTGTTGCACAATTAATGTAGATGCAATGTTCTCCTTGAGCATCTCCTGTCTGGATTTATTAAATTTTTCCTTTTCTTTTCGTGCAACAAAGTGCGTCTGTGGTTTAGTATTTTTATTCACCCATTGGTGTTGAGTTGGATCCTTCTTTTCTACATCATCTCCTATCTTGGCTCCTCCTCGAGTGACTATGTTCATGTTTTTCCCATCATCCCTGGCTTCTACAGAAATCCACTAGACATTCTGATTTTTCTGGTTCCTTTTTTTGTACATTTTTCCCAAGAGTATTGGGAAGTCTTCTATGTCATGGTATGTTGCATGACAATACATTCATGTCACAAGTGGAAGTTTACAATCCCTTGCATAATTTCCTGGTTGTTGGTAGTTGTGTCATACTACTAGCCCTCTTCCTTGTTTAAATCTTCCTCTGCCTCGACCTCCACCTCTAAATCCACCTCTATCTCCTCACGATGCATTGTATTGGGTTACCTGGTTATACTCCACAGGATTATATTGTGGCTACGCATTGTTGTATTGTGGTCATGTGGGGTTGAATGGTGGTGGCATATTGTTGAACTATGGTGCAACTTGCCCTATCATCACCTCTGCTTTCACACTGTAAGTGTTTGAATTTATTTCTCTCATCACTTCCAACATTTTATAGTCCTTATCATCATGACCCACTGATTTGCAAAAATTGCAATATGAACTCTTTGGTACTTTCTTATACTTCTACATCATTGGACAATTATATGGATCATGCCCTTGTGTCTTACAAATATCACACCATGGTTCTCCTGTTGGCAAGGGAATGGGTACCCTTGCTACTAGGTACTGTGCAAAAGTTGGACATTCATTCTTATGATATCCTTTTGTTCTTCATAACAAACACCAAACAACTTCTCTCTTCTCTTTCCCCTTGTTCTATTTTAATTGAAATGTTGGGTTCTTCAGATCTTCTTTCAACTCCTCTATTGTTGGATCTGTCTGCAAATACTAGTTTTCTTCCAGCTATCGGGTTGCTTGCAGGGCCTCTTCCTGATTTTGGAACTTATGTTGTCTCAAAGGATACTTCAAGTGTGGTAACATTGAGTTCACAAATAAATTCATATGTTTCATGTCAGTAATTGAATACTTCAACTTACCTTTCAGATGTTTGAACCTTTGATCAATATCCCAGATAGACTCCCCTAGTTTCTGCCTGATTTCAATCATTTTATTCATGTATTGGTCTTCTAAGTTTGGCTTCTAAAAGTCATTTACCATTAAATTTTTCACCTCTACGACAATCTTTGGTACTCCTTGTGGATTGTTTACATCCATGCTCATGGACTATTTGCGCACACTCCAACAAATGACATTCTCTTCCCAAAATAGGCCTACACCCAAAATATATCTTTCTCCCAAAATAGGCTTGTGCCAACACTCCTAGATGGTGGTTTTCCCCCATTACGAGATAATTGTATTTCCCCTCCAAGAGATGATGATCTTTCATGACTAGTAGATGATGGTCCCAATAGGTCAATACCCTCAATAATGGTGCCATGAAATATCATCATACATGCCAGCTAGAGTAATGCTTCCTATGCATGTGGAATTAATTGAGATATAGGATAGAATTGTGCCCTAGGTAAACACGATTATGTATTGGAGAGATTGGGTGATTTTCATTTTGGTGCCTCGCTTTTGATAGGTTTTGTGGCATTGCCAAACTAACCCCTTGAAATGCTAAGTGATGGAAATGGTTAATTTATTTTTCTAAGAGAGATTGCATACATTTTCCTCAAAACATATAGTGGCATTTCCCTATTGTTGTGTAACAAATAAGGAAGACTATTTACCAACTATCTATTTCATTATTAATAAATATTTGATAAGTGAACCACGTGATAGAAATATGAGCTCTTCCTATGTATGGGATTTCACCTTTATGAGGGTTTAGGACAAGAGAAAACATAAACTCTTTTCGAATATTGAGTTTTTTATTACTTCACGATTTAAACCATCTAAATATCTATGACACTTCTACTCTCTATAAGAGGTTATATTGTACAATGCCCCATTTTTTTGACTAATTATATTAAAAATTGCATCTACAGTTTCATCAAGCGAATGTCGATGTGGGTTTGCATCCCTAAAAATATCTCTCAAATGTTTTAGGTTGACCATTTCCGTTAGGATTTCAACATTCTAATCGATCAATGGCAGGGCATTGCCTTGGGGGCTCAGATTAAGAAATTTTAGGGTTTTATTGGGATTTATGTTTATATTTCTTGGATTTGGAACATGAAGGTTTAGGTTTTTATCATCCATTTCAAAACCGTTGCAATGAAATGTTTTTTTAAAAACAATGTAAATGGATATAAACAAACATATTATAGTAAAAATTATATGCAATAAATAAAAAATGAGGATAGTTCCTCCAAACTAGAATTTTTTACCTATCGAATCTATGAATCTAAGTGAATCAACTRCCAATTTGTTAAACCACAAGCCCTAGGAAATCTCCTCTCCAAAGCATGAGTATGTTCTTGGCTTAATGGTGAGGGAATAAAATAATATATTGTGGTTGTGACAAAATGTGTTTTTTATTTTAAGACATGAGGAAAATGCACAAATTCCATTCAACTAAAAATAACTTTATGTGAATTATTTGAAAGAAGCACACCCACATTTTTTTCAATTAAAAATATATGTATTTCTTAATAATGTGCATGCACTTTGTTCACCTAACCTATATGTGTTAGCTAAACTACCTTGCTTAGACTTTCTTAAATCAATGTTTTTCAAACATGTTTACCTTATAGTTTTTCCTAATGTAAATTATTTTCTTACATATTACATTACATCTAAAATATTCACCAGTTTCATGCACTCACACTTATATGATCATAAGATATCTTCATAAATATCAAAGTGCCATATTTGAAAATAATACTATGATCATGCTTATACAATAAATATGAAATCTCCGTTGGCTTTCAAGACCTCTTCAACATTATACAAGGGCATAGAATTATTTTCCCTTTAAATTAATATATAAAATTAAAAAGTGACTTATCAACATCTTTTTCATGAAGCCATAACACTCTTATTGATCCAGGTGGATATCGGTGGCCACCCACCTTTTCCAACTGGCTCAAAACAATTTTCTGGCAATTTTGGCAATTTACTATTTTTAGCAGGTTTTAACTTCCAGGGCCATTTTGAAGGCCTAAATGAAGGTTTTTTGAGATCGAGGTTCTCAATGATATCCAAAGGCATGATTGAGCCCCCAAAATGAATCTCCTCAACGATACCTTTCCAACGAGCTATCACACGCCTAAAACCAAGATCATATGCAAAAGTTACGACCCCGGGAAGTTGATGTACTAACTTACCCAAACGTGGCCCACATGACTTTTGGTGCTTCATCTCCTAGGGTTAGGTTTTTGGATGTCTATGACTGTTGGAATTCTCGTCTATTGTAAAAAGGCCTTTAGAGCCTCATTGTAATCATCTTCTCACGGATGCGAGTAGCAACCACATCTCTTCTCAGAGATAAGATACCAGCGCCCTAGCTAGTTTATTTCCATTCTGTCTGTAAGCATATTTCAGTCATTTGTTATTAATGAAATGAAGTCTTATTTCCGCTGCA
>JZKD02S1594579.1:393247-407457 GCA_000966675.3 Picea glauca | reverse complement strand
AAAAATAAAAGGTAAAGGAATGGTAAGTTTGAGTAATGGCAAAGGGAAAGCTCAAGATGTGTTGTTTGTAGAAGGTTTGAAACATAATCTGCTTAGTGTCAGTCAAGTCTGTGACTGTGGATGTGAAGTCGTTTTTACCTCTAAAGATTGTAGAATAAAATCTGTGAATTCAAGACAGCTAGTTGCTAAAGGGATAAGAACAAAAAACAATGTCTATGTGTTAAAAGAATAAAAAGAAGAATGTTACTTAAGCAAGTATGATGAAAGTTGGCTATGGCATAGGAGACTTGGACACTTAAATTTTGATCATATAATCAAGCTCAAAAATAGTGGGGCAGTAAATTATCTTCCAAAGATATCAAAGCCATATGATTATGTTTGTAAACCTTGCCAGATAGAAAAACTTACTCACACTCAGTCCAAATCTAAAAACTTTCCTTAAACAGAAAAATCTCTCCAATTAGTACATATGGATTTATGTGGACCATCAAGGAAAGAAGGTACAGGAAAATAAAATTATTTTATGTTGATTATGGATGATTATTCTAGACTAACATGGGTTGCCTTTTTGAAGGAAAAATCTGAAGCATTTGAAAAATTCAAAGTGTTTAAGGCTCTAAGTGAGAATTAAACAGGAAAAAGATTAAAGGCAATAAGGTCTGATAGAGGAGGAGAGTTTATCTCATGGAACTTCAAAGAGTTCTCTGATAAACATGGAATCAAAAGAGAGTACACAATTCTAAGGACTCCATAACAAAATGGAGTTGTTGAGAGGCAGAATAGATCAGTACAACAAATGGCAAGATCAATGATGAATGAAAGAAATATACCTCAGACATATTGGGTGGAAGCAATTCATACAGATGTTCATATCCTTAACAAAGCACATCTCATACCACATAGTGACAAGACTCCTTATGAACTATGGTTTGGAAGACCTACTTCAATCAATCATTTTAAATTCTTTGGGAGTAAATGTTACATTAAGAATAATGATGAAACTATTGGAAAATATGATGACAGGGTTGATGAAGGTATCTTCTTGGGTTATGCTACAAACAATAAATGATACATATGTTACAATAAGAGACTACATAAAATGGTTGATTGTATAAACATAAAAGTTGATGAAGAAATCCCGGTCAGAAATGTAAGCAGTGTTGATCCAAGCACAACAAATATAGTTGAATACGAAGATGAACAGGTCCAAGGATCAGAAAGAGAAGAATCTGAATCATATGAAGATACAAATACTCCGAGTGACACAAATCAGCAGAAAGAAGTAAAATCACCTCTCAAAATTGTTAGAAAGAATCATCCTGAAAATTAGATAATTGGAGATATAAATAAAGGAGTTCAAACAAGAAGGAAATTGATTAAAGACTCAGAACAATCTCATGGTTCTTTTTTATCTATGACTGAACCAAAAAATTTGGATGAAGCCAACCAGCATGATGATTGGATTAGAGCTATGAATGAAGAGCTTAATCAAATTGAGAAGAACAATACTTGGGAGCTTGTCCCTAGACCTGAAGATAAGAATGTAATCGGTTCCAAATGGGTGTTGAAGAATAAAATGAATGAAAAAGGACAAGTTGTTAGAAATAAATCCATATTGGTCTATAAAGGGTATGCATAAGTTGAAGGTCAGGACTTTGATGAAACTTTTGCACCAGTGGAAAGATTGGAGGCCATCAGAATGTTCCTTGCATATTCATGTCATAAGAACTTTAAGGTGTATCAGATGGATGTTAAGTCAGCTTTTCTTAATGGAGATCTAGAGGAAGAAGTATATATGGAGCAACCTGAAGGGTTCTCATTGACAGATAATCCTAATTATGTTTGCAAGCTAAAGAAGGTATTATATGGACTGAAACAAGCACCATGAGCTTGGTATTATAGACTGGACAAATTTTTACAAGACCAAGGGTTCAAGAAAGGTATTGTTGACAAAAATCTCTACATTAAGTCTGAAGGTGATAATTTACTAGTTGTTTTGGTTTATGTAGATGATATTATTTTTGGTTGTACTAATGAATCATCTATCCAGTGGTTTTCTAACTATATGAAAACAGAGTTTGAGATGTCCATGATAGGAGAGCTGTCATATTTTCTTGGTTTACAAGTAAATCAGAGTTCTGCAAGAATATTTATCTCTTAAGAAAAATATTTGAAAAAGATGTTGAAGAAATTTCAGATGGAGGATTCCTCTCATGTTAGTACACCTATGGTGGTTGGTTGCAAGCTTAGTAAAGATGATATGTCACCTGATGTTGATCAAAGGACATACCAATCAATGATAGACAGTCTTCTGTACATCACAACATCTCGTCCTGATATAATGCAAGATGTTGGAATGGTAGGTCATTATCAGTCAGCTCCTAAACAAAGTCACTTGGTAGCTGTCATAAGGATATTCAAATACTTGAAGGGAACAATGACTTATGGTCTGTGGTATCTCAGAAATCAGAATTTTCAGTTAACTGCTTATTCAGATGCAGATTGGGCAAATTGTGTGGATGAGAGAAAGAGCACCAGTGGAGGTGCCTTCTTCTTGGGTGACTCGTTGGTAGCATGGATTGGTAAGAAGTAGGGATCTATTTCCTTATCAACTACAGAAGCATAGTACATTGTTGCTGCTACTTGCTACACTCAGATTTTATGGATGATACAAACTCTTGCAGATTTGAAGGTAACTTACAATGATCCCATTCCACTTCACTATGATAACACCAGTTCCATCAGTCTCTCTAAGAATCCTGTACTTCATTCAAAATCTAAGAACATACCAATAAAATACCATTTTCTCAGAGAATAAGTTACAAACAGAATTGTTCAGTTGAATTATATTTCTTCCACAGAACAAAAAACTGATATCTTTACTAAACCGTTAGCAATGACCCCTTTTGGATATCTTTGTCAAAAGTTTGGCGTTATAACTTCTTTCGTCTAATATGTTCACCTGATCAAGGGGAGTATTTATTGAATATCTGTTGTATTTCTAAGTTGCTCATAGTTGACAGGGGGAGTATGTACTGCAACAGCTCAGGGGGAGCGTGTTACTTCTTTGACATTGATTTCAAAGGGGGAGAAAGTGTAATGGTAAGGATGCTATGAGTAGTGTCTTCAAGGTTGCCATCAATGCCAAAGGGGGAGATTGTTGGCATATTTATTACGGGCAGACATAAGGCATAGTATTTGTTTGTCATTGATGGCAAGCTCAACCCGACGATGATGAACAAGAGAAAGTGGCAAGACTAGCAACGCAATGATGATCACATGGAAAGATCAAAAGCGTAAACTCCATTTCGGAGTTTCGGATATCGGGAGTTGGAGGAGTCAAGGAAGCAACTCACGGCATAAAATCGTGAAATGCGAAATCGCGACTTAATCTCCATTTTGGAGTTTCGGATACCGGGAATTGGAGGTGTCAAGGACACTCACGACAAGAATGATGAAATCGAGAAATGCGAAAGATCAGAGAATCAACAAAGACTCCATTTCGGATTTTAGTAGACCGGGAAATCAAAGATCAAAGGAACTTTAACCTTTGAAGTAGCGAACCCAGGAATCCTGAAACAAACACATCAACAAACCACGTCAGCAAACCACGTCAGCTAAGGACACGTGGCACAATCAGGCAATGAAAAGTATCAAGCTAATTCAACATTCAGGCACATGTAAGTCACGAATCAGAGTGACACATGGCAGCTATTCGGCACGTGTCAACCCACGTGCGACGTCAGTAGGTTTACGTCACATCAGAACTTTCTATTTTGAGGTTTTTACATAGCAAGACAAAACTCCACCATCACGAAGTCTCAAACTCCGAAATGCCGAAAGGGACTATTGTGAGTCTCGAAAACTCGAAAGACAAAACTCCAAAATCCCGTCAACCATTCATCTCAGTGGGTTATGTGAACTATCTGATTACTTCAAAGATTTTGTGATCATAAATTTTATAATGTTGGAGTCACGATGAATCGAAGGGAAAAACACCTTTTGGTGTAGGCTGTGGTCACCGTCAGTGGTCATGTGAGAGCGAGGAGCTAGCACCAAGCTAAGCTCCTTTTTGATGATCGTAACATGAAGAGTCGAGACTCTTCACCACAGGAATGCCGAAATGCCGAAATGTGAAATGGCGAAATGAACGCGAGACCCTGTGCTTGTAATCCAACGGTGTCGGATACTTGGAAATCTGATCGAAGGGCTACTGTTGCTCTTCATGGTTAATTGTTCAGTTATGATTCAGTTATCAGAACCGAATCGTGGTTCTTGGATGGTTGGCGTTTTAGTTGCTGAAGTGTTGTTCTAGGGATTTGAGGGGTAAACGAAGAGGTTGTAGTATATAGAAAGAAACACACAGTGACTGTGTGTTGTTGGTCATTCTGAATGAAAAATGAGTTGAATTGTAAGAAAGGGAAAATTACAATATGCACAGTGTGAGACTGACAGTATGCACAGTGTGAGATCAAACTTGGAGATGAGTAACATATGAGGAATAGACAGAAGAAAGAGAAAAATTGCAAAACAGCTTGAAGCAGAGAAGAACTACAGAACAAATAGAGGAAGAGAAGAATTGCATAACAGTTAGAAGCAGACCAGATTTACAGAACAGAGAAGAAGTGGTAAGAATCGATTTATCTGTGTTGTTTTTTATTCAATCATTTATTTATAATCTGGGAGGTAGGGTGGTTCTAGGGAGGACTGTGGTCCTCTGATATTTGAGTTGGTGCTTGAATATTGGGAGTTGTAGCTTCCATCTAGTTGTGTCTAGAAAAGAGGGTGGCAAGGTGGTGCTTGGGAAAACACAGAGTTTTCTATATGCAAGTTGGTTCTTGTATAAGTGGAAGTAGGTGCTTCCATCCAGTCGGTGCTGGAACACTCAGGGAGTTGGTTCTTCCTTCTAGTGGGTTATAGAGAAACCAGAGAGTTGGTGCTCTCAAACAAGTTGTTGCTTGTATAAGTGGAAGTAGGTGCTTCCATCTAGTCGGTGCTGGAACACTCAGGGAGTTGGTGCTTCCTTCTAGTCAGTGCTAGAGAAACTAGAGAGTTGGTGCTCTCAACAAGTTGTAGCTTGTAAAACAAAGGTAGTAGGCTCACTTTGAGTTGGTGCTCAAACATAGATGATGTACATAACTTAAAAGACTGCCTATCATTTCGAAGAAGAGGAGGTTTTCTCCCTTTATGGGTTTCCTCGTGAAAATATGTCTCTGTGTATATCTTATGTGTGATTGATGCTCATTATTTATGTTGTTCATATTATGTATAATATTGATGGTCACTTGATGAAAGATTAAAAATGGCTTAATAGACTTAATATTGTTTAAGCACAGTAACAACTGATTCACCCCCCCCTCTCAATTGCCTTGGTGATTTCAACAATCTCTCCTCAATCAACGATTGTGATCTTTTCGCAATTTTTCACTTCGCGAACTCTCTCGACTATTCTCTTTGACTTCTTCACTCTGCGAGTCAGCGAAATGATGATCGTTCTCCATGTTTCCTCCTTTACAACAGACGGTCTCGATGATTTCAGAACTTGTCTCGTGCACCTTCCTCCAGATCCAACGACTGTTGTTCCACACGCCAGATCTAATGGCTCATATCTGTTTCTTCGTGTGCACTCTTGTGTGCCTGGACGTGAAGTTCAATGGTCCATATCAGATTGAAAATTCGGTTTTTAGAAGTTTTAGTCATGCTAATGTGCGAATCTCCTTATGTGCAAATCCCCAATTTTGCCAATTTGATGGTCAAGGATGGTCTTGATAGATTCTTAGATCTACGGTCCAGGTCATTTCATGACATCAAACGTCAGAGGTTTTTGCCACTCCAACTCACAATTCTCCCGAAGTGCGAATCTTCGATCTCGTAGAGTGGATGGTCAAGAAGGACCTCGAAGGATCCAGAGACCCATGGTCTAGATCCTTTCGCGACTTCAAACATCGAAGGTTTTACCTCCCTTATGACAGATTCACTCAATTCGTCGAACTTGCAAAGACTGAAGGAGTTGAGGTGTTAACGCCTGCACTCCTTCTTCAAATCTAACGATCGTGACAGACCTTGGAACCTCCTGAGCGGATTTCATTTGTTCATCTTCCAAACGAAAGGATTTTCCTTTTCGATACTTAAAACTCACTATCCTTCCTAAGCTTCGTCATTTATGAAGGACTTAAGAGCATTGCACTCTTTCTCCTGGACTTAATCACTTAGAAGGGTCTTTTGCACATCTCTTGTGCTCCTTCATCAAGTCTAGGACTTGAGTGGTTCTCAGTCTCTTCTAGCCTCGCAGAGAGCCTATGCATATCTGCACTACCTCTCATGATCTTAACCCACTCTGTCCTCCAAGGGACTCAGAATGATAGGAGGGTCGACATGCGTACATGAAACTATACCTAAAGTCGATGAACTCCCAGTTCGTGGCTCTGGCTTAAGCCACCACGGAACGCAAGCATTTATGAGAACAAGCCATGCCCGAACCATATAATTTCTTACTTTCCTAATTACACAACAGAGCAGAAATAGAAGGGATACAATATATCCATTAAGCAATCATGTACATTTTTTAAAACATTCACAGTATATCCAATTTCAATACATAGTTGTATCTCAATTACACAGGGTAGGAGAATACTTATCTATTACAAGTTGTAACCATCTAACTGACTGTGGGTGTTTGTCCTTCCACCCTACCATAGGCTCAGAGGCATTCACCCTTAGTAGTTTGGCCACCCCCGTGCCAAGACATAATATCACCAGGGAACTCTCACAGTTCTCAAGGATTCTTTCTTTGTTCAGCTTCCACTCGAGTTCTGTTCTCTGCAACTTTCATAGATTTCTCTCTGTTATGGATTCGACGATATTTATCATAATCTCTCCCAACATTAATCTCACGGCCTTCTATTCATTATCCCTTGGAGAGCTCCGTGCATCTCCCTCAAGAGCTTGCGCTCCCTCTGGTGTCTCTCCCAATGTATCTATCTTGCATCCCTTCTTTTGGAAGGTTCCTGACCCATCATGTTCCTTCTCTTAGAAGGAAGCTTGGGTCTGTAGACCTCTGTGGTACTTCGGGCCGACATTCTGCAGCTAGACCATGCTCCCATTCATGGGGTGGTTGATAATTCAACCACTGGTCCTTTCTTCATTAACTAATTTCTCTCCTTGGGATCCGAAGGAGGTTGTCATCCTCATCAAGGGAAATTTGGGGTTATTTGGTATAATGAACCCTCTCATATAGTTTTTACATTCTTCCTCTAGTGATATCATGGCCAATACTTTCAAGGATTCACCCCCACAGTCAGTTATTGGCAACTCAAACAATAATATATTTATATTGTCCACATGCCTGAGCATGGCAATCCTATTTTATGATTAATTACAAGTTGGGGGAAACAGGGTGTTACAACAATAAGCCACTACAAGTCACATTCAATATAGAGATTGTATTTTAAATGGAAACCTGAATATTTGAATCTGATATCAAAGTCGATTACTGGATAGGAAAAAAGTTGGGAGATATAGAGTTTTGTTTTTCCTTCGAGAGACCTCATAAACAAATCCATAATTTTGTTGGATTGATATTCATTCCAATGGCTTCACAAAAGAGATCCATGATCTCTTTGAGCTCATCACAAATTATTTTGGTTTCATTGCAAAAAATAAGGATATTATCAATGAAGAGTAAATGAGAGACATTACAAGATTTTCCTATGAAAATACTTTGAATGTGCCACTTGTTGAGGATTCCTTAAGGGATTTGTTGGGCTCTTTTGCTACCAAAAGAAAGAAGAGTGGGGATAATGGACATCTCTACCTAATTCCTCTTTCAAGTTTGTGTAAGTGGGAGGTTACGTCATTGATGAGAATAGTGAAGGAGACTAAACCAATGAAACTCATGACCCACATAACAAATTGATGATTGAAATCCAGATGGATGAGGATTATCCTTAAGAAGAGTTAACTCACTCTATCAAAATCATTGGAAAGGTACAATTTTATAGTCATGTCCCTTAAATTATTATTCTTTATCTAATGGAGACCTTCTTGGTGAACACCCACTCCCTCATGGATTTATCTCCCTTCTAGGAAGCTGAACTACTCAGAGGAGATCTATTGAGAAAGAATATATTTCAATGTTCTTGAAATAATCTCTAAGATTATTTTGTAGATGTAGTTGCATAGTGAGATAGCATAGAAATTTTCATAGCAAGAGGGATTATCAACCTTGGAAATAAGTTCTATAAAAGTGGAGTTGAAGGTTGCCAAAGTTCTCTCATTGGTTCTAGAGTCCTCCACTACTCTTCCAATATCTTCTGCAATAAAATCATAGAAACTGAGAAAGAATTCAAAAGGGAGGCCATTTGTCCTAAGACTTTTGTCTTTATGTAATATTTGAAGAGTTCTAAGGAGCTATTATTTATTAGATTTGCTTAGAAAAACCATAGTCATCATTTTGAGTTGTAGCCAACATTTCGGGTAGCCAACATTTTGAGTAGTAACCAACATTTCGGGTAGCCAACCAAATTCATCATTAAGGTCAAGTAAGAAAAGAGAAAAGTCCAATAATAAATAAGGAAAAGAGTTAAGAACCATAAACCCTAAAAAGCTACAAGTCAAAAAAACCTTAAAAAAAATAAAATTTAAACAAAATATTAAAAAAATTCTAAAATTTAAAAATAAATCCAAAAAATAAAAAACCCTAAACTAAAACATTATATTATGAAAAAACTAAATCAAAATAAAATATTTTATAAAAAATTAAAAGCTACATATATAGTTTGTATATATAAACTATATATATAATATATGTAGTTTATATATATATTAGTTTATACATATATTATAATAATAATAATATTAATAATCTATTTTTAAGGTTACAACCAAACCACACTAAATTGGTGTATGAGATCCTCTTGTTTGTGGGACAAGGGATCTTTCTTAGCCCAACGATTTGACTGGTAAAATCTACAGAAATATACATACTTTACCCCACTAGATTTGAACTTGATATATATATATATATATATATATATATATATATATATATATATATATATAATGTGTAGCTTAAAACAAACAAACAAACTAGATTTAATTATAATAAAATAAACTTAAAAAATAAAACCTATAAAAATAAAATAATTCCTATCATAAAAAAAAATTGAATACTAACCTTTTTTAAAAGATAATAAATAATAATTAAATACTGAAAATGAGATAATACTCAACACAACACATGGATCAAGGAAAAATGGAATAAAGAACTAGAAAGATCAAAACCAAGCCAACAATAATAATATAAATTTAATAAACCCCAAAATAATAATCATAAATAAACATAAATATTAGAACTATTGAAATGATGAAGTTATAAGATGATGAGTCATAATATAATGTTATTAAAAAATACAACAAGGCAAAAAACGATAAAAGAGAAATAATAAATAAAGGTTAAACGGTATATAAATAAAAAACCTTAAAACAATAAAGGGAAACAACAAGACCAAACAAACCTAAAATAAATAGATAAACGTAAACGTAGAAGTAATAAAAGAAATCAAACAAAACTAGAAAATAAAAATACTAAAAAGAAATTAAACAAAACTCAATAAAGTAAAATAAAATAACAAACAAAACTAAAGAAAATAAAAATAATAAAAAGAAATCAAACAAAACTCAAGAAAATAAAAGAAAACCTAATCTAACCATACAAAATAAAATCTATAATAAATTTATAATAATAAAGCGAGAAACAGAAGGACAAAACAAGGAAAACAAGAAACGAAACATGAAGAAATCAATTAAAACCCTAAGTACTTGATTGCCCTTAGGTTCAACGAATTTGGGGAGGAATTTTCTTTAGGTTAAAAAAATGGATAATTGTAGCAAAGGTATTTTGGGAGTCATATTTGAATAAGGTTTTCAAGTACTTTACTTTTTCAGAAGCAATTTTATGGAAGGTTCTTACTTAGGATTTACCCTTTTTTCAATCTTCAAGCCAATTTCTTTTTATTTTATTTTTTTAACAGTTGAGAATCTGTTGTCTTTTTTTTTTTCAAGAACCATTCTTGTGAGGATGAAGGTTATAATATCCTCAAATTCCTTTAAAATAATGTCACCCTTTTCCTTTTCTCTACATGTACCATTGGATTGTCATTTGCTTCAAATTCCTTTAAAATAATGTCATCCTTTTCCTTTTCTCTACATGTACCATTGGATTGTCATTTGCTTGACTTTTTTAAAGTTTTAGTGGAATTGGATGTGAGATGATTCGTTAAGAGAGTTATTAAATGGTTTTCAAGAAACTTTGATTTTTGGACAAAGTTCTCTTTCTTGATCCTTTTAAGTTTCATATTGAAGAGGCTTGGTGACTTCTCTTGAGAAGGGTCTATCTCTAGGATCATTGGATTGTGATAGATTCTCCTCCTAAGGAAACCTATTGATGGATTTTGAGTGCTTTTTCAACAAAATCTTTTAAATCTAGAAAATGATTTAACATCTTTGCTATTCATTTCTTACTTGTCCTCTTATTATTCCAAGTTGGGGTGAGTTTTTTGAGTTCAATATCCAACAAACCTACTCTTTCCATATTACTTATGAAGAAATTAGATAGACTGTCCATCTGGGTTGTTGGCCCCCAAATCTCTGATGCACCAAGGGAGAAGGCTAGATCTCCTTTGATCATAATCAACCCTTTATGGAGCCAAGGATTTTTGAATAATTTATCCCAATATTCCTTCCTTTCATAGTAAGGTCCATAATATTCAAGTAAGTAATTTATTTCCCCAAATCCATAGAAAGGAGAGACGTGCGCAAACCTTATGCAAAATTCCAAGAGTTAGAATACGATAATAATCTTGTCTTCCACCCCATTACATCTCCCCTGAATCTTCCTAAAGCATCAATAAAGATGAAATCCCACCCCCTTAAAAGATTGGATAAATATTGAGCTACCTTCTCCCCATCTGTCATCAATTCTTGTAATAAAATGCTAGAGAGATTATGGGTCTCAGTTAACCTTTTTATAGCCAATTTCTTGGAGGAATTGCACATTCCTCTACAATTTACGGTTAATAAGTTCATTTGGAACCATCCCTAGGGGAATTTTCTTTACGGTATCCAATAAGAGATTGTTTTCATCCACTTCTAACTTTATAATTTGCTTTCTTCTAAGGCAGAAAAAGGAATGATTTTATGCCTTTCTAAACTATCTTAGAACCTTTCTCTTCTAGGCATCCCAATCCTCCCTCAATTCCTCTTGAGAAAAAACTTAGGCCCTTATTTTTGGGTCTAAGGTTATAATTGGAAGCCTCAAATGATAGGGAATAATTGATCAATTTCGAGTCTAGTATATTCTCGAGGAATGGGACATGGAAATACAAAGTATTTGTCTTAGCGTAGTGGGCCACCCTCAATCCATCCAAAGGAATGATAGGAGGGGGGTGTGGGATAGAGATTCCTCAAAGAATAGGCAAGAAATCGCTAGGTTAATCTAAGGATTCATTATATAGTCCTACCTCCCAAGATTTGAAAAGAAAGTGACCTAAATAATTTCAAATTAAGGAGGAAGAGGAGAATATCGCTTGCATGAAATAGGCTAGTGGTTGTATCTTTGGAGATGATATGTGGGATTCTCTTATTGTAGCACTTGTATTCCCTTTGTTGTTGTATATGATGTTGAAATTCCTACAAGGGATGATTTGTATGGACCCTCGGAGGGATCCTTCATCATAAGATACTTGACCGATCCTTTTGCTGCTTAGGGAGCTTTCCAAACCCAAATTTTTCTTATGAAGGAGACATGGAAATCCTTATCCAAATGTCCATATTCATGGCACTGACAAAATTTAAGGGGGACCCCTTCATATTCAAGGGCTTGGTAGAATATTGTAGGGTCCTTTTGAATTATAATGGAACCAAATGATCCTTTGGATAGATCAAGTCCCACTAGTATCTTGGCCATCCCCATATAGCTAAAGTCATGGAACGAGGTATACACTCCATAGAAGAGACCTAAATAATTCACAATTTATTTAAAAAATTCCTCAGACCATAGGATCAAAGGGAGCCCTGGCATCCTTACCTAAGATGGACTGAAGTCAAGGTGGGTTGAATGGACATCAATGTCCAGATACCATTTCTTAAGGTATAATTCATGTGAACCCCACTTACACCTATTCTTCAAGATCTTGTTGACATCCTCTACAATCCTTAATGTCCAAACCATCCAACCTCTCACAAGAACCATGCTTCATGACTTTTTTCCAAGTAGGGCACCAAAATTTTCCATTAACTAGTTTTTTTTTAGTTCCCTCCCATTCTTTTTCTTAGGAAATTACCAACTAATGTGAATTCCTCTAGATCCATAATCTCATGTAGCTTAATATTGTCACTGATTTTTAAATTGACAGCTTCAAATTTGTGTTTGATATGTTTCCTTCATTTCCATAGGTTCCTTATTCCTCTTGTTCCCCAACCTTCCTATTTTGAAGCCTTGGAATTAGTGGAGGATATGCCACTCATGAGGTCACCAATTAGAATATTACTTATGAAGCTTTGATCCTGATTAAATTTATCATCGTTGTTCCATCCATCATACTCAACGACAAGTGAACCAAACATAAAATTGAAAGGATCATATCAGCTGAAGTGAGTGCATGGGGTAAATTCCCTTGTGTAAGAGTTAAATACCCTAATGGTGTCTTATGTAGGGGAAAATTATCCTAGCTGAAAATATATTCACATCTATACTTTCCTAACCTTGTTCCATATTGGGCTTGAGTGCTAGGTAGGGGTGATGCCACTATAGTTGGAATTTTGCATCTCTAGGGTGCTAGGTCATCTATCTGACTACTATCTTGAGCCTTTCTCAACTCACTCAAAATCGTGACCTATCTTCCTCCAAAGGATTGGTCTCTATTGTCACGGGTTTGATTGAGGGGGATTCAAGTCAAATAGGATTATCTAGTGGATAATTTGAGAAGTTGACTAGGTCTTCCTCCATTTTCCAGTGGAATTAGAACAAAACTACAAATTCTTGGTGTGAAAACCCTAAAACGAAGACCCTAAACCTGACGAAAACTCTCATCCATTGCCCCTTAAGTTTCTACCCATGGGGAGACTGATTATCATTTCTCAAATTGCAGGTCAGTTAGAAGTTAGTGTTGCTAGAAAATCCAAAAAATATCACACTAAGGTGGAGTTATTAAAAGAATAATGCGTCTCAAATTCATCTGCTGCCACACAAATTTCATGTGATTCATATTGGCATGGGTACAAGAGATAGAGGACACCCAATATTCATGGAGAAAAATCCTAGGAAATAATTGTGATGTGAGACATATAGAGCTACATATTGGGTGAAGATCTAGTAGCATTGAAACATGTTTTCTCCGTGAAGAAGAAAAATCAATAGTCTTCATTGTCGGTTGCTTCTTTGACACTACAAGATGACTAAAATATAGGTTCTCGATAATGATATCAAAAAATAAATTTACACTAAGATAAATCCAAAATAAAACCCTAGGAATGTCATTGAAATCTAGGGTTTTCAGAAAGACCCAATACGATAACTTGTGTGAGCAAGCTTCCTCGAAACTAGTCTTTTTCTAGATTGCTCCATAGAGGGAATGTGTGAGTTGGTAGATACATATTGAGAGATCAAAGAGAGCATTGGCTAGGGTAGTTCATTAAGTCCATCGACCTAGATCCAAGTGGAACCAGACCTGTGTCACTTTGTGTTGGAACTATTGTCACTGATGTCAAAGGATTAATGTTGTCGTTAATGTCACATTACGACATTACAATACACACAACATTTCCAACATATATATATATATAGGCTTACAAGTATATTAAAAAAGGGGTGCATGTGAAAAAGTAAAAAGTGAAATGGCGGTTTCAAACCCATGGGTTTGGGTATTTTCCCATGGTATTTGGAAAAGTGAAATAAAAAAGGGGAATTAATTAATTAATTAATGGACATATCCCTTTATGAAGGGTTATGAAAAAGTATAAAAAGATAAAGTATTGAGAGAAAATGCTTGGCATTTTCGTGATAACTTATGTTTTGGGATGTTTTAGACCTTGAAATTGTTAATTTTTCAAAATCCCACCCAGTTTCAGTCTCGCTGATTTTTCAGTCAAATTTAATTGCCAAACTCAGTTTCAGCACTATTTCAGCATATGTTACAGCCTAGTGTTTCAGC
>JZKD02S1594579.1:368789-389241 GCA_000966675.3 Picea glauca | reverse complement strand
GATTTGGTGTCTCTTCACTCACCCTCACTTTAATCATAAAGTTATCTTTTAATTTGCATCTCACAAATTAATTTGACTAAGACCCATATTCAGCAATTTCTCCCCCTTAGGCGCCCAGGGAAGAGAAACACTTGCCTTGGTACTTTATTTTAATTTAAAATTTAATAGAAATGTTGAAGAGACGAAGGAGAGATCTTGGTGTTAGGGTTTTTGAATTCTCCTGAAATTAGTTTCAAATAGGCCATATTGGCACTTTCACTATAACTTATTTTCTGGGACATTTTAGACCTTGAAATTTGGAAGAGACGGAAGAGAAATATCTCGGTACATGTGGTCAAAATTTTATATCTGGATTTCTATACATTACTAGATATTCCCTATGGAATGTAGGGTTTCTGAATGCTTCTAAAATCAGTTTCAAACAGGTTAGTTTGGAATTTTCACTATAAATTATTTCCTATGACTCTTCATATTGTAAAAGTTTTATAGACTAGAGGAGACATACAAAAGTACCTCAGGTAAAAAATTTTGAATTTGGTTCACTATAATTTTTGAGACAAGATCTGTGGAAGTTAGGGTTTTGAATGGTCCTGAGATTAGTTTCAAACATGTCAGTTTGACAATTTTACTACAACTTATTTTATGTGACTCTTCTGACTGCAAAAGTTTTACGAAAAAAAGGATACATAAAAAAGTACCTCACGTAAAAATTTCATAATTGTATTTGAAAAATTGGATACTTGGCATGCTCAAGAAGTTCGTTCTTATGAAGAGGCCCAAAAAAACAATCTTCAGGGAAGTTACGATTTGGAAATTCATTTTTTTTTCAAACTTGGTAAAGGCAAAAGTAGTGAGAATACCTAGTGAAGGAAGAAACAATGAGTATACCTGGTGAAGGAAGAAGACACAAGTAAACTTGGTGAAGGAAGAAGTAGCAAGTAGACTGGGTGAAAGTTGGTGTAGCTCAAAAAGAGATTGGTGTCTCTTGCTAATTTGGTTCTTAGCAGTGGGGATTGGTGTCTCCAATATATTGGTGTCTACGAAGATTTGTAAGAGTAGCTTGGTGACACTCAAATGAAGAGATTTGTGTCTCTTGCTAATTTGGTGCTTCGTGGTGGGGATCGGTTTATACAAATATATACAAGATTAGGTTGGTTCATACCGGGATTTGTACCAATGGCTATTGGTGTCTTCAGTAGGTTGGTGCCTACAAAGAATTATAAATATAATGTTTTTGGTTTTCTTCCAAAAGGTTTTCCATGTAAATGTTGTGTTCCATGTTCTGCACTTAATATATCTCATATGTCATTATTTTCTTGTGGTTGATGAATGTTTGAAAAAGTGAAAAACATATTTTATATTGATTCACCTATCCTTTTAGTATAATTTTTTTCTCAACAATTGGTATCATAACAAGTTCCTTTAGAAACAATCTAACCATAAGAAGGTAGATCTCGAGAGCACACATGGTTGATTAAGAAGGTTTATCCACAAATATGGCTTCATTGTTTGATGGAACAAACTATTTCTTATGGAGAATAAGGATGTGGACCTATTTAATCGATCGTGGTTTTGATATTTGGTAATCAGTTGTGACTAGTTATATAACCCCAACAACTCCACCAACAAATGCGGTCGGGAAGAAGCCTAATGAAAATAATGCAAAGTCCATGAATGTCATCTTGTGTGGTCTATCATAATCTGAGTTTGTCAAGGTGATGCATTGTGGATTGAAAAATGAAATTTTGGATAAGCTTCAAAATATCTATGAAGGTGATGACAAGGTTAAGAATCCAAATCTCTAAACTCATAGAAGACAGTTCGAGAATCTGAAAATGAAAGACAAAGAAAATGTTGTATGCTATTTCCTTTGTGTGGATGAAATTTTCAACACCATCAAAGGATATTGGGAAAAGGTTGAAAAACCAATGATTGCACAAAATGTGTTAAGGTCACTCCCCTTAAGATTTGATGCCAAAGTCTCTGACATTGAAGAAAACAAGGATCTTGATAAAATGATAATAGATGAATTACATGAGATCCTCACGGTGTATGAAATGAGTAAAGAGAAATAAAATCCATCAAAGAGAGAAGTATCATTTAAAGTTTCAAAGAATACAAGGAACATAGAGAAAGAATCAAGTGATAGCTCCAACAATGAATCTGATGCAATGAAAGCCCATTTTTTTGGGAAAAGTAAGACATTTTGTTGATAAGTGTCCATATGCAAAAGAAGAAATAATTGGTGATGAAGAAGACCACACCATAAAGAAAGGGAGAAAACATCATCAACAAAAAAATAACCACAAATAGGACAAGCATGAAAATAAAAAGAACTCTTATAAGAAGAAGAAGAATCTCTACTCAAAAGGGGTTAGTGACTCATCTAAAGAAAGTAGTGAAACTAGTTTCAATAGTGATAGAGAAGAGAATCTCTTTATGGAAATCGAAACAAATATTGATGAAGCCAAAGAGATATAAATGATGGACTCAAAAGAAGAGGAAAGTTTTGAAACATATGAGGAAGTGGATATCGAAGAAGAACTCAAGTGTGCCTTAAGAGAAATAAAGAAGCTTAGGAAAAATAATTTGAAACAAAAGGAGCAGCTGCAAAAATGAAGAAGAGGATTGTGATTCAAAATCCAAAATGTCACAAATCCTTGAAGAAAAATAGAAGACTATTATCAGCCTAAAGGTTCAACTAGAAGAGTAAAAAAAGATGGAAGAGGTGGTGAGAATCCAAATGAAGAAAAAGGAAGAAAACTACGAAGAGCTAGAATCTGAAATTGTTTCCTTAAGAAAGGAACTAGAGAAAACAACTATTAAGTTGAATAGAAGCTTGAAGTTTGAAAAGAATATTGAAACCTTAGATAATATCATCAATTTTAAAATGTTTTCATTCATAAGACCAGTCATGGATATGATGCTACTATTGCCTCCCTACCTACACCTGTCCTTTCTACAACCAGGGAATTTTTGTTTGTTACAGGTGGAGTTTAGACTAGTTTTCCATAAGAGAAACTTATTGTTGATTGTGTTGAATAGATTGATGAGTTTAATATTCCTCACGTGTCATAATTTGAACATGTTTTTGATATGTCTGGTTGTTCTACTGCTGGAAGTGAACTTGACCTTGAGCCTACTTCCTCTGATCAACCCACACAAATATATGTGCCTTATCATCATCCTCACCATAAAAATCAAAGGAATGGAAATCATGCTTTTAGATCTTTGCACAAGAGACGTGAAAAATAGAATTGTGGACCAGTGTTGACTACCCAGATAGATTGTGTTTGTATTGATGGGTGGTCGTGGAATCATTTGAGCATATGTTTGAAGACTTCATATCATTGTGTATCATTGCTTGTACAATCATGTAACATTTCTATTACTTAATGATGATTTCCTTGGAAGTGGTCGACTGAGGATCAACATGACATGACAGTCTACTGGAGTTTTGATTGAGTTTCGACTAGATTGTCCGTCGACTAGAAATTTCAACGAGAACTATTGATGCTACTTATTGACCCCTCAAAGGGGGGAATACTTGAAGTTGTTGATACACAAACCCAACTGATGTGTTCTTGTTGACTCACATGTTTCTTGTTGAATTGACTTTGATTTGTTGAGATTGACCGAACCCTTTTCGATTATTGTTGGAGATCTAATACTACTTATGTTGGATATAGAGACTGTTTGGATTGACAGAAACCAATTATCTTGCATTTTTTGTGGTAGTGTTCAGACTTCTTCAGGTGTATTTCTTTACCATGTTTGAAAAGTTTTTGCAGTCAAAACAAATTAAGGGATATGGAATTGGGAGTAATATTCATCTCATCAAGACACTAAGTTCTTAAGGAGAAACACAAGTTCAGGGGGAGAATTTCTTTTCCATTGATGTCAAAGGGGGAGAGCTGTAAACAGGGGGAGAATTATTTCTATTCATGGTGAACTATGTGTTTCGTTGCAATATTTCCATCAATGACAAAGGGGGAGATTGTTGGAATTATTGTAATTGATATCAAAGGATTAATGTTGTCATTAGGGTCACATTACGACATTACAATGCATACACCATTTCTAAGATTGATTTATATATATAGGTTTACAAGTATATTAGAAAATGGGTGCATGTGAAAAAGTAAAAATTGAAATGGTGGTTTCAAACCCATGGTTTTGGGTATTTTCCCATGGTATTTAGAAAATAAAAAATAAAAAAGGGGAATTAATTATTTAATTAATGGACATGTCCCTTCATGAAGGGTTATAATAAAGTGTAAGAAAATAAAGTATTGAGAGAAAGTGGGTGTGTGAAAAATGGTTGAGAAAATATTGAATACCATTCCAAAAGGGAAGTGTTGTGAAATTAGTTTCAGGTCAACCTGAAATTTTCATGATAACTTATGTTTTAGGATGTTTTAGACCTTGAAATTTTGAAGAGGCAACAAAGATATATTGGTGTACATGTAGTAAAAATTCCATATGTTGATGCGCTATACTTTCGAAGATATGTCTTGTAGAATTTAGGGTTCCTGAATGTTCCTAAAATCAGTTTCAAATGGGTCAACTTGGAACTTTTGCTATAACTTAATTTTTGGGATGTTTCAGACCTCAAAATTTTGAATAGATGGAGGAAATATCTCTAAGTACATGTGGTCAAAATTTCATATGTCGTTTCTCTATACTTTTAGAGACATACCTTGTGGAAGTTGGGGTTCTTTAATGCTCCTAAAATTTGTTTTAAACAGGCCAGTTTGGAATTTTCACTATAACTTATTTTTTGGGACTCTTTAGACTGTGAAAGTTTTACAAAATAGAGGAAACATACAAAAGTAACTCTGGTGAAAATTTAATATGTTGGTTTACTTTAATTTTTGAGACATGTCTATGAAAGTTAGGGTTTTAAAATGGTCCTTAGATTAGTTTCAAACGGGTCGGTTGGAATTTTCACTATAACTTATTTGATAGGAATCATTAGAATGCAAAATTTTTACATAACAAAGGAGACATATAGAAGTACCTCAGGTAAAAATTTCAAAATCATATTTGCAAAATTGGATACGTGGCATGTTGTAAAAAAAATTTCTTCAGAAGAGGCCCAAAACAACAAGTTTTGGGAAAGTTACCATTTGGAAATTCAAGTTTTGGTCAGACCTAGTAAAGGAATAGGTAGTGAGAGGATTTGGTGAAGGAAAAAGCGTTGAGTAGACCTGGTGAAGGACGAAACAATGAGCAAACCTAGTGAAGGAAAAAGTAGCAAGCAAACTTGGTGAAGGTTGGTGCATATCACAAAGATATTGGTGTCTCTTTATAAGTTGGTGATTAGCGATGGGGATTGGTGTCTCCAATAAATTGGTGTCTATTAATATATGTAAGAGTAGGTTGGTGTCACTCCAACAAATATATTGGTGTCTTTTGCTAAGTTGGTGCTTAACGGTGGGGATTGGTGTCTCCAGGTTATTGGTTTCTATGAAGATATGTAAGAGTGGGTTGGTGCTATCAAGATTTGTACTAGTGGGGATTGGTGTCTCCAATAGGTTGGTGCCTACAAATATTCGTAACAGTAGGTTGGTGCCTACAAATAATTATAAAGAGAAGTTTTGTGGTTTTCTCTCGAAAAGGTTCCCACATAAATAATGTGTTTCATGTTCTACAGTTAATAGATCTCATATGTGATTGTTTTATAATGGTTGATGAATGCTTGAAAAAGTAAAAAAAAATATTATACCGATTCGCCCCCCCTCTTAGTATAAGTGTGTGCTCAACACTTTGTAGATATCTATATTTTGTTCTGATACCACCTACCATCCTTGCACCTCCTTTGTGTTTGTCTTGGTTTGGTACATGTTTACCAACTGAATAAATATTACTGACTGATGTACCTATGTGGATCCCATGTCTTGCATCCAATTGAGTTTTTACATAACCTTAATTTCATCCTGTATATATTCTTTCTTTTGTGTGAGGTCAAAATTGCTCCATTTTATATAAATAATTTATTTATATTTATTTTATAATATTATTTTTTGTGAGAAAAAAATATTTATGTTTGTTATTTCAAGTAGAAATACAAATATACATAGCCTATCCAAATCATAAAGAGAACCGTTGGTATCATATAGAAACATTTAACATTTATCCATAATTGTATAAGTTCTGACATTTGTAGACACCTCTTATTGGTTACAAAAAATAAGATTGTCCAAAATAAAACATCAGAGAGACATCAATATTGTCCAAAACACAACCATTAACAAGAGACCTCCTGCAATAACCATGACATCCTAGAATTGATAGTAATCCTTCAAAAGATAATGGAATGTATTTCTAGAAACACCTCCTCACCTGAGAACTCTTTAGAAACAAAAAGACCTTCATGAAGAGAAATCACATCCTTGGAGAGACCATCAACCTACTTATTAAATTTTCAATAAATATGTTCTATGGTGATAGAATCATAATATTCCTATAATGCATGTATTTGACATTGCCAAGTTAACATAGAAATGATTTCCAATTGACCTTTCCCTTTTAACATGTCTACCACTACCTTGTCAAATAACCCATCACCTATAAATGTCTAATTCCTTTATATCAAGCAAATCTTAAAATAACCCAAAGGGATATCAATTCATCCTAATTGTTTTATCCTAAATCAGATTCAAATTTTAAATGATAAAAATGATCTAAACTAATATCCAACACGATAAATAGGCCTAGGTTAGCCAAACCACCAATCAAAATCTTGGGCAAAATTGGCTTAATATTAAATATATTATTTAATGTTAGTTATAAAAACTATAATGCATGGTGTATTGGTAGGAGGCTTTTTGTTAATAATAAGGAATATTATTTGGAATATTTGAATATTCTTCTATAGGTCATAGGTTCTATTCCATTCGACCTCCAACAAATTTTGATTCTCCATTAGCAATTATTGGCTAATCAGAGAGTGCCACATGACACTCTTTGATTGGTCCATGTGTCATGATGTCATTGTTCCACCTATATTCCACCTCAATATCCATTCACCTGCCACCTATACCTATCACATAATCATATGGATTCCCCATCATCCATATGGGTGACACATGGCACTTTTTTTATTGGTCTGCATGGACCCCCAAAAATGCCACTTCTAGGTGACACGTGGCAACTTGTTGTGTTGCCAAATCACCATGCTAACATCTGTATGATTTGATCTATAAGTTGTATTACCTTTACAGAAAAGCCACTTGGTAGCCTATGGGCCTACCATGTGGCATCCTTGCTTTGACTTTTTCTTTGTTTGACCAAACTTTGATCAGCCATAACTTCTTCATGCGAACTCCGTTTGAGGTGAATTTTGCGTTGTTGGAAATATATCAACATTTTTTCCCTTATTAATAGGAACAACATCAAACAAATGACATGTTTTACTTTCAACCATAGGTTTTAAATCTGGATCCTGGATACTAGCACTAACTAGCATTTTCTTGTGCCCTGTAGTGACAACTTTCAAATTAGTCTTCATCTAATGAGATCTCCCAATGAACTCAATCCCATCTTTGAAATTTTATACTCATTATATTCCCTATAGAAAATGGCCTTCCTGTCATACAATTATGGACTTCCCAAAACCATCTCGCAAATGTCAAGTGGAACCACATCTAACTCTACCTCATCAATGAAACTAGATTTTATTGCAAACCATAACTTGCATTGCTTAGTCACTTGTACCTGAGAATTATCAAAAATCCATCCCAAAGGAAACGGTCTCAAATGAGTCCTAGTTTTCAATCCCAAATTGTGAACAACTTTCTATAAATAATATTTACTTGTGATCCACTATGAACAAGTGTATCAATCTTAGGATGTTTTGAAATAACTCTTAAATGAAACAATTCATTTATTTTCCTTCCATCAGGAATTACTTTAGACTTTCCAGAATAAGTACGCAAACTAAAACTTGCAACAAAATATGTACCTTTTATTCCCATAGATGTAACCTTAGTTTCATCCTCAAAATCTGATCCAATATCCTGAACTATGGTCATGGCCTTATTTTTTCCCTTCTTATGTTGATCCCACTTTGGTTTCAACTCTAGATGGAATTTCCAACAATGGTTCTTATCATACCCTTTATTCATGCAATGAGAACATGTAGGATTATTTTCTTCATCCTTCTTCACTATAGTTGTCTTGTTACTCTTCTCTTTTCCCTTCGACTTCTCCTCGAGTTCATGTGGTTCCTCTAACTCACCCTCAACATATTTTCCTTTTATGGCTTCAAGATGAGCATATTGAACTAATACTTCGTCAATATTAGTAGGATTAAACATCAACACAGTATGCTAAATATATGAGTGCATACCACCAATATACTTTAGAAGAGTTTCAGGAGTGTGTAATGGAATTCCCAAAGATAATTCCTTCCTCTTAAATTCCTATGTATAAGCTTGAACATTTTTCTCTTTTCCTTGTCTTAAATGTTTCCAAGAAAACATTGATGTTTTCTTATAAGCTAATGGATACAATTTATTTCTTAATGCAACAACAAATTCAATCCAAGAATAAATGATTTTACCATGTTGAATAAGATCAATTTGTGTTCGAATCTCCCACAATATCAAAGTTGTGTCGCTCAGGCGAAGAGTGGCCAATTGTATCCTTGAAGTATCCTCAATGATTTTTTGTACCTTGCAATATACTTCAATCTATTTGACCCAATTATCCAACTTCTCTGCATTCAACTCTCCATCATAAGTAGGAAATTCAAACTTTACATATAGCTTTAACAAAGTCAATTCATGAGAACGAGAAGACTTCTTAGAATGTTTCTTCCTCTTATGAGAAGAATGTTCACTTCCATTGGAAGAAGATGATGATGATGATGATGATGATGGGGACGAAGGATACCCTGAAGGTTATTCACCTTCTCCTTAATCTTTTACCATTCTTCCCGATGGACCACCTTAATTTTGATGAGGAGTTCCTCTTCATCTTTCTAAGTCTTCCCACAATTTCTTAACCATATTTTTCATCTCAAGAAACATCCTTCGAAATTCCTTATCATCCTCAGAAACAACATCTTCATGCTATGTTTCTTTCCTTTGAGTGAAGCTCCTTGAACAAATTACATGATTATAACTTGCAATCTTTCCTTCACCTCACTTAGACTTAGACCTCGTAAGCATTCAATTTCAAATAAATGACAAAACCATCTTTGATACCACATGATCTGAAAATACCAAACGATTTCTAATACCAACTTGATCCAAAATATCAACAAACTTTGATACCAATTTAGCTCAAAAATTCTTAAATGTCAATTAGTTCATAAATACACATAAACATCTGACTCAATTCATGAAATTGAATATTGACTTGAATATTTGAAAACTATCACGTGAATGTATTACTTATACATAAACTTCATTAACTAATAAATATATCTTGCAGACATAATGAGTGCCAAAATACAGAGAAATAAATCTCTCTTATTAATTCCCAAAATGCTAAAATTACAATAAAGGGGCTTACAATGTCAAATTTTATGCCACTCTTCAATTTTGTTGCTTAATCCCATAAACAAATGTCATTACTGAATTCCTCATGAGATTCTAAAAAAAATGAGTATAAACTTGAATATGTTTTGAACTGATTCTTAAAGACCCCTTTTTGCATGCATAACGAGACTATGGGTCTCATAAATGACAATTGTACTAATACTTTTCATAGATAGAATTTTTACATAAAATAGCATCACCATCAAACTCCTCTCAAAATTCTAAGAAAAATGAGTATCAACACCCTATACTTCTCTCAAAGAACTCAATAACACGCAAAACGAAACAAACTAAAAAGAGGGACACCTCTTGCACAAAAAACGAGGAAAAATTATGAACTTGGCACAAAATTCCATGTAAGGCCTCTCTCTTTAGAATGCATTTCCATGTCTCGAGTATTGGTTTCTTTGCCCATTAAATAGGCCTAGGTTGGCCAAACCACCAACCAAAATCTTAGGAAAAATTGGTTTAGTATTAAATATAATACTTAATGTTAGTTATCAAAACTATCATGCATGACATATTGGTAGGAGGATTTTGGTTAAGACTAAGGAATAATCTTTGGAATATTTGAATACTCCTCCATAGGTCATGGGTTCTATTCCATTTGACCTCCAACAAATTTTGATCCTCCCTTAGCCATTATTGGCCAATCAGAGAGTGTCACGTGGAACTCCCTAATTGGTCCATGTGTCAAACTGTCATTGGTCCACCTGTATGCCACCTCATCATCTACTCACATGCCATATGTACCTAACATGTCATCATAAACAATCCACATCATCTGTACAAATGACACATGGCACTTGTTTTATTGGTCAACATGGACCTTGAAAAAATCCATTTCCAGGTGACACATGGTAGCCTATCGTGATGCCACATCACCATGTTGACATATAATGGTGTCATTTTTTAGTTGTATGAACTATAAAGACATGCCGCTTGGTATCCTATGGATATGCCATGTGGCACCCTTTCTTTTACTTTTACCCTGATTGACCAAACTTTGATCAACCATAACTTCTTCATATGAACTCTGTTTGAGGCGATTTTTGTGTTGTTGGAAATATATCATTGAGCTCTACGAAATGAAGTCATTTTCAAAATAATTTGAGAAAATCATTTTTTTCAGTGTTTTGGATCCTCTTGGATCACTTTTGAGCATTTTAGATCCTCTTGGATCACACCTCCCCACTAAAGAAATTTTGGACCTCCAAAAGTATGTATCATTCATAAATGTAGTGAGGACACAGCTTCCTCACTTGTCCAATATCATCCCTTATTCCTACTTGGATAAAGATCACTCGACTCATCACAACCATAATGAATACTGAAACAACATTGCTAACCAAGTTAGCCATTCCCTTAAATTGCCAAACTCCACCACTCATTGTTGCAGTAGCCAACCATACTCAGTTGATTAATAATAAATTGAACAACAAAACTGAATATACATATGTGAAATAGAATAAACCATCAACATATTTTCCCTTCATAACAGTAACAACATCATCCAAATGACATCTTTTACTTCGAACCGTAGGTTGTAAATATGGATCATGGATACTAAGATTAACTAGCATTTTCACGTGCCCTGTAGTGACAACTTTCAAATTAGTCTTCATATGATGAGCTCTTGCAATGAACTCAATCCCATCTTTGAAAATATGATACTTGTTATATTCACTGTAGAAAATAGCCTTCCTATCATACAAGTATGGACTTCCCAAAACCATCTCAAAAATGTCAAGTGGAGCCATGCCTAACTCTACCTCATCAATGAAATTGGATGTGATCGCAAATTGTAACTTGCACTGCTTAGTCACTTGTACCTGAGCATTATCATAAATCCACCTCAAAGGATACAGTCTTGGTCGAGGCTTAGTTTCTAATGCCAAATTGTGAACATCTTTCTCTAAAATAAGATTTACTTGTGATCCACTATCAACAAGTGTATCAATCTTAGTATGTTTTGAGATAAATTGTAAATGAAACAATTCTTTTCTTTTCCTTCCTTCGGGAATTACTTTAGAATTTCCATAATAAGTACACAAAATGAAACTTGCAAAAAAATATTTACCTTTGATGACCATAAATGTAACCTTAGTTTCATCCTCAAAATCTGATCCAAGATCCTGAACTATGGTCGTGGTCTTATTTTTTCCCTTCTTATGTTAAGCCCACTTTAGTTTCAATTCTGGATGGAACTTCCAACAATGCTTCTCATCTAAAAATCCGTAAATGTCAATTAGTTCATAAATACACATAAACATCCGACTAGATTCGGGAAATTGAAGATTGAATTGACTATTTGCAAACTATCACATGAATGTATTACTTATCCATAAACTTCATTAACTGATAAATATATCTTGTGGAAATAATGAGTTCCAAAATAGAGAGAAATATATCACTCTTATTAATTCTCAAAATGTCAAAATTACAATAAAATGGCTTACAATGTCAAATTTTATGTTACTCTTCAATTATGTTGATCAATCCCATAAACATGTCATTATTGAATTCCTCATGAAATTATGAGAAAAATGAGTATAAACTTGACTATGTTTTGAACCAGTGCTTAATGACCTCTTTTTGCATGCATAAAGAGACTATGGGTTTGATAAATGAAAAACTGGAATAATAATGTTCATACATATCATTTTGACATAAAATAACGTCATCGTCAGACTCCTCTCAAAATTATGAGAAAAATGAGTATAAACAACCTATACTTCTCTCAAAGAGCTCAATAACACGCAAAACAACACAAACCCAAAAGGGGGAAACCTATTGCACAAAATACAAGGTAAATTATGAACTTGGCACAAAATTCCATGAAGGGACTCTCTTTAGATTTCATTTCCATGTCTCATGTATTGGTTTTTGTGCCCATTAAATAGGCTTAGGTTGTCCAAGCCACCAACTGAAATCTTGGGAAAAATGGTTTAATATTAAATATAATACTTAATGTTAGTTATAACAACTATAATGCATGGCATATTGGTAGGAGGCTTGTGTTTAAGACTAAGGAATATTCTTTGGAATATTTAAATACTCCTCCATAGGTCACAGGTTTTATTCCATTCGACCTCCAACAAATTTGGATTCTCCCTTAGCCATTATTGGCCAATCAAATAATGTCATGTGGCACTCTCTAATTGGTCCACATGTCATAATTTCACTTTTCCACCTCTCTGTCACCTCAATATCCATTCACTTGCCACATGTACCTGCCATACCATCATACAAATGCCACATCATCCATATGGATAACAGGTGGAACTTGTTTTATTGGTCCACATGGACCTCCAAAAAATCCATTTCCAAGTGAGACGTGGCAACATGTTGTGCTACCACATCATCATTTTGATGTCAGTATGGCATCATTTTTTAGTTGTATGAATTGCATGGACATGCCACTTGGTATCCTATAGGCCTTCCACATGGTACCCTTTCTTTGAATTTTGCATTGTTTGACCAAACTTTGATTTGCCGTAACTTCTTCATACGAACTCTGTTTGAGGCGATTTTTGCGTCGTTGGAAAGCTATCATCGATATATAAGAAATGAATTAATTTGAGAAAATCAATTTTTGAGCATTTTGGATCTGCCTGGATCACTTTTGAGCATTTTGGATCCTCCTAGATCACACCTCCCCACTGAAGAAATTTTTGACCTCCAAAAGTATGGATCATTCATAAATGAAGTGAGGTTTGTCTCACTTGTAAAATATCATCCATCCTTCCTTCTTGGATAACGAGAACCTGACTCATCACAACCATAATGAATACTGAAACAACATTGCTAACCAATTTAATCATTCCATTACATTCACAAACTCCACCATTCATTGTTGTAGTAGCCAACCATACTCCATTGATTAGTAATAAATTGAACAAAACATGATATACAAATGTAAAAGAGAATGAACCATCAACATATTTCCCCTTATTAATATGGACAACATCAACCAAAGGACATGGTTTACTTTCAGCCGTAGGCTGTAAATATGGATCCTGGATACTAGCATTAACTAGCACTTTCATGTGCTCTGTAGTGACAACTTTCAAATTAATCTTCATCTGATGAGCGCTTGCAATGAAATCAATCCCATATTTTAAAATATGATACTTGTTACATTCCTTGTATAAAATGACCTTCATGTCATATAAGTATGGACTTCCCAAAACCATTTTGCAAATGTCAACTAGAACGACATCTAACTCTACCTCATCAATGAAACTGGATGTGATCACAAACTATAACTTGCATTGCTTAGTCACTTGTACCTAAGAATTATCACAAATCCATCGCAGAGGATATGGTCTCGGATGAGGCCTAGTTTACAATCCCAAATTGACAACAACTTGCTCTAAAATAAGATTTACTTGTGATCCACTATCAACAAGTGTACCAAACTTAGTATGTTTTGAGATAACTTGTAAATGAAACAATTCTTTTATTTTCCTTCCATGAGGAATTACTTTAGACTTTCCATAATAATTACACAAACTGAAACTTGCAATAGAATATTTACCTTAGATGCCCATAGATGTAACCTTAGTTTCATCCTCAGAATCTGGTCCAAGATTCTGAACTATGGTCGTGGTATTCTTTTTTTCCGTCGTATGTTGAGCCCACTTTGGTTTCAATTCTAGATGAAACTTCCAACAATGCTTCTCATCATTCCCTTTCTCCATGCAATTAGAAAATGTAGGATTATTCTCTTCATCCATCTTCTCTGTCTATGTATTCTTACTCTTCCCTTTTCCCTTCGACTGCTCCTCAAATTCATGTGGTTCCTCTAACTCATCGTCAACATATTTTCCTTTGATGGCTTCAAGATGAGTATCCTGAATTGATACTTCGTCAATATTAGTAGGATTAAAAATCAATACAGTATGGAAAAGATATGAGTGTATAGCACCAATATAATTTAGAATACTTTCAGGAGTATGTAATGGAAATCCCAAAGATAATGCCTTCCTCTTAAATTGATGTGTATAATCTTGAACATTTTTCCCTTTTCCTTGTCTTAAATGTTTCCAAGAAATCATTGTTGTTTGCATATAAGATAATGGATACAATTTATTTATTAATGCAAAAACAAATTCAATCCAAGAAGAAATGATTTTACCATGTTGAATAAGATCAACTTTTTCTTGACTCTCCCACAATATCAAAGTTGTGTCGCTCATGCAAAGAGTAGCCAACTATATCCTTGAAGTATCCTCTATGATTTTTTGTACCCTGCAATATAGTTCTATCTATCTGACCCAATTATCCAACTTCTCTACATTCAACTTTCCATCATAAGTAGGAAAATAAAAGTTTACATATAGCTTTAACAAAGGGAAATCATGAGAATGAGAAGACATCTTAGAACGTTTCCTCCTCTTATGAGAAGAATGTTCACTTCCATTGGAAGAAGATGATGATGATAATGATGATGATAATGGGGTTGAAGGATACCCTAGAGGTTCTTCACCTTCTCCTTCTCCTTCATATTTTTCCATTGTTCTTGATGGACCACCTTCATTTTGATGGGTAGTTCCTATTCATCTTTCCAGGCCTTCCCACAATTCCTTAACCATATTTTTCATCTCAAGGAACATCCTTTGAATTCCTTATCATTCTTAGAAAGAACATATTCATGCTATGTTTCGTTCTTTCAAGTGAAGATCCTTGAACCAATTAGAGGATTATAACTTTCAATATTTCCTTCACGTCACTTAGACTTATGCCTCGTAAGCATTCACTTGCAAATAAACGTCAAAACCATATTTGATACCACATGATCTGAAAATACCAAACGAATTCTGATACAAACTTGATCCAAAATATCAACAAACTTTGATACCAATTCAACTCGAAAATTCTTAAATGTCAATTAGTTCATAAATAAACATAAACATTTGACTAGATTCGAGAAATTGAAGATCGACTTGACTATTTGAAAACTATCATGTAAATGTCTTACTTATCCATAAACTTCATTAATTGATAAATATATATAGCAGAAATAATGAGTGCCAAAATAGAGAGAAATAGATTGCTCTTATTAATTCTCAAAATGTCAAAATTACAATAAAGGGGCTTACAATGTCAATTTTTATGTTACTCTTCAATTTTGTTGCTCAATCCCAGAAATAGGTGTCATTACTGAATTCCTCATGAAATTTTGAGAAAAATGAGTATAAACTTGACTATGTTTTGAATCAATGCTTAAAGACCCCTTTATGCATGCATTACGAGAATATGGGTCTCATAAATGACAAATTGGACTAATACTTTTCATACATATCATTTTGACATAAAATAACATCATTGGCATACTCCTCTCAAAATTCTGAGAAATAAACACCCTATACTTCTCTCAAAGAATTCAATAACACTCAAAATGATACAAACCCAAAAGAGGGACACATATTGCACAAACAATGAGGAAAAATTATGAACTTGGCATGAAGTTCATGTAGGGCCTCTCTTTAGAATGCATTTCCATATCTCAGGTATTGGTTTTTGTTCCCATTAAATAGGCCCAGGTCAGCCAAACCACCAACCGAAATATTGGAAAAATTTGGTTTAATAATAAATATGATACTTAATGTTAGTTATAACAAATATCATGCATGGTGTATTGGTAGGAGGATTGTGGTTAAGAATAAGGAATATTATTTGGAATATTAAAATAATCATCCATAGTTCACGGGTTCTATTCCATTCGACCTCCAACAAATTTTGATTCTCCCTTAGCCATTATTGGCCAATCAGAGTGTGTCACGTGGCACTCTTTAATTGGTCCATGTGTCATAATTTCACTGGTCCACATGTTTTCCACCTCAACATCCATTCACCTACCACATGTACCTTCCATGTCATCATACAGATTCATGTTGTTCCTCTCACTCATCCTCAACATATTTTCCTTTCTTGGCTTCAAGATTAGTAGCTAGAACTGATACTTTGTCAATATTAGTAGGATTAAACATCAATATAGTATGGAAAATATATGAGTGCATACCACCAATATACTTTAGAAGCATTTTAGGAGTATGTAATGGAATTACCAAAGATAACGCCTTCTTCTTAAATTCATGTGTATAAGCTTGAACATTTTTCCCTTTTCCTTGTCTTAAATGTTTCCAAACAATCATTGATGTTTACATATAAACTAATGGATACAATTTCTTTCTTAATGCAACAACAAATTCAATCCAAGAAGAAATTATTTTACCATGTTGAATAAGATCAACTTGTGTTTGAATCTCCCACCATATCAAATTTGTGTCACTCGGGTGAAGAGTAGCCAACTGTATCCTTAAAGTATCCTCTATGATTTTGTGTACCCTGCAATATACTTCAATCTATTTGACCCAATTATCCAACTTTATATCTATATTTAACAATAGAAAATCATGAGAACGAAAAGACTGCTTAGAAGGTTTCTTCCTCTTATGAGAAGAATGTTCACTTACATTGGGAGAAGATAATGATGATGATGATGATGGGGTTGAAGTAGACCATAGAGGTTCTTCACCTTCTCCTTCTCCTTCATCTTTTACCATTTTTCTTGATGGACCACCTTCATTTCGGTGAGGAGTTCTTGTTCATCTTTCTAGGTCTTCCCACAATTCCTTAACCATATTTTTCATCTCAAGAAACATCCTTTGAAATTCCTTATCATCCTCAGAAAGAAAATATTCATGCCCCATTTATTTTATTCGAGTGAATCTCCTTGAACCAATTATAAGATTATAACTTGCAAGATTTCCTTCACCTCGCTTAAACTTGGACCTTGTAAGAATTCACTTGCAAATAAATGTTAAAACCAACTTCGATACCACATGATATGAAAATACCAAATGAGGTATGATACCAACTTGATTTGAAATATCAACAAACTCTGATACGAATTCAGCCCGAAAATCCTTAGATGTCAATTAGTTCATAAATACATATAAACATCTGCCTAGATTTAGGAAATTTAAGATCAACTTGACTATTTACAAAATATCATGTGAATGTATTACATATCCATAAACTTTGTTAACTGATAAATATAACTTGCAGAAATAATGAGTGCCAAAATAGACAGAATTGGACTACTCTTATTAATTCTCAAAAAGCTAAAATTACAATAAAGGGGCTTACAATGCCAAATTTGATGTCACGCTTCAATTATGTTGTTTAATCCCAGAAACAAAGATCATTAATGAATTCCTCACAAAATTCTATGAAAAATGATCATAAACTTGACTATGTTATGAACTGGTGCTTAAAGACCCCTTTTTCACATATAATGAGACTATGGATCTCATACATGACAAATTGGACTAATTATTTTCATACATAGAATTTTTACATAAAATAACATCATCATCATATTCCTCTTTAAATTATGAGAAAAATGAGTATAAACACCCTATAGTTCTTTCAAAGAACTCAATAACATGCAAAACGAGACAAACCCAAAAGAGGGACACTTATTGCATGCAAAACAAGGTAAAATTATGAACTTGGAACGGAATTATATGCATTCCCTCTCTTTGGCAGGTATTTCCATGTCTTTGGAGTTGGTTTTCATGCCAATTAAATAGGCCTAGGTCGGCCAAACCACCAATCTAAATCTTGGGAAAAAATACTATAATATTAAATATAATATTTAATGTTAGTTATAACAACTATCATGCATGGCGTAATGGTAGGAGGTTTGTGGTTAAGACTAAGGAATACTCTTTGGAATATTTTAATATTCATCCATAGGTCACAAGTTCTATTCCATTCGACCTCCAACAAATTATGATTCTCCCTTAGCTATTATTGGGCAATCAGAGAGTCCCATGTGACACTCTTTGATTTGTCTGCGCGTCATGCTTTCACTACTCCACATGTCTTCCACCTCATCATCCAGTCAACTTCCACCTATACCTTCCATGTTATCATACGGATGCCACATCATCCATATGGATGACACATGGCACTTTTTTTATTGGTCCACATGGACCCCCCAAAATGTCATTTCCAGGTGACACGTGGTATCTTGTCATGCTTCCACGTCACTATGTTGACTCCATCATTATGTCATATGTCAGTTGTATGAACTATACATACAAGCCACTTGGAAGCCTGTGGGCCTGCCACATGGTACCCCTGCTTTGACTTTTTTCATGTTTGACCAAACTTTTCCAATCCATAACGTCTTCATACGAACTTCGTTTGAGAATATTTTTTCATCATTGGAAAGCTAATGTTGAAGTCGTTTTAAAATAATTTGAGAAAATCAATTTTTGAGCATTTTGGATCCTCCTAGATCACTTTTGAGCATTCTAGATCCTCCTGGATCAGTGATTGTGTAGCATACAACTTCACAATTAGTGCACAACTATATAGATGATAGCCACATAGATCTGTGCACCTTTCTATTGGACATTCACACAGTTAGATGAAAATTATTTTTGGAGTTTTCTAGATGATTTTGGTTGACTCAACCCTTTTTGTTTGGATGCACATGAGAGGTGGTGATAAAGGATGTTGATACGTTGGTAGGAGAGGGATTGGGAGTAGATCCGAAGAGAGGTGGGAGATGATGTGTGCATTCGACGAAGGTTGGCCTATGTGGGCTTGTTGAATTTTTTTTATTGTGCCCCAGTGAGGTCACATGAGGAGATGCTCTGATTTTTTAATAGGATGTGGAGGGCCAATTTATAGGCCTTCATGGTATGTGGATAGGAGGTTTGATTCTTGACTGAGGTGGATTTGTATTTTGTGACTGGGCTCCATTCAAGGGCATTGAGATGGATGCACAAGATCACATCCCAACATGATAAAGGGTCCGTGAGATGACACTCTATCATTTATCGATTAAGGACTTTTTGACTGGGGGGTTCATTAGACTATCCTTCATTAACTCCTTCCAGACACATGTTTTCTATGCCTTGGTGGTACATATATATGGATCATTGGGGACCCAACATATGGATCTTTCGATAGTGGAGAGGGCTATGGATGGGAATATGTTTGCATGGGCGCGAGTGATGCACACATGCATGGTGGCACAACTAAAACGATGTGAAACAATGAAATCGGGAAAATTTGTGCTCATATCTATTCTTTTTAGTTTTTTATTGGAGAGGGTAATACTATTACGCCTTCGAGTGATACTGAATTTTCCACTAGTATGGGAGTCATGACTACAAAGGTGAGTGCACATATTGGCATGTCATGTTGGTGGTGAGGCAGGCCACTACTTTACTAATACTTAGAGTGGATATGGAGACAGGCGCCCCATATCATTTTGGAGTTCCCATATATGGGGATGGATTATTGAAGAGATCCTGAAATGTTCTTTCCTCCTGGGGAGGTGTGGGATCATCGAGGTAAATTTGTATTTTGATGGTGTCTTTTGAATTTTAATGTTTTTGATATTGATTGACATGTAGAGAACTGATGAGTCTTTTATGTTATTGGGTTTTGCAGATGTTGGACCGAGTGGTTGGGAGGCTGAATTTTCATGTGTTGGAACTCAAGAGGTGTAGGGTGAAGAGGGTATGACTAGGAGACATTATCTCCATGATGATCCTAGGGTAGGTCCTACACATGCACCAAGTGGAGAGGATCTGGGAGAATTGGTTCATGAGATGGACGAGTTGTGACAGAGATTCAACCAGGTACTACAAGGGGTGCCTGAGGCTCATTGGCCCCACATCTAGGATGATGAGGTCCTGGAATAGTGTGTGGGAGGGAGACCCGAGTAGCAGTCATTGGTGTGGTACACTACTATGGTTGGCGTGGTGGTGATAGGACACATACCTTTAGAAGGATGGGTTCCTCCAGCTGGTAGGGGACCATCAACAGACCCTCTAGTGTGGTATTTTCTAGAGCTAGGGCCACCATAGTTG
>JZKD02S1594579.1:313229-368725 GCA_000966675.3 Picea glauca | reverse complement strand
GTTTGTTGCTTATTTTGATTATGGATGAATTATGCTTGAAAATGAATGTCTATGTTAATGTGATAAATACTAATCTAGGACTTAGTTAGCCATGTGATCTGCAACTTGGTTTAGATTCCTTGGAATATGTGTGAATGTAATGGATTCAAAATTATGATATATAAGTCTTACTTGTAGGTATTTGAGAAAGAGGGATGGATAATGTACTCAATACACATTATTCAGTTGCAGAATGACAAGCTAGCAATATAAGAGAACACTTAGGTGATGAATATGGAGGTGACTAGCTTCTATGAGGAGACCAATTACAATGACATACTCAACTTGGTTATTAGTGGTGGATTTGAGACATATACCACTGGAGTGGAGTAGTACATTTTTAGGGTTGTAAATAGCCCAAGTTTTGGAAGCAAGATTTTAATTCCAATGACTAGCGCCATCGACATACTCGATGTGGTAAAATGATAGATGATTCATCTATCAAAACAAGAACAAAGGATCAAACATATGTCTTTGGAAGGAAAAAAAAATTAAAAATAGTAGGAAAATACAAGAAGAAACCTAAGGTAGAGTGGCTATACTAAGGGTATAATTTCTTCAAGTATAACCCATTGACTAGGTTCTTAGGGGTATCCCCTTCGGTGTGAGCGAGGATGTAGGCTCCCTTAGTGATGAAGCATTGAGTGATGAATGTGCCCTAGAAAAGGGACTCAAATTTACCATGGTATAAGGTGTCATGAGTGATGTCGTAGGCCAACACTAGGTCTCCTTTGCTAAAGGAATGAAGGTTGACTTGGCGATCAAAGATGGCTTTGGAACATTTATTGGTTGCTTCATTGTTTTTCAATGAGGATCATCGATCCTCATCGATGGATTCCAAGGAAGGAAATCATTTCTCCATGGGAGTGGTGTTTGGAAGGATTTCATTCGTGTTTAGTAATGTGTATATATCACACTCGATGGGGAGTATGAATTTGACCCTGTGAACTAGATGAAACAACGTGAACCTCCTGGTGGTTTTGATAGTCATGTGATATGCCTATAAAGAAAAAAACAACATGTGATGCCAATTGGTTTTGTTATTTTCCACCATTCATTGTAACAATGATTTTAGGACTTTGTCAATGGAATTGACTTTCCCATTGGATTGTAGATAGTAGGGGGAAGAGAAATTGTGAGTGAATCATAATTTGGTGGATAAATAAGAGAACAATTATTTCTCAAAAGGTTTACCATGGTCAAACACAAGCTGGAGAGGGAATCTAAAACATGTAATGACATGTTTAAAGAAAAATTAGGTTGTGGTGTCTGTCGTGTTTTTGAACGTTGGCATAGATTTGACCCATTTGGTAAAGTATTCAAGGATGAATACTATGTACTTATGCCCATTACTATATGGGGGGTTGAAAGTCAGTAAATCGATACCCCATTTGCAAAAGGGGCATGTCGTGATGACTAGATGGAGGGGAGTTGGTGGTGAATCAATATCAAGTACAATTTAAAAACTTTTTTGAATTATACTTAAACCATTCAATTATATCCAATGAGAAATGAACAATAGTATAAGAGTTACACCAATACACCATGCACAATATATGATAAATAATCAATAGTTATTGTTCAAGGGAAGTAATGACTTCCAACAGTAGCTACAAATTCCAAATATAAAGGGAGGGATAAACCTCCAAGAGGAAGATACAATCCTCCAATATCAAGAGAGGGTTGACCTCTCCATCCTTGTCCCTTCCTTCCACCCAAGAATATATGAGAGATAATAAAACTTTACATTAAATCATCACCATCAACCAACCATCATACATAGACTAATAATGCTTCTTGAGACTTCTTCAACTTATGTAATTCTTAAATTCTTGGAATAATCTGATCCTATAGATAATAATACTCAATTTATTCTCTGAAACTCCTCCAAGTTTCACTCCTTGAATCCTCCCCAAAAAGAAGTTATAGAAATAATGGTAGACTTTATTCGATTCTGGTTTATTCAGGAGAGAGAAATTGTACATAATGCCCCGTGCTCAATATTTAACATCGGATTATAAAAATCACACACAAGAAACTACAATCCATAATATTTCCAATGAAATTTGTCCCACTTCATTTGGATTCTCAATGAATAAGTTATGACGTTTTTATCCAAAAAACATGTTTATTGACTAGCTTTAGGACTGGTCAAAAACCCTATCTTCTACAGAGTGTATCTACATAATTATAGTGAATAAAGAGATGAAAATTTTACCATAGGTACCTTGATATGTCTTCTCAATACCATAGAAATTTAACCATATGAATCATTCTAAATTTTTTTTTATAGAGAAAATGGTAAGATGACCTGTAAATAACATACCTTAGAACACATCACCAAAAGACATCATCCTCCCTTGAAATCCGACCTTCTTTACTTCTGATTTCCTATGAAATTAGACTTGTGTATCAAATGAATGTATAATGATATGTATTTATACCATTTATGTCACTTCCTTTTAACATTAGGGCCGACCTGACACTTCCTTATTTTGTAATTCTTTTCTTTAATTATCTTCAGGGCCTACATGTACTTCCTTCTTCAATTCACTTTGTCATCTTCAAAAATTCATTTCTCCTCAACCATGAGGATCCACATGACATGCCACATACCACCAGAAACAACATGATGTATAATATCCATCCATGGGTATTGTATCAGCATGTGCATTGTCCTTCATGTCCAAACACCTTCATCAATCTTGCGGTCCAAAACCCATGACTAGGGTTGACATCAATGACAACAACCAATCTTCCAACAAAAATAATGTGGCCAAAAGTAACCATCCCATACCACTTTCTAGGAAGTGGGAATACCAGAGAGGTGGCCTCCACATGCACCATTATGGGAGTCATTTAGGAAATTTTTTTCTTCATTGATGGTGAGGCAGCGACAAAATATAATATCTACCCCCCATGCGATAGAGAACATCTCCTATGAGGAGATATCAAGGGGATTGATTGAGGATAGGCCGAAGATCGTCTCAGGAGAGATGAGGACCAAATTTCTATGTGATAAGGGACACAAGAATGTATTTATACCATGGGTCAATGGATGAGATGAATAAAAAGTGTTCATTGGGGAAGTTCTCGTTGACGGGTGTGCCTTTGGAATCTGATGGGATATCTGTGATCAACTCTGCGAGAACAACGACCTTTTTTCTCTTAGGAGTGGTGAAATCTATATTGTATTCTTGGAGAATGATGATCCATTGGGATAATTTTCCATTGATTTGGTGATGACTAAGCAAGTAATACATGGGATTGGAATCGACCACGACCTTGGTAGTAGGCAACAGGGTGTAATGATATAGATTTTGGACTATGAGGACAAATTCCAAGGCCAATTTATCCTTGTGATTATATTTAAAAGGTGGGAGAGATAGGTTTTTTCTGATGCAGTAAATGACATACTTGTGTTTTTCATCACCTGCTTGGACTAGAAATTCTACAACTGACACCTCTGAAGAAAACAAATACAGAATGAAATCCATGTCGAAGTCTAGGGGACTAATCAAGGGAGCATTACTAAATGAATATTTTAGTGACTCAAAAGAAACTTCGGCATGTTGATCCCAATGGAGTGGGATATGACAACGTACCAGACGCAATAAGCCACGGGCGTGAATTGCGTAATCAGGAAAAAATTAGTTTAGGAAATTGGCCTTTCCTTGTAGGGTTTGAAGTTGGTGAAAATTCTTGGGGGGAGGAATCTCATTGATGGCTTGGAATTTTAGGGGGGCCATTATGATTCCTTGTTGGGAAATGATGAAACCAAGTAGGTTTATTTTTGTAATGAAAAAAATGAAGAGGAGAGGGTTTAATCAAATATTTTTTTGGAGACATATCTGAAATATAAGCTACAAGTCTTCCAAATGTTGTGATCGCTTCTTGGAGTGAGCGACGAGGTCATCCATGTAAGCGAGGATGATATGGGAAAAATCATGGAAGACATAAGTCATGGCCCACTAAAATGTGGCGCCAACATTCTTGATCCCAAAGTGCATGACACGATAAGAGAAAGTACCCCATGGGGTAGTGAATGAGGTTTTGTATTGATCTGCATGTCGGATTTGTTATGGTTGTAACTGGAAAATCCATCAATGAATGAAAATATTTCATGTATAACATAAGAATCGATTACTTGATTGATGAAGGGGGTTGGAAAGTTTTATTTGATATAGGATTGATTGAGGTCTCGGAAATCGGTGCAAACCTAAATTGTTCCATGTTTCTTGTTGACTAGGCGGGGTTTTAGACACAATAAGTGTACACAATGGGGTAAATGAACCCATAATAATGCAACTTGTCGATCTCGAATTTGATGGCCATGGATTTTGAAGGATGTAGTGGTTATTTATTTTGGTGGAAAGGGGCTACATCAGGCCATGTATCGATTTAATGTTCAACAATGACTAGATCTAGGCCAGGCATTTATGTATAGGATCGGGCAAAGATATCCTTGAATTCTTGAAAGAGAGCTTTGTAAGCTTGAACTTATTCAGGGGAACATGCAACATGAAGAGTGATCTCTTCAATGATGCCAGGTTTGACAGAGTTGTCTATTTTGATTGTGGGAGATATATTGGCTATATTCCCTTGTCCAAATGCATCAGGAGTGGGTATTTTGTTTTTAAACTAATCCACATGTCCTGGAGGGATGAATTATTTGGTTTTAATCGCATAGACATGAGTATCTGTGCAGGGTTGAAATGATTCTTGTGATATGAAAAAATATTGGTGATGCATGGCATCCCAAGGATGGTCAGGTGTTTTCATGGCCTCTAATATGTCTTGATATAATTTAAATACGTGTGAGAATAATGAATATTCATAGGTATGAACATGTATGGGTGATGTGGGGGTGTCACTTATTTGATTTGAGTTGGTTATGGTGTGATTGTCTATGGAAGGTGTAGAATATGTAGAATGTTGATCATCTTTTTCTTTTGAGGTGAGTGAACCGAAGAGAGGCGAAGGGACTTCACTAGACAAAATGCACCATATGCCCATAGATGTGTGTGGATCATGTGTACTGGGGGGAGAAATAATATCATGCACAGGCTTACAGGTGAATTAGGTGGGTTCAGTGGGAATTAATATAATCATCATGGTATTCATATGGTTGGTGGGACTAGAGGTATACATTATTTCTCTGAAGATAAGATGAATGGATTACTCTAAGAGCGTAATGTAGTTTGGTTTTGAGGAAGTGATATGTGAAGAGTTGTTAGAATATTTTGAGGGGTGGTCATGCAACAACTCAGATATTCAATAATGAGGGGGCAAATGTATGTAGAATGGTCCATTTGGTGCCATAGTGCATAGGGGAACCTCATCCATTCATTTACTGACATGGAGATATAATAGATGTCAGTAGATTTAGCATCAATGGGGGTGCTTGAGAGGACTTAATAAATTATGTTTGTCGCACTGTTGCTAAAGTTTCTCAAAATTGAGGAAGGGTTGTACAATGATGAGTGTAATGGACATACTATTATCATACGACATATACAATGTTGGTGCGTAGAAATTTCTTGTGTGATGAAGAAGGTTCTACAATTGTGGTTGTGGTCGCAATTATCCGGGTAGGAAATAATGGTGTTGGCTTTGGAAGATGAATTAGATTGTGTAATTCAGGTAGTGTAAGGCATAGATTAGTAGGGTATACAATTATGGCACAAAGTGTACATGGAGGTTGGGACCGAGGCTGAGAGGTGGACCCCTTATTCTTCTTGGTACCCACTTTGTTGGTATATTTTCCCCCAATTGTGTGATCGGTTGGAAGGGTTGGTTCTTGACCCATCAATTATGTTGGAAAAATATCTTATTGAGGTGCAAGGGATGGGACTGGCACCATAGATGGTGGATCTAAATACCATACTAGAATAGTGATCACCATGTTAGGTAAAGTGAGAGTAACGATGACCTAGCATGATGATACACCTAGTGGTGTGTAAAAGAATGGTATTTGGGTTATGGCTTGAGGGACAGTTTTCCGAATGGGAATTTTTCCAGTCATCGACAGGTTTTCTTGAATGGATGGCGATGTGGATGTGTCTAAGGTAGGATGAGTTGTGTGTTCCTCACTGGTTTTTTCATCACTGATTGCAATGCCATCTAATGAGAATATGCATACTTGAGTTGAAATTGTGGGATGGAGGAGGGGTGGACTTCCTTGATAAGATCCCATAAGTGATGGGTCTTGAAATATTCATGGAATGACATCAAAAACTGGAGAGAGATCAGGGATAGCCTATATGAGGGGGAGAATGTTGTCTATGTTCTAAGAATTATTGGGTTTATAGTATGTTATTTGGTCAATGGTGACAATATTCCCATTGTGAGGGAAGAGCATGGTTTAGAATATGGAAAATAAACTTATTTCATGGTGTACATGTAGCTTCATCCAAGTAGGATTTTGTAGTCCAATTGGAGATCGATGACTTCGATATCGATAAGAATCCTTTTTCCCCCTAGTTCAAATGGAACATTTTGGTAGAGGCCTTTAGGTTATGATGGGAATTTCTTGTATTCCCAAAGAGTAATGGCTAAAGGGATGAGCTAAGGTGACCTGATTTGTTTCCATACAGTTTTGGACATGATACATGTAGATTCCCCTTCATCTATGATACATCGATACATTGTTCGGTTTCAAATTTTCACTAGAATTTGAAAAGAGAACAAAGAGGCGAGGCGTGGTTTAGCATTATCCAAATCAAAATTAATCAAACGAGTATTTGATGGGTCAACTACTCCCAATTGTGAGAGAAAGGCCTTTTGTTGTGCAGGACAAGTTTGGAGAACCTACAAAATGGACCTGGTAGATGGGGATTGTTTCAAATCATCGAATAGGTTGTAGTTGTGTGTTGTCCTAGCATGGGAGTTGTGTACATTCCTACGCAAAGGTACATGGGGTACTCGGGTGGAGAATTATGTGCTAGGACATGGGATTGTCATAGGTTTTCATGATGGTAATTGGATTGAGTCCAAAGTGTTCGTATTTGAGTCGGGAGGCATATTGTACTGACGGATGTGAGTTTTTAGTATAATTTCCTATTCATTGGTGATGAAGATGTTGCGGTCTACAGGGTTTACAGGTTGAGTTTGACTTGGGTTAGGGTACCTCCCCATATATTGTAGGGTAGTTGAAACTTCCCACTAAGTATTGATGATTCCTTGATGAGGAATCATGGTTTTCAGGACCGATGGTGTCTAGGGTTGTAGATAATGTTTTTCTATTTGCACAGGAACTTTTGGTGCAAGGGGTCGTTGCATGTTCATGGTTTCTTTCATCCATTTGTAATGAATTATTTGAGTATGGTGGTGGGTATAATGACCATATTCACCACATAGCACATAAGGGAAATTACTTCTAAGGTTGTTGTTTTTGCCTTAGCATGGCTAGCCATTGTTATTGTCCCCTTGGGGATTTTGGTTAACATTATTCTAGTTGCCCCCTGTTGGGGGGTTTTGTTGATGGGGGTTTCCCCCTTGTCCTTGGTTGGTGTTGTTCTTTATCTTTTGTTTCTTTATTTTATTGTTGGATTGATTAGGTGGATTTGTCATATTCGGTTGTTCAAAGGCTTGAACTTGTTGAATGGAAAATGGTTGAACAAAGTTAACGCCTTCCTATTACTATCCATGTGGTGGGGAAATGGGTTGATAGGGACCTGGGAAAGGGTGATGCATATTACCTTGTGGAGGGGGTATGTATTGATTTTATGAGGTGGATGTGCCACTCCCACTATTGGATTTTTATGATGTGGTAGGTGGTGTAACTGGAAGTGGTGCTTGCACTAGGTTTGTTGGTGGTGTAGGTATGTGTCCTCCCATCATGAAGGTAGTAGGAGGGACCATAAAAGTGGGTTGAAGTGTGGGGGAAGGATAATATCCCCCTCCGGTATAGGTGGGATATTGGTTGGCCCCAAACATGGACATTGATTGAGAATATGGGTTAAAATGAGTCATGGACCTAATCAACCCATCTATGGAATGTGATGCTCCTAGTTTATCTTGACCAAAGGGTAGAGGGAAAGGAGCATCTAGTAATACAAAGTAAAGGTACCTCGATTGGGATTAAATGAGGTCAAATTGTTGATCCATTGTGATGGCTTCTTCTTTATTTTGAGGCGGAGTAGTGGCCATATCTTTGGTGATGATTGGGACTAGTGATTTAAGAAACCTTTCTAATCATTGTTGGGGGGTGGTATCAACATTACAAATGATTCTTCTTCAATTCCATCCATGAATATGATCAATGATGTGAATGGATATGGTTTGTTTGAATTCAGAGAGAATATTGAAACAAGTGCCATGGTGGAAAGGAAGTTGGAAGAAGGATAATAAGGATTTAGCCAGTGATTCAAAGGTCATATGGGACCCTGATTTCTCATCCACATACCATTTAGTAGATGGAAAATGAGTGTTCTCTGAAAAAATTGCAATCAAATGGAATCCTATGTGATGATATTAGAAGAACACCACAATTTGAAGGACATTATGTGGTTGGTTGGGTCATCAGCTGGTTTCCCTTCAAACTTCAGGATGTCCGAAGGTAATTTGGTGGGAATGTTAGGCCATGTGGGATCATGTAAAATAGGTTCATTCGTAAGCATAGGTAAATATGGAATGTTTAGAGATGCCAAGTATGGAAAGTTGGGAGCTAGCGCAACATGGTATTTGATGGTTGAAAAGTAGTTCCTTGTGAGGAAGGTGAGGAACTTTTTCCTTGTGTGGAAGGTTGAGCTTATCCTCCTTATGATGGAGGACTAGTGGGTGGATTGTTTGGGATGTTGGTTTCCAGCAAGGTGGAACCAAGCATGATCGATCCTAAAAAAAATTCACTCACAGGTGTATGGTATGGTTGAGTTGATGTCTCATCCAAGTTAGGGATACCTATATTGGATGGAGTTTCAACATGAATCTAGAACAATAGGGATTTTGTGGTTCCCCTATGATTATGAACTAGTTAGAAATGTGTGTGAATTGCGATGAGAGAAATAAATGAACAAATGTGTTTTATAGTTTTTGAACTATCTCAACAATTTCATTTAAAGTTGCATGCAATCAATAATGGATATCATACATAAAACAACTAAACAAGAAACACTGTAGGGTAGTTGGGTTTTACCCTCATGAGGGAATAAAATAAATTTCTCATGTCCTAAAAGATGCATCGTCCTTCCTCTGAAAAATAACACTTGGCCTTCCAAAACAACTCAACAGTGGGGTATGAATCCACCATAAGAGGAACTAGTGAAAGTATGAACAATAAGTTATAATGAGGGGTAAAGGAGGCATATCTTGAAAGTATTGGCGATATTTCCCAATAGTCATTCAAAATCTAATTGAGGTGTGATTGTAGCCCACATCAACCACTTGGGTAGAAATCCTAGTTTTTGACAATGATTCAGATTTATGAGCGGAATGAAATGAAACACAAATCTATAAAATTAACATAGATATACAGAGAAAAATAATAGAGATACAATGAAACTTAACTTCTATTCAATAAAGAAATATGTTTAAACTGTAAAATGCAGAATGAAGAAATCTTGCTCGAATGGTGGTAGCTAATCTATGAGAAAAGATGCAGAAGCTATGCGCATTCATATGAGTACATTACAATGAGGCCTCTAAGCCTTTTTAGAATCAAGAAGAAATCATAAAACCATAGACATATAAATCCTAACACTAGGAGATGAAGCGCCAAAATTCATGTGGGCACCGATGGGGTAAGTTGGTACATCAACTTCCAGGTTCATAACGTTTGCATACGATCTTCGTTTTAGGTGCACGATAGCCCATTCGAAAGGTATATCCGAGCACTACACATTTTTTCATAATAGTATTTCTTTGACTATAGTGTGAATTTGGTGAGCCCAAAAAATGTTGTTTAGGGACTCAAAATGACCCTAAAAGTTTAGGACCCAAAAATATAGAAAAAAACTACCAAGATGAAAATTGTATGAGAGCCAGTTGGAAGAGGTGGGTGGACACTGATATTCACCTTGATCAATCCTACCTCATTAGGAATATATGGTCTCCATTACGTTGAGTTCCCCAATCAAATGAGGAAATTTCTACTGAATTTGACCCCAGGTGAGCCACTTGCCTTGGTTCGTGAGCTACCCTGCTTTGATAATACGATAAAGATGAAGCTTTTATTGGCGAGTACTATTGACCTATGTGTCCATGATATGATCAGTGAATGTTTGTTCCATGCATTCATGGATGAGCTCTGTCGGTGTCAATTGTTCTACTATCTCTGAGGTGTCCATTAATGGTGGAAAGTATGGCCGAAGGAGGTCCACATTAAACACTGGGTGCAAGCCAAGGAAAATGGGAATGTTGAGCTCAAAAATATTTTCAACCATAGCCTTAGTGATGGTGTGAGGTCCATAGAGGAGTGGATGAATATTATAATGGGGTCCTGTAAGGAGTTCTTTTTGCAAATTCAATCAAAATTTATCTCCCACCTGAAACTTGTGTGGCGTCTAGTGGTGATCATGGAGATGCTTGTACTTGGAAATGGACTTCTAAAAAATATCTTGAACTTGTTGGTGGATGTGTTGGATTCGTTCAATGAACTAGGTGGCTTTGTTAGCTTTGGTTTGAGCATGGGACAATTCTACCTGTGTGGACGAAAGGGGTAGTGCAACATCCATGGGACCCAATGGTTGAAATCCCAACCCCACCTAAAAGGGGTTTTGGCCGGTTGAGCTATGTATGGATATAATGTAGTTGTTTTGAACATAGGGAAGACTTTCATCCCATGTGCATGGATTCTTGGAATTATACATGCACAATATATGCATGATCATCTTGTTTATGACCTCTGTTTGGCCAATTGTTTGGGGTGGAGGGTCGTGGATTTGGTCAGATTGGTGTCCATCCGTAACCACAGGATCGACCATAATATGTTGAGGAATCAACTATCCAAATCTGATACTATGGTTTTTGGAATCCCAAAATATACACACACACATTCGAAGAAAATATTGGCAGTGGCCTCCATGATGATGCTCTTCTTGCAAGCGACCATAATCACAATCTTGGAAAACGGATCAAGAACCAAAAAAATACAGTCACTTCCCTTCTTGGTTGAAGGAAGGCAATACATGTAGTCCATTGAGATGGATTCCCAAGGCCTATCGGGAGTAGGAAGAGTGGTGTGAATTCCTTATTTCTTAATGAACATTTTGGCAATGGCGCAGGTAGTGCAAGACCTGATATACTTGTTAACATCCTGTCAAAGTTTCTGCCAATAGAAATGTTGTTGCAACCCTACCTATATATTTTCTATGTTGAAGTGTCCTACCACCCGATTGTAGTGAACTTCCCAAATCATCTTCTCTCACTTTCTTGATGGGATGAAGACATGGCCCAAATGGCACAACAACTCGTCCTGAAGATGAAAATCAATGACACTTGTGTTTGTGCCCAGCATATGGTAGGTAGTGGTGAATTCATGATCTCTATCATAGATTTAGGGCCATCCAAAGGTCTCATGTATGCATGATTGCAGCACCGTGGTTCGTGCAAAAACTGGAGGGAGACTAAGAAAGTCTGTAAGACAGTTGGTGCTCCCAATATTATACTTTATGTTGACATGGAACTGTTGCAAGTATGTAGACCACTTCTAATGGTGGTCATTCTGCAATTTTCCTTGTGTTTGCATGAACTATAGAAGATTATGATCAGTGTGGATGATTGTCTCCTTCCAGAGAATGTAATTCCTCCACTGGTGACAGGTTTGTAAAATGTAATACATTTCTTTATCATAAGTGGGGTACTTAAGGACGATATATGATAGTTTCCCACTATTATAGGCCATGGGATGTCCATGCTGAGTGAGAAATGCACTCACAACATAGTCTTAAGCATCTGTCTCAATCTCAAAAGGTTGTTGCAGGCTAGGTAATGAGATCATCAGGGTTGAGCACAAGCATTGCTTCAAATCATTGAATCCCTTATGTTACAACTTTCCCCACATGAAATTTTTGTTTCCACCACCCATGGTCACTTGGCTAAGGGTCCATGCAATGTGGGAGAATACCAACATGAACCTATGATAGAAATTGGCAAAGCCTAAGAAGTTATCAAGCTCAATGAGTGTGGTAGGGGTTTGACAGTCATGAATGACCTAGATCTTTGTTGGATCAACATGCACCCCATGCTCATCAACAATGTAGGCTAGGTATTAGACCCTATTCATGTTGAAGGAGCATTTTTCCAAATTTACATATAGATTGCGTTGCCACGGAGTGTGCAAAACCTATTGAATATGTTGTAAGTGCTCTGCCCAACTCTTCTTGAATATGAGGATGTCATCCAAATACACCACCACAAACGAAATGGTGAAATTCCGCAATATATCATCCATCATCCTCATGAAAATTGTTGGGGAATTTGTCAAGATAAATGGCATGACCAACCATTCAAAAATACCTTCTTTGGACTTCAAGGCAGTCTTCCAAAAATCGATATGATCTATTGGGACTTGATGGTAGTTATAATTCATATCAATCTTACTGAATTATTTGGCCCCCTTGAGTTGGTCAAGGAGATCGTCAATTTTTTGGAATTGGGTGTTGGTTCCTGACTATAATTTTATTTAGGGACTGGTAATCAATGCAAAGTCACTTGGTCCCATATTTTTTCTACACAATCATGATTGGGCTTCCACAAGGTGATGAGATAGGTCGAGTATGCCCCTTTTCGAGAAGCTCTTGGATCTGGCCTTTGATTTCCTCATTTTCTGATAGAGAGTGGCGATAGACTAACCCATTGGGTAGAGATGCACTGGGGATAAAATCAATTGAGTTCTTAACCTGATAGTGCAAAGGTACCCCAATGGGTGAGGAGAAGATTTCTTTGTATTCTTCCATGACCTTATCTACTTTCTTCTTTTGCATGGAGAGACCTGTCGTGGAGGCCATGGATGTGGTTGCAACCTTCCACTCACTTTGATCATGAATCATGAATAAGACAAACTTCCTAGTCTGAGAGATGACCTTCCTACATTTATTGGTAGAGATCAAGGAAATGGAAGTAGGTGGGACTACCTCGGGTATCCTGTTCAATTTCATGTCCAAAGTAATAATAACACTATGAGGCCTATAATCATATACAACATGACATTTCCATAAACAAGGTTGGCCCAAAAGAACATCCCAAACATGGATGATTTTAGGGGCTAAATTTCTCTCATGGGCTAATTTTCCATGGTTTTTCCCAAAAACAATTCATTATTCTAAAAATGATTCGCTCAAAGTTTATAGGATAAAATTATTTTACCTTAAAAATAGCCAAAATTTTATACAAATTATATAAAATCCTTAGAAATTTGAATATTTTTGCAAAAATATCGTTAAACATTTATAGTTGTCCTATAAAGAATTAGTAATATTCGCCAAGGTTTCTACATTTTAAAATAAATTTCCATCCTTAAAATCATCCCTAATCCCAAACTTCAAGGGGGGTGAAATCACACAATACCCCATCTTTGAAGGCCTTGATGTTGTAGGGTAGGCACGTAGGGCAGGGGACACTATTGGTTGACATGGAGATCACTCCCTTGTAGGAGCCAACCGATGGTGTATGTTTGTGGGTGTGGTGTGGTCAGCAAGGCCAACTGCTTGATGACCTCCACTGAGATGATGTTCTTATCGATATCGTTATCAATGATGAAGTGAAATGGAGAACCCTTCACCCACAACTGTGAATGAAAGGGGCACTCACCTTCCTCTGGTTCATCAGGTTCACCAGGATGACCTTGGTGGTAGAAATGGTGGCACTGGGTTTTGTGTCAATGATACACCTCCCTTTTTCTATTTTTGATTCAAAGTATAATCCCACATCTAATTCAAAGGATTTCACCTCAGCCACCATTGACTGTTTTGAGTGGAATTCAACAGTGTTATGTGAGGGGCTCTTATGGAAATCGTACCACTTCCCAATTTATTTCTTTGTCTTCCCATTGTCCTTGTTTTTTTATGACTTGGAATGGTTTTCCTAAGGTTATACATCCTTTCTCTATCCTTTGTTCTACAGGTTGGGTCCTCCTTTTCCCCACTTTTGCTATGAGGTTTTGCAGACCCAAACTACAGTGTCTTTTGTTTAAGCTTCTACTCTATTTTGACAGAATATCGATAGGTTGTGCCCAAGGATGAGATGTCTAGAAACTCCATTTATGTTTGGATGTATCTATGTGGACCATTGTGGTACTTGAGTACCAGATGTTGCTCAGAGTCTTTGATACTCGGCTTGGTGAGCAAGGTATGGAATACATTAGTGAACTCATGCATTATTTGGTCCCTTTCCTACTGCAGTGTGGTCCATCTTGTATATAATTCCCCATAACTTCCATCAAGGTATTATCGTTCCTTAATAGCATCCATTAAAGAACCCCAAGTGGGTTTGAATAAAAATAATTTATATCCATTTGTTTCATCTTTCTCAGAGAAAGTCTCCCACCAAATTTTGACATGGGGGACGACCTTAAGCAGTGCAAATGTAATATTTTTTCTATCGAAAAAGTTATGGATAGAAAAATAACCTTCTATAAAGTTTAACCATTTATCTATGAAATACACATCTATTTGACCTTAAAATATAGGAATATCAAAATTGATACCTTGAAGGGGTCGACGCCTCCACTCGAGGAAGATGCATTGCATGTTGGCAGTCATCGAAGGATTTGCACAAAATTATCAATCATTTCATTCCTCTGTCATGCGAGGGATTCCTCAAACAGTAGTTTAAAGGGATCTCCTTCCCAATCGTGTCTCTTTTATTCCACCATGGGTGGTCATTGGGTTTGGTGAGGCCGATCTTGGAAAGGATCAATTGGTTTGAGTCCCAACTGCTTATACTCTGACCTCATTGGGGACATGCAGTAAGAAACAAATGAAGAGAAAACTGCTCTGATACCACCGATCCAGATTTATGAGTGAAACAAAATGAAACATAGATATATAACATTAACACAGATATACAGATAATGATAACAGAGATACAATGAAACCTACCTTCTATTCAATAAAGAAATATGTTGAAACTGTAAAATGCATAATGAAACAATTTTTCTCGAATGGTGGTAGTTGATCTGTGAGAAGAGATGTGGCGGCTACGCGCATTCATCTGAGAACATTACAACGAGGCCTCCATGCCTTTTTAGCATCAATAATAAATCATAAAACCTTATACATCCAAAAACCTAACCCTAGGAGATGAAGCGCCAAAACTCTTGTGGACCCCAATGGGGTAAGTTGGTGCCTCAACTTCTCGAGGTCATAACTTTTGCATACGATCTTCGTTTTAGGCACACGATAGCCCGTTGGAAAGGTCTATTTGAGGACTACAAATTTTTCTATCACACTCTAAATTTGTGTATAGTGTGACTCTGGTGGGCCAAAAAAATGTTTTTTATGGTCTCAAAATGACCATGGAAGTTTAGGACCCAAAAAGATAGAAGAAAACTACCGAGATGAAAATTGTATGCGAGCTAGATGGAAGAGGTGAGTGGACACTGATATCCACCTAGATCAAGAAACTAAGTTAACTTGATAAAGTGTGACATTTATATCTTCGGCCTAAGAAATGGATCACAGTCTATATGCTTTCCAAGAGTTGGGTGAGTCAAGGAGGCATGCACAGGAAAACTAGACCTCGACCTTAAACCATTCACAAGTATCCCCCTTCCTTATGGTATAGGAACACTTGATTTAGAAGATTTATGGTTTCCTAATTCATCAACTTCTAAGTTTAAAATGTGAAAATGATAATGGGATTTTTTCTGGATACCTACCCCCGAAATCCTAACTTAGACTACAAACTTATTTTGTGCTCCTCTTGTGGAGGTTAATATGATTTCTTTAAGGGTTTATTTTAGGATTTGAAATAGGATATGAGATTGGGGTCATGAACCAATATCGTTGATTAAAATGTTATGGAAATTTTTCAAGGATATATGGATTATTTATGATCCTCCTAGATCACTTATGGGCATAGGGAGGAGAGCATACTATGACTTCAAATATACGATATAAATTTTAAGTGTGTGGTGAGGTGCTCTTGTGTGAAAAGAGTGGAAATGGTGTCAATGAGATTTTCAATGATTTAATGTGAAATATTTTATCATGTGGACATCGTGTGTTCCATTACCAATCTTGATTAATCTAACTTACTAAAAAAATTAGACAATCCTTGATCAGGTGATCATGTCCTAAGTGAAAAAAAAATGCTCAAAATTGGAACTGCTCATAATTGGTTGAAACCAGAAAGACTGGATAGGCCTCGTCGATACGATCTTGGCACTGTGAACGACACTCAAATATGACACTGTATGTGAAAGTTATTCAAGTTTGAAATTCACAATTTCCTTCAAAAGTCCAGTTTGTCTAGGGTCGACTTTGATTATTAAAAAACAATATATTAAAAAAAGAATATTCTACAGAATATTCCATGGAATATTCCATCAACAGCCTATCACCATTTGACACTTGGAATTTGAGGATTGGATATTGGTTTGACTGGATATTCTGGTGGCCATTCAGTGGGTGCCACAGGGCCTTCCCGGAGGCCGCCACGTGGCCCCAGGCCGGTGAAGATTTTGTGTGGAAAATTATTAGTGAGTTGGCAGGATTCGACCACGGGTCGATCAGGTGGCATCCCCAAGGCCTAACCACCTGGTCTCGTGGTGGTTATTAACCACTATGGGACAATACATTTATTTAAAGTTTTATGTTGATTTGGTTGGGGTGGAAAGGGGGCCAGGTCCCCCCTATACATGGAACCAATCGCCCAGAACCTTGGGCTACATCCAATGGTGGTTACATGAAGTTGCGGTTAAATGTGGATATGGTCACATGTCCCTGCGGGAGTTACGATAACCCTTTAATGCCACAAGTTTTCTTACTATTGGCTCAAATGGTTCCACCAGCAGTGGTTTAGTGGGTCCATGTGACCACTACCACTAAAAATAAATGTTAATGATAACAGTTCCGATGGATTTGGGTGGAGTCTGCCTTTTTAGGCACCTTTTCCATAGTTAGCGGGCTTATCTGTAGTTAATCCACTTTTGGTGGAGTTTCTTTAGGCAGATTGGACAAAACTTCTCCTGGTCATAACTTTCACACGACAAAACCTTTTTGGATGATTTGTTTTTTGATTTCGAGGACTCTCAACATTCTGGAGCGATTGGAATAGGTTTCAAATCCAACAGAGGTGTCTTTCATCCATTTTTACTTCAGAGAATCTTGGGGAGCCATGAGGGCCTTGAGGGAAATGGAGTTGCATTGGACTACACTTCATTGTTTTAGGTGAAATCAGAGTCATTCTTAGCTTCTTCCTGTGTTCTGAATTCATTTTCACAACTAGTTTAGTCTGTTTAGGCCTTTTTCTCACTATATTACCAATTTGAGCATCATAATATATCTAGGACATGCCCATTGGGAGCCTTGGACCCGATAGATGTAGCCCAAGAGGGGTGAACTACCTCACCATGTTGCTATGTGTTTATGGTGAAGTTATTCTACTGTGTTATTCAGTTTAAATTTGTTAAATAGTAAATTAAAACAACACTCCCTCACACCAAAATTCATAAACAGTTATCAAAAACACTTTGCACACTTAATTTAATGGAAATGAATACTTTGAACAACAAAACAAATACTTTCATTTTCAGATCAATCCTTGTGTTATTCAAAATCCCTAGATCACTAGTAATGTGGACATGTGAGTCCTTACTTTGATATTTTAAACTCCCTAAGATTTTGTCTAATCTAAGAAAATTGAAACTTATCGTAGATTACAAATCATGTGGATATTGGGTCCTTACATATTCCTTTAACTCCCTAGGTTGTTTTGATTGCTTTATAACAAAATTTGAAACTATTTTAACTTTCCAAGCATGTGGTAATGTATGGACCCTTTGCAATTTTAAGATTGTGTTTCAATTTGTCAAAAGTAGACTAAGAGGTATTTAATGGGGCTTTGGCCTCTCCTAATTGATGATTTGATGATTTGATGATTTGATAGAGGGAGATGGAACTTCTTAAGATACCATTTTCTGATTTCCCAAGATCACAAGTAGTGAGAGGGAAAGATCATAGTAACAATGGTGAGGGCCCTTGAGGTCCCCAATATAGATTTTTTCCTCTTCTAACAATGGAGTAACAATGGTGAAGAATTTTTTTATAAACTTATCAAGAGGTGAGAAGGATATCACTTGCTATGAACACTAAAATAGCTCAAGGAGAAATGAGGATTATCAAAGAACAAATTTAGCAACATAAAAATACATCAAACTCTTACTTTGTTTTCATTCCTAGAGCTTGTATTTATAGGCTTTGTGCAAGATTTTACATAACTAGTTCATAGTGTGAATATGGTACTTTTGGAGGTACCCAATAGTCCATAAATGGACCCAAGGCTACATTTTGGCCTGATTTGGACTTCTTATCATGGTACACCTCGAGATGGAAGTAGGTGAGGCCTAACCAAAATCATTAATGCACCATTTCCGCATCTGCGTGGGTTTATGTGGAGACAACCGCACAACCCACACAATTTTCACAAATTTCATAGTGTTGGCCCACACACATGTGCGCAAGCAACCTTTTAGGACACTGCACAGAAATCCAATGAACCATTTGTATATTTTTTTTACTTTCTAAATGAAGCATGTTAATGTTGGAGGCATGTTGGTTGGTATTTTTCACTGGTACTTTCTCCAACCATTGTTGGTATTGTTGTGAACAATTTTTTTGTGATAACAATGACCGAAAAAGCGTTGAATGTAATCATAAGAATAAAATATTGGTACCTAATGGAGCATGGCACATATATAAGGATACACGGGGCCATGAAAGCACCACATTTTCTTCCCTAATTTGTCTCAGACAAACTAGTGCTCCATGAAGTAGCTTACCAGATGAACATCAACTGAATCAAGGGAATACTCTATAGGGATAATAAATATATATCCCCCCCTCCCATTATGGATTGGCTCCTACTCATTTAACAACACCAACATTCCCAATAAAAAGTGGATACACTGCTCTCATACCAATTCGGGGAAGAGAGGCTTAGGAGGCACAACCCGAAGAAAATAGTAAAATAACACTTTATTAAGCTTGGTGTGCCATGGGAATATAACTAATAAGTATGGGAGGAGGAAGAGGTCCATTACAAATCCAAGACCTATGATGAAGTAATTACCAAAAGACGTGGAAAACCTATTGGAACAATTGTCGATGAAGAAAAGGCATGAGAGGAGGATAAAAAGAAAGAAAAATAAGAAGAAGTAGCAAATGCATCTACTGCAACTACATCCATGCAATCATGATTGAAATAAGAAGAAGAACCAATAATAGAGAAGAAGAGGAGAAAGAAAGAGAAGACACACATGAAAAAAGAAGATATAATGGAGAAGAAAAGGAAAATTGATGAAACCAAAGATAAAGCTAAGGCTAATGTGGCAACAATGACATAGAAAGAAACAAGTGAAGCTACATAAAAGGAAGCTAAAGAGTAACGAAAGAAATACACAGAAGCAAGGAATGATAATGCTTCAAGGATGGACACTGATATCCCAGAGATATCGACATCAAGTTTTAGTGGACATATGCAGTTCATTGGGATAGGTTTTGGGCTTTGTGCTCTATTTAGATTGAGTGAAGTTCCAAATATAAAAAAGTTCACATATGACAAGACTTATGGTAGGATTGTGCAAGAGAAAATAAGAAAAGTACCATTCACATGGGGAAGTCCAACATCAGTACTCACTCAAACCTCGGTGATGGAAGACATCAATAAAGATCCAATCTCCATAGCTTCTTCTAGCACCACTTTCATGATAGTGATAGAGGATAATGTCAAAAACTTACACCATAAAAATGTAGAAAAGAACACGAGAATAAAGGAGCTCAATGAACAACTCATATGAGTAAATATTGATGAAGGAATACCGCAAATCCTCAAGTCTAGTTCAAAGAAAGTAAGGGAATAACTAGAAGATACCATCATAGATATGTATGCTCACCTACACCTGTTCCAAGAAGTAGTGGAAACCAATATGGAACAACATAGCCAGGTGGAGGCAAAAAACACCCATTTCAACAATATTAAGGAAATCATAGACGATCTTGACAGGTGGATCGCTGAAAAATACAAATGCACCAATCGAACTTCCATGTTCCTTGAGTGTATATAGGAACTTCATTATGGATATTCTCACATCCCCACAATGTGACTTGTGATCATGCACCTCTTGAGGGTGTGTGACACCACAACGTTTCTCACTTGACTACTTGGAAAAAGCAAAGATACTTCATTCAGACTATTCCTCTTCACCTGGAACATATCCATACTCCATTCTAGGCTACTGGTGAGTCACATTCCTACCTAGTAAAATTGTTGTATACTTTAGATGATTGTTAACATCTTAATACTTAGTCATATATAAGCATACATCCATGAAAACCAAGAAAAAAGCAATGTAACAAACAAAAGACATACACAACAATAGTGTAGGAGACATGAACTATTCCTAACACCCATTGTAACACCTTGTTTTCCCCATGATTGTAATCATGCTAAGACTTCATATAATTGTGATTATGAAGCCCATAGTTGTGTTGTGATTAATGAAAACATCAGGTAGTTGACCAAGAGGGAAAATACTTGAGATTATTGGTCATGATATCACATGTGGAATTGATTAAGTGGACATGTCAGGTGGAGTTGAGATGTTTTAATGAAGGAAATAGGAATCTTGCTTAGCACGCTAGTTGATACTTGCAAAACAAAAACACACACTTGCCAATGTACTTGAACCTGCATGGAGCCACATGAATATTTATGTAAGACAATATTGGTGGTTGAGGTAGTTAATATTGTTGACAAATATGATCTCTTGAAGAGGAAAGGATCAAATGAAAAATGTGACAAAAGTATATCACTAGATTTCCCATTCAAATTTGGATCCCTGGTTGGAGGTCCCTTCTGAAAAAATCCATGGGAATCCCAAGGATTGGTGAAAAGAAGAGACAAAATTTACAAAAAACATCAAGTGAGAGAGCGAGAGGAAGAGATATGAAAGAGACACATAATCATATAGAACATACATGCGAGAAGAGGTTGACATGCAAAGGAGAATGGGCAAGCGATAAATAGTTTTGCAACAATTAAAATATTAGAAGAATTGGTGAGTTGTAGACTCACAGACAGATGGTGTAGTGAACTGAAGAGTCCATTTGCATAGATATGATAAAGAGGATAAATTGGATATTTTTCCTTGAATAAAATATGAAGCTTATCCAAATTATTGATGACAACCTTGAAACGGAGAAGACCCAGATATCAACTAGAGAAATTGGGGGATGCAGCTTGGTACTAATTGGACAGAAACCAACACTGGTAAGGGAGGTCACCAAGGGACTATGTAGCAGAGAATGGGATCCATTGTGTAGATGAAATCCAGTTGGGGAGGTACCTAATAAACTTGTGGATTCTCTAAGCTCAGTGGGAAGAGGGAAATTTTTGGTGTTGTCATAGGAGGAAGGAGAGTAACCTTACTAGATAATCCTAAAATTGGAAACCATCTGAATCATTCCCTTTTTATATCATGGCTTGGCATGGGGGTTGTGTAATGTAGGAAGGAACTATACAGTATGGCCTAAGGTTGGGAGGAAAGGCATCCTCTCTTAGTAAGTCAGATGTTGATATTTCCCTAAACAAATAAGTGTATAACTTGACTTGTTTGATGTATGATAATGATGTAAATGTGTGGTTTCTAGTTTAATGGAAAGTATGAATGAATGTAAATGTTGAATTTAATTCTTGACTAAAATATAATGTGTTTTGTTTCCCTCACTATTTAAATAGTTTAATCATGAAGTTAATTGAAGTTGGAATGGTTGGTGTCCTTAAAAATAGTGTATCTTAGGAGGAAAGTTTGCAAGATATGGACAAAATATTCATTTGGGAGGGGACATGAGTACCCTGGTATATAAAGAGTATTGGTAAGGGCTTGAAAAATGTAAGACCTATGATGATTCACATGTCTTAGGTGGAAATCTTACAGGACATGCAAACCTTCACCCAAGTCCCAGATGAAATGGCTTAGCCTATTTAAACCTCGATTCCCAAAGATCTTAGAATTTTGGTAGAACCTTAGAAAATATAATAGGAGGAACCATGAAAGGTTTAAGTATAGATTCGAATTGTCACCCTGAATAAAAATAGTTTTTTAATAGGGGCCGATTCAGATTCGTTGATTTGGAAAAACAGGTTAATCTAGACCATTCGTCGGATTATACTACCTTTGGAGTAACTAGTGTGATTTATGCACCATTGGGTCTAGTAAGGAGGTTTTCAGAAGAGGGGTCATCGGAGGTCCAGAAGGAGACAAAAATCATGAGTCTGAAAATAAGAACTTTAAGGACATTAGATTCACTATGAGGTGTCCCACAAGATCCTAGTCATTGGATCTAGAAAGAATCGCCCCAAGGAGTAGGATTGATATCATTAGAATGAAATTGATTATAAACCTGAAAATCACAGTGTATGTTAGATTAGATGAATGAGGAGTGTTCGATCCATTGGAGAGCGTGTGGTTGGAGTGAGTTGTTCAAAGTAGTTTTTGGAACCATAGTTGGGACACTTCGATGGGGAGGAAAACCAAGAATGAAGGAGGACCTTTGATTGGTATGTGGGTGAGATTTAATCTCGGCCATATATTTTGTGGGCCCCATTCGTTATCATGTAGAATGGGCGTTCAAGTGGAGAGTAATTGGCAAGTGGATGGAGACTCCAACGTAATCGTATTCGTTGGAACCCTAGTTCTGAGGACCGTTATATTTTGAAGTATGATTTTTCAGGGAAGAGGTCGGCCTAGATAACTGGGCATTCCAATAGGAATGATTTCGAACACCCCCGGGTCATTCATCTAAGGAAGAGAAGTAAACATGACCATCTAATTTGGGGGAATTTAGGTACCTAGTCACCTCAATAACCTCTATGGAGAAATATCTTTGAGAATTAATAATAATTAATATATTTTTAGTTGTGATAAGAGAGTTCTTCACTCAAACAATTGATGAATCTGATAGCATGTCATGAGAGAAGATAAGGAAAGTCAACATCCCTCCAACCTAAGTGATGATTAGGAGGTTTGGAATTTTACATAGTGGTATCATAGCATATTTCAAACTCTAGGCTTGAATGGGTCACCAAGACCACTTAAAATTGTCTAAGAAAGATTTATTATTCCAAGATCGCATGTTATGATGTTGATAAATGTAATGACTAACATTGTTTCATCACGTAGGAAGTACTGAACATGAAGGCCAATGGAAGTCAATGGAGAAATGCATCATGGAAGAAACATCATATTTCATAGATTAGGAATCCATTGGTCGAAGGGATAGAGAACCCCATCTAGATTTGGTGGCCATTTTTAGAAGCCTAAAGGCGGATAATGAAAGGCTCATGAGAGCCTAGGTTAAACATGCAGAACTGAATGCAGTGCTACTGGAGATCTTGTCTATAATCTAGAAGAATATGAAACAAGGCCCTAGTGGAATAGATTTGTACCAATCAGAGAGGTTTAAAACCCATTCAGATTACCAGAAGCATGGATTGGGTCACAACGATATGGGATAGAGTTATTCCAAGAAAAGGCATCAGAATGTTAAGAAAAAAAAAACTAGTGGAAGTGTTTCCACAAAGTCATCCAGTAGGAATATTTCTTTTGAAGAGTTGTCCAATAGTGACACTAGAACGAGTGTTCCGAGTAAAAATAATAGATGTTCACATATTTATCCGACTAAAGATTTCAATAAGGATAAACCACCTACCTTCTATGGATAAATAAATAAGGGAGAAGAAGATGAAGGTTGGATGTTGGGTTTGAAGAAGTACTTTCAGGTACATAATTATTCTTAAAAATCCAAGGCATGGATTTCCATATTCAAACTCAATGGAGGAGCTTCCATATGGTGGGAAGTTATCAAGGAGATCAAAGGATTGAAGGAAAGAAAACTCACCTAGAAGTATTTTGTGAAACACTTCTAAAAGGAATATTGATCGGAGAAGTATTATGATGATAATATCAAGGAATTCCATGAGCATAAGTTAGGTCAACTTACCATGGATTTGTATGCCAAGAGATTCATGGACTTGTTGAGGTATTTTCCTTACCTCAAGGAGGAGAAATGAAGAGTCATTATTTTTCTCAACAAATTTCCACGGTCCTACCAGGATAGAATTGAATTTGATCAACCAAAGACATTGGAGGACACTATAAAGAAGGTCAAGTGTTTTTATGATCAATTCAGGTATAAGCCAGAGTCTTCAAAGGACTGGAAGATGAGATATAAGAGTGGGTCTCAAAAAAATGGATTTGTATCATTCCCATATAAGAATCTGAAGAGGGGTGCACAGTTTGGTTAGCTAAAAAGAAGTGTGTATCAAAATAATTTTCCATCTCATAGTGGAAATAGGCCAGCAAAATAGGAGCCTAATAAAGGACATTTGAAATGCTATGGATGTGCATAACTACACCCATTGATGGATTTTCCTGATAGGAAACATGACAACAAGAAAGTATATCATGTACAGTAAGTAACCACAATCAATGATGTGGATAGAAGTGTGCCAAGAATATATGAAGGTGTGGAGAATCGACAAGCAGACCACCAAGATTCTGTAGTGCAGTTGGATGGTATAATTTCCAAGTAACATGTTTTTATTTTAATTGACCCTGGATCTAATCTTAGTTATGTCTCACCACAAGTTGTTGAATCATGTGCCTTACAAAGGAAGAAACATGCAAAGGCTTGGTTAGTCCAATTAGCCACATGAACTAAGAGAAAAGTGGTCGAACTCATAGAATCTTTTCCATTTGAGATAAGTGGACTATGTACTCCATCATCCGAGGACATCCTAACCTTGTGATCGTACAACGTGCTACTAGGCATGGATTGGATAGTTTCCCACAAGGAAAAATTGAACTGTTATGAGAAAACTTTGGAATGCGAAGATGAAGAAGGAAATGAAAAAGTTTTGTAAGGAATCCAGAAGCCAATTTCAGTTAGGTAGATATCGACGTTGCAGCTTGAGAATTTTATTCGGAAAGGGTGTCCCTTATATGCTATATAAGTGCTTAAATTACTAGGAGGAAAGGAGATGAAAGATGAATATCACCCTATGTTGTAGGAGTTTAAGGATGTATTCCCAGAAGAGGCACCTAGACTACCTCCAAAGAGAGATCTTGATTTTTCAATAGATCTCGTACCTGGAGAAGTGACAACATCAAAAGTTCCCTATAGAATGAGAACACTAGAATTGGTGGAGTTGAAGGTACAGTTGAAGGAAATGCTAGATAAATGGTACATCACATCAAGTGTGTCCCCATGGGGAGCATCAACCTTGTTTGTGAAGAAGAAATATGGTAGCTTGAGACTATGTATTGACTATAGACAACTAAACAAGATGAACATCAATAATAAGTATCCATTACCTAGGATTTATGATCACTTTGATAAGCTTAGGGGAGTGGCAGTATTCTCAAATCTTGATTTAAGATATAGATATCACCAAGTCAGGATCAAGGATGAGGATGTCCACAATACCACCTCTAGAACAAAGTACAGACACTATGTGTTTCTAGTGGTTCTAATTGGGATTACAAATGCACCATCCACTTTCATGTGCTTGATAAATAATGTTCTCAACAAGTATTTAGATAATTTTGTCCTAGTATTTGTGGATGATATTTTGGTCTATTTCAAGACTAAAACAGAGCATGAACATCTCAGGATGGTGTTATAGGTGTTGAGAGAGCACCAGTTTTATGCCAAATTTAGCAAGTGTGATTTCTTTCAGAAGGAAATCCTTTATTTAGGCCACGTAATTTCAGCAGAAGGAGTGGAAGTAGATCCTGAAAAGATCAAGGAAATCATGGATTGGTATGCCCCTAGAAATGTAACTGAGGTAAGGTATTTCATGGGATTGGTTGGGCATTACAAAAAGTTTATAAAGGGATTTTCCAAGATCGGTAACCCCATTACTTCATTGCAGAGAAAAGGGAAAAGATTGATATGGTTACGAGACTGTGAATATAGCTTCCAACAGCTGAAGTGTGTGTTGGGACTGAGATATGATCACTTTTATGATGGTTATTATGCACTTTTGCCACATGTACATATGTGTTTTTCATCTTTTAAAGGAGATTTTTGAGGAATTTTATGATAAAACGGTATGATCGGCATAAGGTATGTGTAATTCATGTTTAATGATTGTATTATGTATAATTCATCATGTTTTATGATTACCAAGATCCAATTCACGTTTTTTTGGTATTACAAGGCAAAAACGCACGACGTTTCTGCTTTCGACACTTGATCTAACACTCCTTCTAGTACTTGTTCCGGCACTTGATCCGACACTCTGTCCAGCACTGCATATTGCACAAAAACGCAAGGTGACTTGGCAATTAAGGTATTGGAGGCCAGTGATGGGCAAATCGGGCACATGGGTTTTGTTCATAATTTCCCCCTCCAACTATTGAGCTCCAGAAAACTCAGTTTCAGTTGTTCAAAGAGGGCGATTATTGGCTCGCTCTGTTTTATCAGTTAGGGCATCATTTATTGTAATTTGCCGAAATTAGAAGTGGTTTGACCCTCCTATGGTCGACCACTTGGTATGTAAGCTTATAAATACCACTAGGATGATTAGAATATTTTTAACCAGGTAGAAGAACAAGTGTATTGGAGACAAACTCATTTTTTCTCTGTTTTGATATTTTACATTGCCAAAATTATGCCAGAACCGTGTTTTCAAGTTTTAATGGTGAATTCATCTTGTTGAGCTCATGGTGTTCTTTTAGAGAGTGAACACGACTTGTTGGGGGGCCCACCAACAGTCTGGTAACTATATTCATCTTTGTTTATGCATTTCCTAATTTAATTGTTCTCTTTTACTTTATGTACATGCATATTTTTATTGTGTTAACTAGTTTGTTGTAGCTTAATTGTTTTGATTCTCTTTTGCAGGTTGGGATGATGAGATGTGTTAGCATTCATTGATATCGTAGATTAGGAATAGACTTGCAAGTCTCTATACTAACCCCATATGCAATTAGATGTTAGATTATGCTTTGATTTATGATTTTATAGTCAAGTTTAAAACAAAGTTTAATTAGAATAGAATGGAGTTTGATTTGGGTTTTTTTTAACAGGGATTTGATGGATGGATAGAGTTAATTCCAGTTTTTTATTATAGCTTGCTTACTTCAGTTTTATATAGATCTCATTTAATTAGTTGTTGGTTAATGTAGATTGTTAATTTACTTTTTAATATCATAGTTTAATTTTTGTTTTTAATTATTTCCTTATTGCAGTTTGAATGGTTAGAGTAGACATAGCATAGTTTTATTTTACACAATTTCCTTTCCTAGAATTAAGATGCAATTATATTTCTTAGTCAGTGGTTGAATCTAGTTTTGCTTACATAGTGTAGAAGTATAATGATGATCTCACTGTGTTGTTGATGGTTTATACATGAATATGCAGGGTATTTAACATTATTTTTGTCATGGCTAAACTCTCATTGGATTGTTTAATCCATACCTTTCATTTTTCCATTGAGATTAGTGTTGATCTTATACCATTGGAATTGTCTTTTGTTGTCAAGTTCCATTGAAATATTATCCGACACCGAAGACATTCACACGACCACCAGCATTATATTTGAATTGTCATATGTTAAAAGATAGTTTTCCTGTTTTCATAGATATAGTTTATTGCCTTCATAGATTAGAATAAAGTTTTATTGTTGCTATAAGATAGATAGACCTTGCTTTATTAGATAGTAGTTTTCTCATCATAGATTAAGCATTACATGGTAGTTCTTCTTGCTTTCAATAAAATAGATTTCCTTTCATGCATTAGAAATAGTTTTTCATCAAGCATTTAGTCCACTTGCCTCATAGGCTAGATAGTTGTTCAATGAGAAGTTTTCATTTGATTTCTTGCAGTAGTTAGTTGTCTATTTTCTTTAGTAGGCTAGTTATTTGTCTTTGCTTACTTGTCCATTGCTTTAGTAGGATAGATAGTTGTCTTTTCTTACTTGTCTATTTGCTTTAGTAGGTTAGTTAGGTGTCTTTGCTTGCTTGTTTATTTATTTTCTTTCATAGGATCGTTGCTCACTGAATGTAGGTTGGCAAGTTTTTAATTGCTCATTATTATGCTTAAGTAGTTTGTTTTTGTTTATTGCTATGAACTATTTTGCTTTACATAGGGTTTTTACTTGCTTCTTTAGAACTATTCATCGATCCTTGGCCCAAAGGTACTTAGGTCACCTAGTTTCAATTTTCTTAGTAGGGTTTGTTCATTAGATAGTTTTTCTTGAGTATATTAGCCTTAGATAGCTACCTTAATTAGTTAGATTATACTCCTACCAGCTTTCTACCTTTGGCATATATTTTTCTACAGCTCTAATTTTACTTACCCCAGGTTGACAATTTAATTAAGGGTTTTTTAGTGCACATAGAACACCCATCAATGTCTTTTGAATAATTCCCCTGTTTGAAGATCATAGACATTGAAAAGGATTTATTGCTTTGCAATGATGATTTCAAAGAAGAAATCGGTGGATTTTTTATGCAAGATGGGAAATTGATATATTAGGATTCAAGAAGGATAAATGAGCATGAGAAAAAGTATGTTAGTCATTATTTACAGATTTCAGCAATTGTGCATGCATTGAATATGTGGAGACACTGCTTGCTGGGAAGAAGGTTTGTCTCGATGACATACCACTGTGGATTAAAGTATTTTTTCAACTAGACAAGGTTGAATGCTAGGTAGGCCAGGTGGATGTCGTTCATTAGCAAGTTTGATTTTGAAATCAAATAAATTACAGGGAAAGAGAACAAAGAGGAAGATGCACTCAACAAGATTGTACAGGGTATACACTTAGCAATAAAAAGTGTGCAACAACCTAATATCAAGAAGAGGATTAAATCCCTCTTACAAGGAGATGTATTCTTCGACCAGGTAAAACAAGGATTACAACAAGAACCCAGAGAGAAGATATATGATGAATATCAACTCACGGATGATGAGATGTTAGTGTATACCAATAGGTTATATGTGCCTAATTCAGTAGAGTTGATACATATGATAAAGGATGAGTTCCATAGGATAAATTATGTAGGTCACCTTGGTTATCAAAAGATGGTAACTGCATCAATAAGGCAATTGTATTACCGACCTAAAATGATGTAGGACATTTCTAAATTTTTAGAGTGACAATAGATGAAGGTTGAGCACAAGCATCCTGTAGGGCTGTTACATCATTTGCAAATACCAGAGTGGAAGTGGGAGATAATATCCATGGAATTTATTACTGGTTTTCCAAATACAATTAAGAAACATGACATAATCATGGTTGTAGTTGAGAAGTTGAGCAAGGAAACTCACTTCATCCCTATTAAATCTGTAACAACATATTTTCCCCCAAGACTATAATTATGCTAACACTTCATATGATTATGTTTATGGAGCATGTAATTTGTTTTTAATTAATGAAAAAACCAAACATATGATTGTAAGGGAACAACCTTCAGAGTATTATCCATGATACACAAGTCAGAATTGATGAAGCAATAATTGATTGAGTGGTTGGGTAAGGTGGAGCTAAGATGTTTTTATGAAGAAATGGGAAGCTTATTTAACAAGCCAACTTATGATTGAAAAGTATAAACATATACCTACCAGCGTACTAAATCAACAGGAAACCATATGACCAATTATGGATATCAGATCAATGGTTGAGGAAGTTAATAATTTCTTATGGTTTGGTATTTGAAGAAGGAAAGGGTTAGTTGTAGTAACTTGACATGAAGGACGCCACAAAATTTCCCCTTTAGGATTGGACTGCAAGTAGAGGGTGGCATCTACATGAATTCACGGGAATTCTAAGAGGATTGGAGGAGGAAGAGACCAAAGCTAGAAAAGACACCACCAGACCATATCATACCACCAATAGAGAGAGGGGTGTGGGAAGGCTACCCGAACGTGCACACATGAATAAAAGAGAAGCATGCACAAGAATAAACAGTTAGTCACCAAGTGCAGAATCAGAGACTGAAACACAAAGGAGCTCGAGAAGTGAAAGAACCTGAGAAAGAACAAGTGAGAAACAAGTTCACAGAACAACGATCCAGCGAATAGAGGTGTTTGTGATCAATGATTTAAGAGAAGGAGAAAGTGGACAGATTTCCTTGAAGAAAATAGGAAGCTTGTCTAATTTTATGATGATCACCCTGAAACATAAAAGACCTAGATCCTGACTAGAGAAATAGAGGGATACAACTTGGTACTTACTGGAAATAAACCAACACTGGTAAGAAGATTTCATTGAGGGACTATATAGTAGGGAAGAGAATCCCTTTTGTAGAGAAAATCTATTTGATAAACTACCTCATAAACCTATAGAGTCCCTGAGCTTAGTAGGAAGGGGGAAACCTTTTTTGTTTTCAAAGGAGGAAGGAGAGTAACCTTCCTGGATCACCTTAAGCTTGGAAACCAACTGAATCATTCCCCTTATAGTATCATGGCTTGGGACAGGGGTGATGTACTACAGGAAGGCACTCTAAAGTATGGCCTAAGGTTGGGAGGAAATGCATCCTCTCTTAGTCAGTTGGTGTTGGCTATTTCCCTGGTCAGATAAGTGTATAACTTGATTTATTTAATTGTGTATGAATGATGTATACATGTATCTATCTGATTTAATGGGAAATGTAAATACTTGTAATGAATGAAATGAGTCATTGAATAAATGGGATATACTTGACATGGTTCTCATGTAATCTGTTAAATTATGAAAATAGACTAGTATGATAATTTTTTATCCCTAATAACCTTGCAGCTTGAGAGGAAAGTTTGCAAGATATGGACAAAAAAATAATTTTTCTAGTGGTATGAGAGTTTTAGTTTCGAGAAGGGCCCTATGAGGTGTAGAAATTTCAATACAATTAATGCATTTCCTGTGATTCTTCTGATCTAACAATTATATGCCACTGTTAAATACAAAATCGTTTCTACTAATATTCTTGCGGAAATTTAAACCACGATCACAAAGTGAAATATCAAGAACACATAACACAAGAGTGTTTGTGGGAAAGCGCAAAGCTAAAAAACCCACTATCATATGTTATGTATATCATGGATCATGAAACAATATCATACAAAACTCTAATCCAAGAGATCTCGATACAATACAATTGTCTCACATTGTCATACAAAAATTGACAAATTCATGTGCCAATATTCTGTCTCCAGACAACCTGCATCCTCTGCACAATCCCTACAATTAGAATTCTCACAATGAATTCGAATTGCCTAGTTTTCACATGCTCATGAGCATATCCACTGCATGTGTGATTGCATGAGTGCACTTCACTCAAATCACAACTGATAGCCAAACTGTCCCTTTCACCTATTATCTCAACTAGGTCTCCACTGGATCTGACATGCATGTAGTTAACCGTGGAGAATCTTCAGTTGCATGTGAGTTCACTGATTTGAATTAATTAATAATTAATTCACTAAACTCTCACTAGTGTAAGTTCAGTTACAACTATTACAACTGGGCTTAACTCACTTAACTAAGTTAAAATACTTCACAACTCTCATAACTACACTTATAACTTTGTTACAACTTCAAGTCACCTCCATGTCTTACCAGTCAACCTTTGAACTTGAATTTCCCATAGTTAACTGATTTTCCATTTTAGTTAATTATTTCATGTAATTATGAGATAATAGATTAGTATTTATTGTCCAATTTATTTAAGGGAAAAGTAAATTAGACACATGTTTCTTGTTGACTTTTCAACACTCCCTCTCAACAAGAAAGGGATTATCCTTCACCCCAATCCTGTCTCTATGGTATTTGAATTTTCTCCTGGTGAGCACCTTCGTCAAAATGTCTGCATCCTGATCTTCCATAGGAATGTATTAAAGCAACATGATCTTCCACTACACACAATATCTGAGATGATAATACCAGATATCTATATGCTTAGATCTATCATGAAACACATGATTAATTGAGACTTTAATGCAACTCTGATTATCACAATGAATCACTGTCGGATATAAATGAGAACCAAACAAACCAACCAAGATCTTCCTCATCCAGATAGCCTCACATGCATCTTGACTCGCTGCCATGTATTCTACTTCCGCTAAACTAAGTGCCACATATCTATGTTTCCTGCTATACTAATAAACAATTGTAGTTTCGATACTAAAGATCCCCCCTGATGTGCTCTTTCTGTCCGTTGGGCTGCCCACCCAATCTGCATTCGTGAAGCCATGCAACTTTACCTAATCTGTATGTCTGTACCATAATCCATACTCAGATGTTCCCTTCAGATATCTCAGAACATGCTTACCCTCCTTCCAAAAGAGTTTGGTAGGCTTAACCATCGCTTGACTTAGTTGGTTAACCACATAGCAAATGTCCAATCTCATATTCACTAAATACATTAGTGAACCTACTAACTGTTGATAGACAGTAGAATCCACTACCTCTCCAGAAGTAGCATCCTCTTTCCTCCAGTTTCCTAGAAGAGGAGTATCCATGGGTTTTCAGCCCTCCATGTGGAACTTACCCAGTATCTCCCTTGAATACTTGCCTTGAGACACAGAATGTTCACCATCTCGCTGCCATATTTCCAATCCAAGGAAATAATGAAGAAGACCCATATCATTCATGTCGAACTCCTTTTCAAGGTCCTCCTTTCATGAGTGTATCAGCTTCTCATCACCACTCAGTATGAAATCATCAACATAAAGAAAAATGATTAAAAGATTACCCTCCACCACTGATTTGTCGACCGGTCTTGGGACAATTTCCCATGCACTGTTTTCGACAATGGAGTCATACTCCTCCACCATAGCATCAACCCAAGTGGGATCCAACACTTCTTCCTGAAAGGAAGATGGTTTGGTCACAATAAATTTTCTCATGAGAGCCATGCATCCAACAAATCGATCAGGATATTGTCTTTGTTTGTGCTATGAAGTAGGGGCTCCTACATTCTGTGCAACATCTAGTATCAATTTGTCATCTTCTATGGTGCACTTTTTACCATTTCTAATGGATGGCTCTACTTGAGTGGTTTCCTCCACTCCATGAACCTCCTCATGTGGTCGATCCACATATTAAGACTCATCTTTGGGAACCAACAATTCCTCTTCTGCATGCAAGTCTATCTCCCTCTCAAGCGACAACCGCATGGATTTCCCCTCATCGAATTTTATATCTCATCACATAACAATCATATTACTATTAGGAAAATACACACGATAATTATGGGGTGTTTCTGTGTACCCCACAAATATCCCAAGTTCAACAGTTGGTTCTAGCTTATTCTTGGAATCCTTGGTCACATGCACATAAATAGATGAGCCAAAAATTTTAAAATGACAAACATCAGGTTTATTACTAGTGAAAGATTCTTCAGGTGTACTCATGCCAAGTATTCTATGAGGACAACAGATTTTCACATAAATTCCAGTATTGCATGCTTCTTCCCATAAATGCATTGGTAGTCCCTAATCATGCAACATCGCTCGTGCTACACCCACGATCATTCTGTTCTTTCTCTTAGCGACCCCATTTTGATGTCGGTTATGAGGTGTTATGAGTTCTCTTCGAATTCCTTCTCTACTGTAGAAGTATTTGAATTCGTTAGAGATGTATTCTCCACAATTATTGCTCCTTAGATCCTTCACTTGCTTCCCCGACTCTTTCTCCACCAATTCTTTAAACTCATAGAAATTTGAGAATGTTTGATCCTTCTTCTGCTTGAAGAATATCCAACATTTATGAGAAAAGTCATCAACAAAAATAACATAATACTTATGTTTTGCTGTTGAAGAAATTAAGAATGGTCCACACATGTCTGGGTGAATTCTCTCCAGGCTCACTGAAGCACGGTTCTCCTTTTCATGAAAGGTGGACTTTAAATACTTCCCCAGGGTGCACCGCTTGCACTGATCTAATTGAGCAAGTGTTCCCCATGGAAGTACAGTAGATATTTGATGCATGATATTCAAGGCTCCATGATGAAGATGGCCCAATCGCCTATGCCATAATTCACCCTCATCCCGGCTCACCACTTTTTCTGCCTTGCCCACCATGGCACCACAACCATCTACTTCCAACATGTAGAGACTCTTAACTCAAATCCCTATCTTCTTGACCTGAATCATTGCTTTATGTCGCAGGTAGGGTTTTCCACTGTTGAAAGTAACATCATAGCCTTTTTCCTCCAACATTGCGACTGAGACCAGGTTTTTCTTCAGACCTGGAACATGCATAACATTTTTCAATTGAAATAGTTTACCTAACTCCCTCTGAAAGGTAATGGTACCAATACTAGTCGCACTATCATCCATCATCACCCATGTCTATATGCATTCTGAGATCTTTCTCCTCCAAGTCATTGAAAGACTCTCTATCTCCCGTCATGTGGAAGGAAACGCCATTATCCAGATACCACAATGATCCCAATGCACTCAATTCCATGCATGCGATAAAATAGAATTCAAGTTCAAATTGCGAGACAAGAACCTCACCAGTTGCAGCTCCAACAACCATCTTGTTCTTTCTCTTCTGCGGAAAGTTAGTAGTGATATGCCCATGTTCGTGGCAGTGAAAACACTTCACTTTGGAAAAATCCAACTTCTTGACTTTAGACTCGTATTTTGAATGGAATTTATTCCCTTTCCCTTTCCTTGCCTTGGCAGTCAAAGCACAATCCTCTTCATCATCACTCTTTGATGAAGATCCATCTCTGGGGTTCCGCCTGAACTCCTCCTGCACTAGATCCGACCATAGTCATTCCCAATATGAAATTTTTTCCCTTCCATTGGCAAAGTCTTGATAATTGTGCCAACTCTTGGGAAGTCCTAGGAGAGCCAAGCTCACCAAATCATCAATAGCAACTGTTATTCCCACACTTCCAAGATCATCCCGACATTGGACAAACTTCGTGAGGTATTTTGGAATGGAGTCACCCTTCTCCATCTTGATCTTCCTGAGTTTATCTTTTAGCGCCAATTTCCTATGGTCGTTGCTGTTTTGGAACAGATCCATCAAAGCCTTCCACATTGCATGTGGTGTGGCTTCCCATGGAGACTTGAGACAATGTGGTCTTGTACTCCCTCCAACATAATCCTCCTCGCCTTTGCCACTTTCTTTTTCCATGCATCAAGATTTGCAGTGTCTGTCGCATCTGGCTTAGGAACATCTTTGTCAATGTATTCCTTCAAGCCATTGTCTTCAAGTACTACTTCCATCTTGTCCTTCCAAGCAATGTAGTTCGAGCTGCCCTCGAGTGCATACTCCAACCTCAAGCCATTGAAAGCCATTTCGATCTTGAATCAACTATAGCACCAAGAAAGTCCTGTTGCAAATTTGAATTTTATCCAACCACAAACTCAACTGTTGCAATCCTTCTTGCCCTGGGAGGTTTGCACCTGACCAATTACTAGCCTGAGGGAAGTTCTCACCTCACCTGTGTATAGCCTGCAAACTTTTTGAGGGAGTTCACAATGTAATGCATAGTGGGGTGAGGGAGGTTTGCACCTCTCCTTTAAGTAGCCTGTGAAAATCCTAAGGGAGGTTCACACCTCTCCTTTGAGTAGGGTGCGAGAATTTCTACTCTCAAAAATGTGTGAAGTTTTCAGTACTATGTCGTCACAACCTTCTAGAGATGGGACCTGCGAAAATACTATTATTTTTGCACCTCACTTCTGTGGCTCTGATACCATGTAGAAATTTCAATACAATTAATGTATTTCCTGCTATTTTCATAATCTAACAATTATATTCCACTGTTAAATACATAATTTCTTCTACTAATATTCTTGCGGAAATCTAAACCACGATCACAAAGTGAAATATCAAGAACACATAACACAGAAGTTTTTCTGAGAAAGTGTAAAGCTAAAAAATCCACTATCATATATTATGTATATCATGGATCATGAAACAATTTCATACAAAACTCTAATCCAAGAGCTCTCAGTACAATACAATTGTCTCACACTGTCATACAAAAATAGACAAATTCATGTGTCAATATTCTGTCTCCAGACAACCTACCTCCTCTGCACAATCCCTGCAAATAGAATTCTCACAATGAATTCAAATTGCCTAGTTTTCACATGCTCATGAGCATATCCACTGCATGTGTGATTGCATGAGTGCACTTCACTCAAATCACAACTGATAGCCAAACTGTCCCTTTCACCTGTTATCTCAACTAGGTCTCCACTAGATTTGACATGCATGTAGTTAACCATGTTGAATCTTCAGTTGCATGTGAGTTCACTGATTTGAATTAATTAATAATTAATTCACTGAACTCTCACTAGTGCAAGTTCAGTTACAACTAGTACAAATGGGCTTAACTCACTTAACTGAGTTAAACTACTTCACAACTCTCATAACTACACTTATAACTCTGTTACAACTTCAAGTCACCTCCATGTCTTACCAGTCAACATTTGAACTCAAATTTCCCATAGTTAACTGATTTTCCATTTCAGTTAATTATTTCAAGTAATTATGAGATAATAGATTAATATTTATTGTCCAATTTATTTAAGGGAAAAGTAAATTAGACACATGTTTCTTGTTGAGTTTTCAACATGAGGAATAGAGGACCTTGAGTCCCGAGGAAATATCAATATTTATGTGGAAATATTGCCAGATATGAAAGAATATTATCTCAAGTGAAGTTGATATGCCTTATATGGTCTTAGAGAAGTTTTACGACTCTTGAATACCTAGTCAAAACCTCGCAAAACCCTGAAAATAGATAAGTCCCAAAATCAGAGTGTTATCTAGTGGAAAAACCCAGATTTAAGTCAGGAAAGTTCATAGTCATTGATTCAGTAAGGTAATTGGATGTCATCCCTTCGTTGAGAAGACATCGTCCTCATGAAAAATTGAATGTTAGGAATCATGTGAAGTCTGACGAAAGCGACAAAGTCCTAGAGAAAAAAATAGGAATGCCTATTCATTGGGAGTGAAATCAATGAAAACTGGACCATTGATGCTAGAAGCATCATCATCAAGAAATAAAAGACTGATGAATTTGGGAAATGGGTTTAAAGAATCACTGATGACGACGAAGCGTTTGAAAGGAAATGAGATTCTTCGATCGTCATGTAGGAGAGAGTGGTATCTATCATACTATTTTGAAGGTTTCACTTAAGTGAGAAAACGGGGATGATGATTTCATGTTGACATGGTATGCCAGCATGGCATCCAACATGTTTCTCTAGCAATAACATGTGTCATAGAGTGGCCCTAGAGGAGGCTAGAAGCCTTATAACCTCGATTACAATATATACCATTAGATATGGATGTGGTGAGATCCTAGAGGTTTGTCAAAATATGGTGAGTGAGGTGAATTTTCCAGTGAGAGACTGAAACGTTGGGATATTGTAAATTTAGATCCTGATCTCATATTTGGGCATGGTCATAGTCGTTGGAAATATCATGGTTAGTGGAATCCATGTATGGTCATTAGGATCATATCAAATATGATTTGATAAATAGAAATATTAATATCCCACCATCCTAAGAGAGGGCTAGGGGGTTGGGTGTATCATAGAGTGGTATCAGAGAAAATTTCAAACTCTAGGATTGAATGGGTTTCCAAGGCCACTTAAAACCATTTAAGAATTTTTTTGATGTGGTTTAACATGCATTATTTAAGTTGGTAATGTAATTAGTAATCATGGTTGTTGTTTTAGCATGTAGGACATACTAAAAGGAAGCAGAGGTGAATGGCACAATGTAGTACATAATATAACTTGCACCTCATAGATGAGGAATTTGATGGCTAGAGGGATAGAGAAACCCCTTCACATTTTATGGCCACTGTTAGAATTTTGAAGGTGGAAAATGAGAGTCTCTTGAGATCTCAATCCAAGCAGACAAAGTTTAATGCAATGTTACCACAGATCTTGTCGGAGATTCAAAAACATGTGCAACAAGGCCCAAGTAATGAATAGTTGCATAAATCAGAGAGGTTGAAAACCCCTTATGCTCAAAAACATGTATTCTCAGAGTGATGTGGGAAAGAGTTCTTCCAGAAAAAGGCATCGAGATTCCAAGAAAGGAATATCTAGTGGAATTATATCCCCGGAGTCATCTAGCAGGAATACTACTTCGATGAAGCAGTCCAATAGTGGCACATAATCAAGTGTCCCTAAGAAGAAAAAGAGGAATAATTCTTAGAGTTCATTGAATGAAGAATTCAGGAAGGCTAAGCCACCTACCTTCAGTGGAGAAATTAAGAAAGGATAAGAAGTCAAGGCATGGTTGTTTGGTCCGAATAAGTACTTTTAGGTACATAACTACTCTAAAAATACCAAGGCAAGGATTCCCATTTTAAACCTGAATGGAGGATATTCCATCTAGTGGGAAGACCTCAAGGAGATAAAGGTGTGAAAGGAAAGAAAATTGACCTAGAAATAGTTTGAGAAATACTTCAGGAAGGATTACTAATTGGAGAATTACTATGATGACAAAATTAAGGAATTCAATTAGCATAAGTCGACACAACTTACCATGGATGCATATGCCAAAAGGTTTATGGAGTTGTTAAGGTATGTCCCTTACCTCAAGGATGAGAAAGCGAGAGTGTGTCATTTTCTTAGTGGATTTGCATAGTCCTACCAAGAGAGGATTGATTTTGATAAACCCAATACATTGGTGGAAACTATTTGGAAGGCCAAGTGTTGTTATGACCAGACTAAAAATAAGAAAGATCCATCAAAATGTTGTAAAATGAAGGACAAGAGTGGATTCCAAAAGAAGGGATTCAAGTCCTTTTCACATAAGAATCCAAGGAAAGGTGCACAGTTTGGTTAGCCAAGCAGAAGTGTACATTAGTAGAATTTCCCATCTCAAAGTGGAAATAGATCAACACAACAATCAAGAGAAAGAGAAGAGGAACCCAAGAAAGGAACTTCGTAATGCTAGTGATGTGGAGAGCCACACCTATTGAGGGATTGTCCTCAAAGATATAATGAAAATAGGAAGGTGTATAATGTGCAAGAGGCAGCTACAACCAATGATTTAGCTACAAGTATGCCAAGGATATATGAAGCTATGGAAAACTGGCAAGCAGGCCACCAAGCATATGTGGTGGAATTGGAAGGCATTATTACCAATCAACATATCTCTATTTTTATTGAACTAGGATCTAATTTCATCTATATTTCACGATGAGGGTTTGAGGCATGTTCGTTATAGAGAAAGAAACATGAAATATCATGGTTGGTTCAATTATCCATTGGAACAAAGAGGAAAGTGGATGAGGTGATTGAAGTTCATCCAATTGATATGAATGGAATAAAACTCAAGAAGCCTTGAATATCCTACCCCTAGGCTCGTATGACATATTGTTGGGTATAGAATTTCTAGCTTCCCACAAGATGAGTTTGTCTTGGTATTTGTGAATGACAATTTGGTCTATTCCAAGACCAGAGAAGAGCATGAAGAGCATGTTAGGAAAGTGATAAAATTGTTGAGGGAGAACCAGTTGTATGCTAAGTTCATCAATTGTTATTTATTCCAAAAATAAATCTAGTACTTAGGCCACATAATCTTAGCTGAAGGAGTTGCAATGGATCTTGAAAAGATTAAGGAAATCATGGATTGGCCTGCCCTAAGAATGTGATGGAAGTAAGATCCTTAATGGGGTTGGTTGGATATTATAGAAGGTTCATAAAGGGATTTTATATGATTTGTAATCCTATTTATTCATTTTAAATAAAAGGAAAGATATTTGTATGGTCACCAGAGTGTGAAGATAGCTTCCAACAACTGGAGCATCTCTTGTCCAATGCCCATGTTTTATAGATTGCAAACCCTGAAAGAGATTTCTTGGTTTGCACTAATTATTTCAAAGAGGGACTTGATGGAATTCTTATGAAAGAAGAGAAAGTAATGTGTTATGAATCATGAAAACTAAATGAGCATGAGAAAAACTATTTTACCCATGATATGAAGCTTGTAGCAATCATGCATGCATCGAACATGTGGGGACACTACTTTCTCAGGAGAAATTTTTTCCTAATGAAAGACCACTATGGTATAAAGTATCAATTCGAGCAACCAACCAAGGTTGAATTATAGATATGCCAGGTGGATGGTTTTGATTATCGAGTTTGATTTTGAAATCAAACACATAAAATGAAAGGAAAATAGAGTGGAAGACACACTCAGCCAAAGTGTGCAAACTATACACTTAGCAGTAACAAGTGTAGGGGAGTTTGATATCAAGAAGAGGATTAAAACCCCCTTGCACAAAGACAAGTTATTCAATCAAGTCACAAAAGGGTTACAACAAGAACCTAGGGAAAATAAATATGAAAGATATTATATTGAGGATGAAAATCTATTGTTGTATAACGAAATGTTGTATGTGCCTAATTCACTGTTGACGCCCAAAAATGCAACATAGGGTACCTAAATGAAAATGGTTGCAACGCCTTATTATTTAATTATATTTAATAATATACTAATAGGTGGGACCCCTTGTGTGACTTGTGTGACTATGATGAAGAGAAGACACTTATGTTTTATGTTCTTATGACTTGGTTGCGGTATGACCTCTATATTTATTTGCTTTTAAGTTGTTGTCGAAATAAGTGACCAATTGATGCTATGGGTGATATGATTAAAAAGGGAATGATTTTGTCTTTATATAGCTCTCACAAGTATTATTATGTTTCATTTAGTTTGATGAAGGGTCTAAACTCCATGTTCAAGATATATTTGTGATATGTTGATTTCATGCTACAAGGATTGTGCGCATTGTTTGAATTAGAAGTCTAAATGTTGAGACATGGTATCCCTTGAAAATTTTTGATATATGTCACATTGGGTTTTGAAACAAAGGTTGGTGCACTTGTTAAATTTTGGGACTTAGGATATGGTGGTGTATCAAGCTTGGAGTAAATTGTTAGTGGGTTGTGTGATGTATGTTTAGTTGGCTCGTACTGGCTATGGATGAATGTGTAACTGTAGATATGGCGTGCAGTAAATGCGCGTCGATCTAACCCACCTCGAGCCCACCACCCTAGCCATTTCTCATTTGGTCTTTTGTTGGTTATTGTTACTCTGCTTTGTTCGGATATGGAAGAGGTATACAAACTTGGTCAATTCTCCTTGGAAAATTTTACACACAAGTATGAGGTTTCTTACTGCTCCATCCATGAATTTTTTTGCTCTACTCTTTAATTAAGTCAAAAGTTGTGTCTTGAGTTTGCTCATTGTCTGTGCATTTCTAAGTTTATGATTTATGGATTTCCAACTATATATGTATGGTTCTTGAAAATTGGCCTCTGTGGCATTTGTATGTGAACTACTCGTAGTTAAAATGGTGTGTGGGTGTATCTTACTATCTGTAGTTGCTTCGTGCTTTACATATAAAAAAAGGGATATTGTTTGGGAAGTTCTCGGGCCTGTCTTGCCTCTAGTTTATTTTAGTGATTTCTCTCTGTCTGATTAAAAATGGTATCACTACCTGCGGCCTGTGGGTTTTTTTGAAGACTCTACCTATGTGGCTTTCATGGCTATCATGCCCACGCCCTTAAATAAGCTCTGTAAATGCGACTGTGGGAATTCATGGCGGTGCTAGATTGTTGAAGGTACCTATTTGGCCAAACCCTTGAACCATTGGTTAGATCATCCTCTTATACCACGTCCCTATTGATGATTTTATATAAAACCTTGTCTTTGAAAAATGCCATGAAGGTAGAAAACACAAAATTTAATAGAGATTCTCTCTTGCTCTTTTTAGTCATGGGTTTTCTCCATCTGTTACTATGCAATGATAGAAGGAATGCCAAGCTTATTTTTATTTTTAAATGTTAAAAGGATATAGGGTCTGTCATGTGGAAATATTTTGGTGATGATAGCGTTGCAAAGCCATTGTTTGAAGGATACGACTTGTTGTGTGTTGTTTCCATATGCAAAAAAATACATTTGTGGATGAATTATATATGCATTGCATGAGTCTTGCAAACCAGAATGAAAGGGAAATTTGGAAGCATGGTTATTTGAAGTTTCAGTTGAAATAGTGTTATACACAAGGATCCCTTTTGTGGCCACTTCATGGAACCCTGTAGTGATTTAAAATGTACTGGTGTCAATATCGTGGACCGAAGTCTTTCCTTTCCTTGACAGTTGGTTGTGATTAGTGTGATTATTGTGATCTTGTGTCTCCTCGACTCTATTATGCACAAGATGTGTTATTACTATTGAATGTTTCTTGGGAAAAAAATTATAAAATTATCCCTATGACTTGAAATTTCTAAATGCAAATGAACAACCTTGAAGTGAAACACAAGTTCTCGATTTTTGGAAACAAAATATTGAATTTCAATTTTGAAACGGTAAAGAGATTTAAATTTTAATGTTGAGAATGGCATTGTTTGATATATGACATAACAATATCCATGGGAGTCCCTTCCATTATATCACTTTATGAAAAATACACTCCCCCCATTATCACAATTACATTTGTTTCACTCCCTGTTCTATTGTTACTAATTTTTAAGGAAAAGTATGTATGGAAATAAAAGAAACGAGGTGGAAGTTAATTGATGATTGGTATTCTGGGAATTGGTTGTACACACAACTTGATTGTTTTATTGATTGCTTGAACGATACTCATGAATATTCCCCCCTCCATGATATCATTTTACGCACAATACAAACTGCCCATACTACCATTGACCCTATCAATCCCCTATTCATATGGCAATAAATTAATGAAAGTCTTATGGATTAATTGCATGGGCTTTGTGGTAAATAATAGAGCCAACTCTTGACTTATTTAAGTGGGTTTTCATGTATGGGTTATTAATAAATTTTCATGATTGATTAAATATTGCTACAAGATGATTTTTTTCAGCTAGGGTAGTAATGGCCGAAATAATAGAGGCAGAGGTAACAGGCATCGAGGCCATAGGAGGCTTTGATTTTCTATTAACTTTGATGTTGATCCACAAGAGTTGAACCAATAGTTTCAAGCTTGGTTATTTAATTTGTTTGTCCATGGGATATTGCATCCTTGACCTGAAACACCCCCTTTTCAACAGCCTCGGAATTTTCCTGACATTCCTATTCCCCTACATGTGTCGATGTGACCTGAACCTCCCGAAAACAATCGTTGGCAAGAAATTGTCAATCAACCTACTTCTCACCGTCGTGGTTGCCCTACTGTCTCATTTCCATTACCACCACCACCACCTCCAATTAATCCTAATGCACAAATTTCCCATGTTGTTCCACCCGTGTAGTCTTTGCATGTCAGCAAGAGACTAAAAACTGACATCCTGCAACCTGTGCTAGATAATGGAAAAGTAGTAGTTTCCCCCTCCAGTCCATCCATAGAGTCTTCTAAATCTGTGTCTTCATGTCTCCACCTAAAATATGACTTCTCCCATGTGATCAACGAAATACAGCCCCAAGGGTCTAACCAACCAAGGGCTACCCCAGAAAATTCAAGAGGAGACAGGAGTGAGAAGAGTAAATATGACTCACACAGTGGAAAATATGGATTTTAAATGCGTTTTTATGATATTCAGTGATGAAGACAGTGTTTAATGATTTTCAACATCTTTTGGACAGTAATCTTTATTTTGGATATTTTTGTGGACAAGATGGATATATTATTTTTTTGGGACTTGTTCTTAAATTTTGTTGATCTTTAAATATTCGACTTAAATGATATCTATGGGAGCTACAAGGTTTTTATATGATCCAAATGATTAATTTTGTATTTTATATTTGATGATTGGCAAAGAGAATGATGGGAGTCACAAGGGGTCCCGCATGTTTAGTTATTATTAATTAGACGCTTATTTATATATTATTATTAATTATTTCTTCCCAAACTAATTAGTTAAGTGAATTTGACTTAACTAAAGAAAGTATTTGAACTACCTCAACTTATTGAGAAAGAATAAAGGTTCAATGAGAGGAAGAGACAAGGGGAGAATAGAAGGGGAACTACAACACTAAGGTTTTCTCTCTAATTAGTGAGATAGCTTCAGTTTTCATTCATTTCTGAGTTTCCTTGAAAGCCTATTCCTCTTGATGATAGTAGGGTTTTATTGAAGGCAGCAAGATTCAAAACTGAATCATACATTTCAGCAACTTGTTTTAAAGGTGTTTGATTTATCTTTGATAGTCTGTGTATTCTTGTTGGATTATGAATTAATTTTCATGGCTGATAAATAATATCTTGCAGAGTCAAGTGGAAACATAATGTGGCAAGCTAATCCAGATCATTAGTTTCAATTTTATTTCATTGCTAGGGTCTTTTTGTATGGTTCCCATCGGAGACTTGTAAATCTGACTTTGGTTCATACCCTCGCAGGGGTTTGTAAAAGAGAAATACATTTTTGTATCTCGTAATGAAATAAAATAAGATTAGTGTTTTGTCTCATACATGTGTTTTCATGATTTGGTTCTTCCTTTCTCTTCCGTGTCAATGTTACTTCAATGTAAAATATGTATACATTCACCTAGATTTGTTTAAATTTTCATTTTTACATTGTTACAAATATAAATCATAAAATCATCTGTTATCCTTTGTAATTGATACTTTTGGATTGAGTGAAAGTTTTGAGGCTATAAACCCCAAGTGGCATTCCCAACTATCTTGTCCTAGCCAGGAAAGATATTAAAATGATTGAGTAAGGTATTCCATACCTTTTCCTCAACATTCACCAGATTTGAGGCGTTTGATTATGGATGAGTTCCATAAAATACCTTATGTAGGTCACCCTGGTTACCATAAAATGGGAATAGCAGTAAAACACATGTACAATTGGCATGAAATGAAGCAAGAAGTTGCTTAGTACATTGCAAAATGTTTAGAGCACCAATAGGTAAAATTTGAGCACATAAATCATGTTGGTTATTACAACCTTTGCAAATTCCAGAGTGTAAATGGGAAAGCATTTCCATGGATTTCATTAGAGGTCTACCAAGGAAATTAAAGAAACATGATGCGATCATGGATGTGGTGGATAATCTAAGAAAGGGAGCTCACTTTATCCCCATTAAATCTGATTTCAAATCCATAGATGTTTCTAATGTGTTTATAAAAGAAATTTTCAGATTGCATGTTTTTCCCAAGACCATAATATCGGATAGAGAATTGGAATTTAGCATGGCCTACCATCCTCAAACACATGGTCATACTGAAAGAGTGAATAGAGTATTATAAAATATGTTGAGGATGCATGTTATGCATCATTCTAAGCCGTGGGAAGAATATCTACCCTTGGTAGAGTTTTCCTACAACAATGTTTATTGGGAATCATTGAAAATGAGGTCTTTTGATGTTCTATATGGTAGGAAGTGTAGAGTTCCAATAAGTTGGGACAGTCTAGTGGATAGAATCATACCTGGACCAGAATTGTTGAAAGAGATGGAATAGGCCATGGTTAAGATAAGGTGGAACCTGAAAGTTATCTAAGATAGACAAAAGAGTTATGCAGACAATAAAAGAACTCACCGAGATTTCAAAGTGGAATATCATGTGTATCTCTAAGTTAAACCCAAGAGAAGTTTCTTGAGAATGGGGGAGTGTGCTAATTTAGTACCCTGCTACTATGGACCTTTTGAATTCTTGGAGAGAGTGGGGCATGTAGCATATTGAATTGCATTACCACCTACAGTTAAAGATTACAATATGTTCCATCTATCCTTGTTACATAAATATGTACATGATTCTAATCATGTTATTGATTGGACTATGATACAAGTGGAACCAGAGGGAGAATTCCAGCCTAAACCTCAATGCATCCTAGACAGGAGAGAAAGGATACTCCAGAACTAAGCCATCGTATAGGTCGAGGTGCAATGGAAGCACTTTGGATAAGATGAGGTTGCATGGGAGCTAGAAGATACCATGATATTGTCATACCCATTTTTGTTTTCTATATAATTATACATACATGGTGTTTTAAACACCAAGGATGGTGTTTATTTAAGGGGGAGGGGAATGAAACAACCTATTTTCCCCCAATACTGTAATTATGCTAAGATTCATATGATTATTTTTAGGGAGAATGTGATTGTGCTTAAATTAATAAAAACACCAAAAAGGTTACTAAAAGGGAACAACCTTGAGAGTACTAGCCATGATACACAAGTGGGAATTGATGAAGCATGAATTGATTGAGTGGTTGGTTAAGATGGAGCTGGGATAGTTTTATGAAGAAACTAGGAAGCTTGTTTAACAATCCAACTTATTCTTGAAAAGTGTAAACATACACCTACCGGTGTACCTTATCAACAAGAAACCATGTGACCAATTCTAAAGGGTAGATCAATGGTTGAGGAAGTTAATAATTATTTACAGTTTGTTCTTTGAAGAAGGAAAGGGTCAGCTAAAGTAACTTGATGCAGAGGACACCATGGAATTTCCCCTTCAGGATTGGACTGTAGGCAACATGTGGTGTCTATAGGAATTCATGGGAATTCCATAAGGATTGGAGGAGGAAGAGACCAAAGGTGGAAAATACACCACCAAACCAGATCAGACCACTAATAGAGAGAGGGGTGTGGGAAAGATACCAGAACGTGGACATAGGAAGAAAAAATAAGCACACATTAGAATGAATAGTTAATCGCCAAGTGGGGCATCAGAGACCAAAACATGAAGGATCTTGAGAAGAGAAATAACCTGAGAAAGAACAAGTGAGAAACTGGCTCACAGAACAAAAGTGCAGCGAAAAAAGGTGTTCATGATCATTGATTGAAGAGAAGGATAAAGTGGAGAGACTTCCCTGAATAAAATAGAAATTTTCTCCAATTTTATGATGATCACCCTGAAACTGAGAATAACTGAATCCAGATTGGAGCAATCGAGGGCTACAACTTGGTACTTACTAAAAATAAACTGACATTGGTAACATGAGGTCACTGAGGGACTATATAAAAGTGAAGGGACTCCCTTATGCAAAGCAAATACAGTTGATAAAATACCTGATAAAACTATAGAGACCTTGAACTTATTCGAAAGAGGGAAAGTTCTTTTGTTTTCAAAGGAGGAAGGAGAGTAACTTTCCTAGATCAACTTAACCTTGGAAACTAGTTGAATCATTTCCCTAGTGGTAGCATGGCTTGGCATGGGGGTGGTGTATTGTAGGAAGGAACTCTAAAGTATGACCTAAGTTTGGGAGGAAAGGAATCCTCTCTTAGTCAGTTGGTGTTGGTTATTTCCCTGATAAGATAAGTTTATAAATTGGTTTGTTTAATTGTTCATGATTGATGTATACATGTATCTACCTGATTTAATGGGAAATATAAATGCTTGCAATGAATGAAATGAGTCCTTGAATAAATGGGATATAATTGAAATTATTCTCATATAATCTATTAAATTATGAAAATAGACTAGTATTAGCAATCTGTATCCCTAAGAACCTTGCAGATTGAGAGGAAATTTTGCAAGAGGTATGATGCCAAGAAGGTACCTATGAGGTATAGAGAACCTTTAGTCATGAGGAAATCTTGATATTTATGTGGAAATATTGCAATATATGCAAGAATCTTATCTCAAATGAATTTGATAGACCTTTGATGGTCTTAGAGTGGTTTTTCGACTCTTGAAGACATTGTCAGAATCTTGCAAAACCTTGAAAATTAGCTAAGTCCCAAAATCAGAGCGTTAGCCAGTGGGAAAACCTAGTGTTAAGTTGGGAGATTTTGTATCCATTGATTCGGTAGGGTGAGTAGATGTAAGCCCTTCATAAAGAAGGCATCTTCGTTGAGAGCGATTGAATGTCGAGACTCATGTGAATTCTGACGATGACAACGAAGTACTAGATACATAACTAGGACTGTCAATTCGTCGGGAGTGACATAGACAAAATCTATACCAATGATGCTAAAAGAATCGTTGTTGGGAAATAAAAGATTGATGAAGTTAGGTGATGGGTTTCAATATTTGTAGGTTTTGAAAGGAAACGAGATTCATTGATCATCATGTAGGCGAGAGTGATCTTCGTCGTAGATTGTTGAAGGTTGTACTTAAGTGAGAAAAAGGGGATGATGATGTCATGTTGATGTGGTATGTCAACATGGCAGCGACCAGGTTTATCTCAGGGTGAAATGTGTCACAGAGTGTCCCCAGAGGAGGTTGGAATCCTTATAACCTCAATTACAATCTAAACCATTAGATATGGATATGGTGAGATCCTATCCATTCATCAAAAGATGACAAGTAGAGGATTGGGTAAGACCCTAGGAATGAGACGACGATGAAAATGGTTTTAGGGTTAAAAAAAATATCTTGTATGGTGGAATGAAAAGATGAAATATTAGTCGCGAATCCTTGTAGGTCCGATATGTTTTTCATAGAAGAGGTTAAGAGAATGGAAATTAATCATCATGTAAGATGTAGGTGATGATGAGATATGAATTGTTTCTTGCCAAGTTCTGAGAACTATTAGATATGAGGTTAAACCCCATGCGACATCATCGTCAAAAAAATCGGCGGTGGGGGTGATGATGCTCCATGGGGCTAGAATCCTTGAAAACGATGAAAACAATCCCAAGTGATAGATTTTGTTCATCTTGAAAGCCCATTGTGCTAGGAGGAAGAAGCCACGTTAGTGTCACATTGGATGGCATAAGCATTAGGGAGCCACATGGATGTCATGTGTAAGTGAGGTGGATTTTCCAATGAGAGAATTAAACTTTGAAAGAATGTAACTTTAGATCTCAATATCATATTTGGGCATGGCCACAATCGTTGCAAATATCACAATGAGTAGAATCCATCTATGGTCCTTAGGATTAGATTAGATCTGAGTTGAAAAAGAGAAATATTAACATCCCACTAGCCTAAGAGAGGATTAGGGGGTCGGGTGTGTCACGGAGTGGTATTAGATCAATGTTCAAACTCTAGTATTGACTGAGTCACCAAGGCCACTTGAAACCATTTAAATTTTTTTTTGATGTTGTTTAACATGCATGATTTAATTTGGTAATGTAATTAATAATGATGGTTTTTGTTCTAGAACATAGGACGTACTAAAAGGTAGCATAGATGAATTTTACAATGTAGTATGGAAGATACCTCACACCTCATAGATGAGGAATCTGATGGCCATAGTGATAGAGAAACCCCTCCAAATTTGATGGTCATTGTTATAATTTTGAAGGAAGACAATGGGAGGTTCATGAGAGCTCATTCTAAGTAGGTAGAGTTGAATGTAATGTTACTGTAAAGCTTGTCTAAGATTCAAAAAAAATTGCAACAAGGCCCAAGTAATGCAAAGTTGTAACACTCCGAGAGGTTGAAAAGCTATTCAAATGCGTAGAAGCATGGATTTTCTCATAGCGACGTGGGAAAGAGTTCTTTGAGAAAGAGGCATCAGGATTACAATAAAGGAAGATCTAGTGGAAGTATATCCATGGAGTCATCTAGCAGGAAGACTACTTAGATAGACCAGTCCATTAGTGGCACATAGTGAAGTGTCCCTAAGAATAAAAAGAGAAATAATTCTCATAGTTCTATGACTGAATAATTCAAAAAGGCTAAGCCTCCTACCTTAGATTGAGAAATTAAGAAAGGATAAGAAGTCGAGGCATGGTTATTTGGTTTGAAGAAGTAATTTAGGGTACATAACTACTCTGAAAATACCAAGGAAAGGATTGTAATTTTTAACCTAAATGAATGAGCTTCCATTTGGTGGGAATACCTCAAGAATATCAAGGGATTAAAGGAAATCAAACTAACCGAGAAACAATTTGAGAAATACTTTAGCAAGACTTACCTATCAGAGAAGTATTATGACAACAAAATTAAGGAATTCCATGAGAATAAGTTGGGACAACTTACCATGGACACATATTCCAAAAGGTTTATGGAGTTTTTGAGGTATGTCCCTTACCTCAAGGATGAGAAAGTGAGAGTGCATCATTTTCTCAGTGGAATTCCACAGTCCTACCAAGAGAGGATTGATTTTGATAAACCCAAGACATTGGAGGACACTATTTGGAAGGTCAAGTGTTTCTATGACCAGTCTAAGAATAAGAAAGAGCCTTCAAAAGATTGGAAAAGGAAGAACAATAGTGGATTCCATAATAGGGATTCAATTCCTTTTCACATAAGAATCCAAGGAAAGGTGCATACTTTGGTTAGCCAAGAAGAACTGTACATTAGCATAATTTCCTATCTCAAAGTGGAAATAGGATAGCAGAGCGAGCAAGAGAAAGAGAAGAGGAACACAAGAAAGGACCTTTCCAATATTGGGGATGTTGAGAGCCACACCTATTGATGGATTTTCCTCATAGACAACATGACAATAGGAAGGTGTATAATGTGTAGGAGGCAGATACAGTCAATGATGTAGGTAGAAGTGTCCCAAGGATATATACAGTTGTGGAAAATCGGCAAGCAGACCATTAAGCCTCTGTGGTGGAATTGGAAGGTATTATTACCAATCAAAATATCTCTATTTTTATTTTCCCAGTATTTAATGTTAGTTATATTTCACCTTGATTTGTGGAGGCATGTTCATTATAGATAAATAAACATGCAAGAGCATGGTTAGTTCAATTATCCACTGGAACAAAGAGGAAAGAGGCTGAGGTGATTAAAACCTATCCAATCGAATTGAATGGACTGCAGACCTAAGCAACCTTGAATATCCTACCCCTAGGCTCATATGATGTATTGTCAGGTATGGATTGGCTAGTTTCCCACAAGGAAAAATTAAATTGTTATGAGCATATTTTGGACTGTGAAGATAATGAAGGAAATGCTATAATTTTGAAGGGCATTTGGAAACCCATTTTAATGCAGAAAATATTAGCGTTGCAACTCAATAAGTTCAGCATAAAAGGGTTCCCCTTTTATGTTATACAAGTAATTAACTTAGATTAATGAAAGGATCTTAAGGTTGAAGATCACTTTGTTCTTTGGTAATTAAGAGATTTGTTTCCAGAGGAAGTACCTAGACTACCTCCAAAAAGATATCTTGATTTTTCTATATATCTTGTGCCTGGAGCAGTACCAACATCAAAAGTACCTTACAAGATGAGCATACCAGAGTTAGTGGAGTTAAAGGTAAAGTTGAAGGAAATGTTGGATAAAGGTTACACCATGTTAAGTGCATCTCCATGGGTAGCACCATCCCTTTCTGTAAAGAAGAAGGATGGTACCTTAAGACTATGCATTAATTATAGGCAATTGAACAATATGACCATAAGAACAAGTTTTCTTTACCTAGGATAGATGATCTCTTTGACCAATTCACGGGAGCTTCAGTTTTCTCAAAAGTTGATTTGACGTCAAGATATCACCAAGTCAGAATCAAGGACAAGGACATCCACAAGACAACCTTTAGAATGAGGTACGCACACTATGAGTTTGTAGAAGTTCCATTTGGGCTTACAAATTCATTAACTACATTCATTGTCTAATGAATAACATTCATAGAAAATATTTAGAAAAGTTTGTCTCGGTATTTTTGGATGAAATTTTAGTGTATTCCAAGACAAAACAAGAGCATGAAGAGCATATTAGGATGGTTCTACAAGTCTTGAGGGAGCACCAATTGTACACTAACTTCAGAAAATGTGATTTCTTCAAAAAACAAATCCGGTACTTAGGCCACATAATCTAAATAGAAGGAGTGGAAGTGGATCCCGAAAATATTAAGGTAATCATGGATTGGCCTGCCCCTAGGAATGTGATGGAAGTAATATCCTTCTTGGGTTTGGATGGATATTACAAAAGGTTCATATATGGATTTTCCAAGATTGGTAATCCTATTAATTCATAAAAAAGAAAAGGGAAGAGATTTGTATGGTCACCAAAGTGTGAAGATAGCTTCTATTAGTTGAAGCATCTCTTGACTAATGCCCATGTTTTAAAGATTGTAGACCCTGAAAAATATTTCTTGGTTTGCATTGATTCTTGCAAATATGGACTCGGTGGAATTATTATGCAAGAAGGGAAAGATATTTTTTATGAATCATGAAAAATGAATGAGCATGAGAAGAGATATGTTACCCATGATCTGGAGCTTGCAACAATCATGCATGCATTGAATATGTGGAGACACTACTTGCTCGGGAGAATATTTGTCCTAGTGAAATACCACTATGGTATGAAGTATATGTTCGACCAATCTAGGTTGAATGCTAGACAAGCCATGTGGATGGCATTAACTAGCGATTTTGATTTCAAAATGAAACACATAAAGGGGAAGGAAAATAGAGTGGTAAACACACTCAGTCGAAGTGTGCATACTATACACTTAGAACCATCAAGTGTAGGGGAGTTTGATACACAGAAAAGGATTAAAACCCTCTTGCAGGAAGATAAGTTCTTCAATCAATTCACAAAATGGTTACGATAAGAACTAAGGGAAAAGAAATACAAAAGATATCATCTTGAGGATAATAATATGTTGTTGTATAACAATAGGTTGTATGTGCCTAATTCAACAAATTTGAGGCATTTTCTTATGGAGGAGTTCTATAGAAGACCTTATGTAGGTCATCATGTTTACCAAAAAATGGTAACAATAGTAAGAAAAATGTGTTATTGTCCTGCAATGAAGTAGGAAATCTCTCAGTACATTGCAAAATGTTTATATTTCCAAGAGGTAAAAGTTGAGCGCAAACATCATGTTGGCTTATTACAACCTTTGTGAATTTCGTAGTGGAAATGGGCAACTGTTTCCATAGATTTAATTATAGGTATACCAAGGAAAAGAAAGAAACATGATGTGATAATGGTTATGGTGGATAACGTGAGAAAAGAAGCTCACTTTATCCCCATTAAATTTACTTTCAAATCCATAGGTGCTGCTAATGTTTTTATAAAAGAAATTTTCAGATTGCATGGTTTTCCCAAGACCATAATCTTGGATAGAGATGCCAAGTTCACCTCACATTTTTTTAAAAGATTTTTTTTAGGATTAGGAGTACAATTAGTGTATAGCATGGACTATCATCCTCAAAGAGATGGTCAAAACAAAACAATGAACAAAGTATTAGAAGACATGTTAAGGATGCATGTTATGCATCAGCCTAAGCAGTTGGAAGAATATCTACCTCTAGTAGAGTTTGCCTACAACAATGGTTATTAGGAATCATTGAAAATGATCCCATTTGAGGTTCTATGAGGAAGGAAGTGTATATTTCCAATAAGTCGGGATAGTCCAATGGATAGAATCACACTTGGACCATAATTGTTGAAAGAGATGGAACAAGCCATGGTTAAAATAAGGCAGAATATGAAAGTCGCCCAAGATAGAAAAAAGAGCTATGTAGACAGTAAGAGAACTCAGTGAGAGTTTAAAGTGAGAGATCATGTGTATCTCCAAGTGAAACCCAAGAGAAGTTCCCTAAGAATGGGGATGTGTGCTAATTTAGCACCATGCTACCACAGACCTTTTGAATTCCTGGAGAGAGTGGGACATGTAACATAGAGACTTGCATTACCACATACAATTAAATCTTATAATGTGTTCCATGTGTCCTTGTTAAAGAAATATGTACATGATTATAATCATGTTATTGATTGGACTGTGATACAGGTGGAACCAGAGGAAGAATTGCATCCCAAACTTCAATGCATCATGTACAGGAGAGAAATAATTCTCTGAAATTGAGCCATCATATATGTCAAGGTGAAATGGAAGCACTTTGGTGCAGATGAGGCTACATGGAAACTAGAATATTTCATAATATCGACATACCCATTTGTTTATATATATAACTTTATATACATGGTGTTTTAAACACCGAGGATGGTGCTTCTTTAAGGGGGAGAGGAATGTAACACATTGTTTTCCCCAAAGACTATAATTATGCTAAGACTTCATACGATTATGTTTACGGAGTGTACAATTGTGTTTTAATTAATGAAAACAAAGAACAATTGACTAAGATGGAACATCCTTGAGAGTACTAGCCATGATACACAAGTGAGAATTGATGAAGCATGAATTGATTGAGTCGTTGGGTAAGGTGGAGCTTAGATGTTTTTATGAAGAAAACATGAAGCTTATTTAACAAGAAAACTTATGCTTACAAAGCATAAACATACACTTACTAGCATACAACAACAGAATGAAACCATGTGACCAATTATCAAGGTCAAATCAGTGGTTGAGGCAACTAATAAGTGTTTAAGATTTGATTTTTGATGAAGGAATGGGTCAACTGAAGTAACCGAATGCAAGGACACCATGAAATTTCCCATTCAATATTGGAATGCGGGAAACATGTTGCATCTATAGGAATTCATAGGAATTACAAGAATATTGGAGGAGGAAGAGACCAAAGGTGTAAAAGAGACCACCAAACCACATCATACCACCAATAGAGAGAGGGGTGTGGGAAGGCTACCAGAAGTTTCACACAAGAAGAAACAATAAGAACGCATGAGAATAAAGAGTTAGTCACCAAGTACAACATCAAAGACCAGAACATGAAGGAGATCGAGAAGATTAAGAACCTAAAAAAGAACAAGTGAGAACCAGGATCACAGAACAGTGGTGCAATGAATAGAGGTTTGCATGATCATTGATTGAAGAGAAGGATAAAGTCGAGAGATTTCCTTGAATAAAATAGGAACCTTGTCTAATTTTATGATGATCACCCTGAAACTGAGAAGACCCGGATCTAGACTGGAGAAATAGAGGGCTACAAATTCTTACTTACTGGAAATAAACCATCACTAGTAAGCGGAGGTCACTGAGGGACTCTATAGTAGAGAAGGAACTCCCTTGTGTAGAGGAAATCCAGTTGATAAACTACCTGATAAACCTGTAGAGACCCTAATATCAGTGGGAAGGGGGAAACTTTTGTTGTTGTCATAGGAGGAAGGAGAGTAACCTTCCTAGATCATCTAGAGCTTGGAAACCAGTTGAATCATTCCCTTTGTGGTATCAAGGCTTAGTAGGGGGGTGGATTCTTGTAGGAAGGCACTCTACAGTATGGCCTAAGGTTGGGAGGAAATTCTTCCTCTCTCAGTCAATTGGTCTTGTATATTTCCATGATAAGATAACTATGTAACTTGGTTTGTTTAATTGTGTATGAATGATGTATACATGCATTTTTATGATTTAATGTGAAATGTAAATGCCTGTAATGAATGAAATGATTCCTTGAATAAATGGGATGTACTTGAAATGGTTCTCATGTAATCTATTAAATTATAAAAATAGACTATGTTAAGAACCAAACATCAATATAGCATAGAAAAACCTCAGGAAAAGTACTCAACGCCTTGAAAAAGAGATAATCTCAGATAATAAGCCTCTTCGAGGGGGAAACCTCCTTTT
>JZKD02S1594579.1:286254-309052 GCA_000966675.3 Picea glauca | reverse complement strand
TAAAGCCGACATAAATAAAATAACATTACTAATCTAAATTACAACTAATGGCCTAAAGCCAACATAAATAAAATAACATTACTAATCTAATATGCCCCAATTATGTGGTAATGAGCCAATATTAGGGCTTAACATACTAGTATGAGTAGTCTATATCTCTGAGAACCTTGCATATTGAGAGGAAAATTTGCAAGATATGGAAAAAAACTTCATTTTTCCAGTGGTGTGAGAGTTTTGATATCATGAAGGTCCCTATGAGGAATAAAGGACCTTGAGTCCTAATGAAATCTTGATCTTTATGTGGAAATATTGAAATACATGCAAGAATCTTATCTCAAATGATATTGATAGGCCTTTGATGGTCTTAGAGAAGTTTTCCAAATCTTAAAGACCTGGTCAGAACCTTACAGAACCATGAAATTGGTTAAGTCCCAAAATAGGAGTGTTAGCCAGTGGAAAAACCGAGTGTTAAGTTAGGAGAGTTCATAGTCTTTGATTCAGTAGGGTGAGTGGATGTCAACCCTTCATCAAGAAGGCATTGTTGTCACGAACAATTGAATGTTGGGACTCATGTGAAGTCTTATTATGATGATGAAGTCCCAGAGATGTAACTAGTATCGTCGATTCGTCAGGAGTGACATCGACAAAATATAGATCATTGATTCTAGAAGAATCATCATCGGGAAATAAAAGAGTGACAAAGTTGGGCGATGTGTTTGAAGAATCATTGATGAAGATGAAGGTTTTGAAAGGAAGCAAGAGTCGTCCATCGTCATGTAGGAGAGAGTGATCTATGTCATAGATTGTTGAATGTTCTACTTAAGTGATAAAAAGGGGACGATGACATCATGTTGATGTGGTATTCTAGCATGGCATCCAAAAGGTTTCTCTAGGGGTGACACATGTCACAGAGTGGCCTCAAAGGAGGATGGAATCCTTATAACCTCGATTACAATATAGACCATTATATTTGGATGTGGTGAGATCATAGTCATTCATCGAAATATGGTGAGTAGAAGCTTGACTAAGACCCGGGGAATGAACCGTTGATAAAACAAGATTCAATATTAAATGACAATAGTTGGATGGTGGAATGATGAGATGAAATATCATCTGTGAATCCCTATAGATCCCATATGTTCATCGTAGAAGAGGTCAATAGAATGGATTTTAATCATCATGGAATATGTAGGTGACGATGAGATATGAACTATTTCTTGTCAGGTTCTGAGAATCGTTAGATCTGATTTTAAACCTTCCATTGAAATCATTGACGAAACAATCAGTGTTGGGAGTGATGAAGATCTAGGGGGTAGAATCCCCGAAGAAAATGAAAGCAGTCCCAAGTGATCGAGGTCATTGATCGATAAATTCCACTCGACCAGGTGTTTGAAGCCACATTAGCACCACATCATATGGCATGAGTGGTAGGAAGCCATATGGATGCCATGTGGAAGTGAGGAGGATTTTCCAGTGAGAGCTTGAAACTTCAAAAGACTGTAGCATTAGATCCTAATATCATACTTGGGCATTGTCACAGTCATTGGAAAACTCACAGTGAGTGGAATCCATTTATGGTCCTTAGGATCAAATATGAGATGAGATGAGAAAGAAAATTATTAAAATCCCACTAGCCTAAGAGAGGGTTAGGGGGTCAGGTGTGTCACAGATTTGTATCAGAGAATATTTCAAAATCTAGGATTGAATGGGTTTCCAAGGCCACTTCAAATCATTTAATAAAGTGTTTGATGTTGTTTAACATGCATGATTTAAATTGGTAATGTAATTACTAATGATGGTTTTTTTTTGGCACATAGGACATATTGAAAGGAAGTAGAGGTGAATGGTACAACTTAGTATGGAACATACCTCACACCTCATAGATGAGGAATCTGATGGATAGAGGGATAGAGAAATCCATCCATATTTGATGGCCACTATATAATTTTGAAGGAAAACAATGAGAGTTTCATGAGAGCTCAGGCCGAGCAGATAGAGTTGAATGCAGTGTTACTATAGAGCTTGTCAGAGATTCAAAAACTCATGCAACAAGGCCCACGTAATGCATATTTATGGCAATCAGAGAGGTTGAAAACCCCTTCAGATGCTCAGAAGAATGGATTTTCTCATAGTAATGTGGGAAAGAGTTCTTCTAGAAAGAGGCATCTGAATTCCAAGAAAGGAACATCTAGTGGAAGTATATGCATGGAGTCATCTGGAAGGAAGACTACTTTGATAGAAAAGTCCAATATTGGCACGAAGTCAATTTTACCTAAGAAGAAAAAGATGAAGAATACTTATAGTTCTTTGATTGAATAATTCAAGAAGGCTAATCTGCCTACCTTCGATGGAGAAATTAAGAAAGGAGAATAAGTTGAGGCATGTGTATTTGTTTTGAAGAAGTAATTTTAGGTACATAAATACCCTGAAAATAAAAAGGCAAGGATTGCCATTTTTAACCTGAATGGAGGAGATTCCATCTGGTGGGAATATATCAAGGAGATCAAGGGGTTAAATGAAATGAAACATACCTAGAGATAATTTGAAAAATACTTCAGGAAGGCTTACCTATGGAAAAAAAATTATGATGAAAAAATTAAGGAATTCTATGAGCATAAGTTGGGACAACTTACCATGGACGCATATGACAAAAGGTTTATGGAGTTGTTGAGGTATGTCCCTTACCTCAAGGATAATAAAATGAGAGTGCATCATTGGAGGACACTTTTTGGAAGGCCAAGTGTTTTTATGACCAGTCTAAGCTTAAGAAAGAGCCTTGAAAAGATTGAAAAAGAAAGGACAAGAGTGGATTCCAGAAAAAGGGATTCAAGTCCTTTTCACATAAGAATCCAAGGAAAGGTTCACAATTTGGTCAGCTAATAAGAAGTGTACATCAGCATAATTTACCATCTCAAAGTGGAAATAGGCTAGCAAAGAAAGCAAAAGAAAAAGAAGAGGAACCCAATAAAGGACCTTTGCAATGTTGGGTATGTGGAGACACACACCTGTAGAGGGATTGTCCTCACAAAAATCATGACACCAGGAATATTTGCAATTTGTAGGAGGAAACTACAATCAAATATGTAGCTATAAGTGTGCCAAGGATATATGCAACTGTGGAAAATAGGAAAGAAGACAACCAAGCCTCTATGGTGGAATTGGAAGGTATTATTACCAATCAAGTTATCTCTATTTTGATTGACTCGAGATCTAACCTCAGTTATATTTCACCGTGAGTTGTTGAGGTATGTTAATTATAGAGAAATAAACATGCAAGAGAATGGTTGGTTCAATTAGCCATTGGAACAAAGAGGAAAGTGGTCGAAGTGATTGAAGCATGTCCAAACGAAATGAATGGACTACATGCTCAGGAAGCCTTAAATATCCTACCCCTAGGCTCATATAATGTATTTTTGGGTATGGATTGGATGGCTTCCCAAAAGATAAAACTAAATTGTTATTAGAAGATTTTAGAATGTGAAGATAATGAAGGAAATGCAAGAATTTTGCAAGGAATTTAGAAGCATGTTTCAGTGCAGAAAATATCAACGTTGCAATGCAAGAAGTTCAGTAGAAAAGTGTTCCCCTTGTATGCTATACAAGTACTTAACTCATTTAAAATAAAGGAGTTGAAAGCAAGGAGATGAATGTTGAAGATCACCCTCTGCTATGGGAATTTAGATATGTGTTTTCTGAGGAAGTACCCTGACTACCTCTGAAGAGAGATATTGTTTTTTCTATAGATCTTGTGCATGGATAAGTACCGACATAAAAGTACCTTAAAGATGAGCACACCACATTTGGTGGATATGAAGGTGCACTTGAAGGAAATGTTGGATAAAGGTTACATCAGGTCTAGTTTATCTCCATGGGGAGCACCAACCCTATTTGTAAAGAATAAGATTAGTACCTTAAGAATATCCATTGGTTGTAGTAAATTGAACAAGATGACCATCAAGAACAAGTATCATTTTCCTAGGATAGATGATCTCTTTGACCAGCTTAGAGGAGCTACAGTTTTCTCAAAAAACAATTTGAGTTTGGGATAGCACCAAGTTAGAATCAAGGACAAGGACATCCACAAGACAACCTTTAGAATGAGGTATGGGCACTCTGAGTTTGTAGTGGTGCCATTTGTTCTTACAAATGCACCGACTACATTCATGTGTCTAATGAATAATGTTCTTAGCAAATATTTAGATAATTTTTTCCTTTTATTTGTGGATGACATTTTAGTGTATTCCAAGACCATAGAAGAGCATGAAATCCAATACTTAGGCCACATAATCTCAGCAAAAGGAGCGATAGTGGATCCCAAAAAGATTAAGGAAATCATGGATTGGCCTACCTCTAGGAATGTGATGGAAGTAAGATCCTTCATGGGGTTGGCTCGATATTACAGAAGGTTCATAAAGGGATTTTAAAATATTGGTAATCCTATTACTTCATTTCAAATAAAAGGGAATATATTTGTATGGTAACCAAAGTGTGAAGATAGCTTCCAGCAGCTGAAGCATCTCTTGACTAATGCACCCATTTTAAATATTGCAAACCCTGAAATTTTTTTATTGCTTTGCACTGATTCTTGAAAAGAGGGACTCGGTGGAATTATTATGCAAGAAGAGAAAGTGATTTTTTATGAATCATGAAAACTGAATGAGCATGAGAAGAAGTATGTTACCCAAAATTTGGATCTTGCAGCAATCATGCATGCATTGAATATGTGGAGACACTACTTGCTATGGAGAAGAGTTTTCCTAATGATAGACCACTGTGGTTTGAAATATCTTTTCAACCAGCCGAGGTTGAATGCTATACAAGCCAGGTGGATGGCATTGATTAGTGAGTTTTATTTTTAAATCAAACACATAAAAGGAAATGAAAATAGAGTGGAATATGCACTCAAAAGTGTGCAGACTATACACTTAGCAACATCAAGTGTAGGGGAGTATGATATCAAGAAGAGGATTAAAACCCTCTTGCATGAAGACGAGTTATTCAATCAAGTCACAAAAGGGTTACTACAAGAACCCATGGAAAAGAAATACGAAAGATATCATCTTGAAGTTGATAATTTGTTGTTGTATAACTACAGTCTTTATGTGCCTAATTCATCACATTTGATGAATTTTCTTATGGATGAGTGCCACAGAAGACCTTATGTATGTCACCCTGGTTACCATAAAATGGTAGCAGGAGTAAGACAAATTTACTATTGGCCTGGAATGAAGCAGGACATTTTTTAATACATTGAAAAATGTTTATAGTGTTAACAGGTAAAAGTTGAGCACAAACATTATGTTGGTTTATAACAACCTTTTCAAATCCCATTGTGGAAATGGGAAAAAATTTCCATGGATTTCATTACAGGTCTACCAAGGAAAATCAAGAAACATGATGTGATCACGGTTGTGGTGGACAAGTTGAGAAAGGTATCTCACTTTATCCCCTTTAAATCTGCTTTCAATTCCATAGATGTTGTTAATGCTTTTATAAAATAATTTTTTAGATTGCATGGTTTTCCCAAGACCATAATCTCGGATAGATATGCCAAGTTCACCTCGAGATTTTTTAAATCTTTTTTGTAGGATTAGGAATGCAATTATCTTTATCACGACCTACCATCCTAAAAAAAATGGTCAAACCAAAAGAGTGAACAAATTTTTAGAATACATGTTGAGGATGCATGTTATGCATCCACCTAAGCAATGGGAAGAATATCTATCCTTGGTATAGTTTTCCTACAACAATAGTTTTTATAAATCATTGAAAATGAGCTCGTTTGAGGTTTTGTATGGTAGGAACTATAGAGTTCAATTAGTTGGGACATTCTAGTGGATAGAATCACACTTGGAACATAATTGCTAAAAGAGATGGAACAAACCATGTTTAAAATAAGGCATGATTTGAAAGTCACCCAAGATAGACAAAAGAGATATGTAGACAACAAGAGAACTCATTGAGAGTTAAAAGTGGGAGATCATATGTATCTCCAAGTGAAACCCAATAGAATTTCCCTGAGAATTGGGATGTGTTCTAAGTTATCACCCTGCTACTATGGACCTTTTGAAGTCTCGGAAAGAGTGGGGCATGTATCATACATACTTCCATTACCACCTATAGTTAAAGCTCATAATGCGTTCCATGTGTCCTTGTTAAATAAATATGTAGATGATTCTAATCATGTTATTGATTGGACTATGATACAGGTGGAACCAAAGGGATAATTCCAAATCAAACCTCAATGCATCCTGGACAAGAGAGAATCAATGCTCTAGAAGTGATCCATCATACAGGTCAAGGTGCAATGGAATCACTTTGGAGCAGATGAGGCTACATGGGAGTTGTAAGATGCCATGAGATTGGCATACCCATTTTATTTTATGTATAATTGTATATACACTGTGCTTTAAACAATGAGCACAATGTCTCTTTAAGGGGGAGGGGAATGTAGCACCATGTTTTCCCAGCATACTATAATTATGCTAATAATTCATACGATTATGTTTATGGAGCATGTAATTGTGTTTTAACTAATAAAAACACCAAACAATTGACTGAGAGGCAACAAACTTGAGATTACTAGCCATGATACACAAGTGGGAATTGATGAAGAAGAAATTGGTTGAGTGATTTGGTAAGGTGGAGCAGAGATGTTTTTATGAAGAAAACAATAATCTTTTTTAACAAGCCAACTTATGCTTGCAAAGCAAAAACATACACCGACCGGTGTACAAGATCGGAAGGAAACTCTGTGACCAATTATCAAGGTCAGATCACTGGTTGAGGAAGTTGATAATTGTTTATGGATTGGTATTTGAATAAGGTAAGGGTTAGCTGAAGTAACCTAATGCAGAGGAAACCACATAATATCCTCTTCAGGATTGGACTGCAAGCAACAGGTGGTGTCTATAGGAAGTCACAAAAATTTCAAGAGGATTGGAGGAAGAGACCAAAGGTGGAAAAGACACCAGCAGACCAGATCATACCACACATAGAGAGAGGGTTACAAGAAGGATACCAGAATGTGAACATAGGAAGAAAAGAGAAGCAAGAAAAACAACAAACAGTTAGTCACCAAGTGTGGCATCAGGGACCATAATAGGATTGAGCTCAAGAAGAGAAAGAACCTAAGAAAGAACGAGTGAGAATTAAGCTCACATAACAATGGTGTTGGGAATAAAGGTGTTCATGATCACCGATTGAAGATAAGGAGAAAGTGGAGAGATTTCCTTGAAGAAAATAGGAAGCTTATCCAATTTTATGATGATCACCTTAAAATAGAGAAGACCTAAATCCAAATTGGAGAAATAGAGGGCTACTACAACTTGGTACTTACTAGAAAGAAACCATCACTAGTAAAGGGAGGTCACTGAGGGACTGTATAACAGAGAAGGGACTCCCTTGTGAAGAGGAAATCCAATTGATAAAATACCTGATAAACCTGTAGAGACCATGATCTCAGTGGGAAAGGGGGGAAATTTTGTTGTTTTTCAGAGTAGGATGGAGAGTAAACTTCCTTGATCATATTAAGATTGGAAACCAGTTGAATCATTCCCCTTTTGGTATCATGGCTTGGCATGGGGGTGGCATACTGTAGGAGGGAGCTCTAGAGTATGGCCTAAGGTTGGGAGGAAAGGAATCCTCTCTCATTTAGTTGATGTTGGATATTTCCTTGATCAAATAAGTGTATAAATTGGTTTGTTTAATTTTGTATGAATGATGTATACATGTATCTGTCTAATTTAATGGGAAATGTAAATTCTTGTAATGAATGAAATGAGTCCTTGAATAAATGGGATATATTTGACATGGTTCTCATGTAATCTGTTAAATTGTGAAAAGAGACTAGTATGAGTAGTCTGTATCCCTAAGAAACTTGCATCTTGAGGGGAAAGTTTGCAAGATATGGACAAAAACTTCATTTGTCTGGTGATGTGAGAGTTGTGATGTTGGGAAGGTCCATGTGCGAGAGTTCATGAGGAAATATAGATCTTGATTCATGAGGAAATATATATCTTTATGTGGAAATCTTGAAGGATATGAAATAAGATTATCTCAAATGAATTTGATAGGCCTTTGATGGTCTTAGATTGGGTTTCTGATTCTTGAAGACCTGGTGAGAACCTTGCAAAACCATGAAAATTGGCCAAGTCCCAAAATCATAACGTTAGCCAGTGGAAAAACCCAATTTCGAGTTAGGAGCGTTCATAGTCGTTGATTCGGTAGGGTGAGTGGATCTCATCCCTTCATAGGGAAGGTATCATCGTTGTGAATGATTGAATTTCAGGACTCATGTGGAGTCTGACGATGATGACGAAATCCTAGAGACAGAACTAGGACCTTTGATTCGTCAGGAATGACATTGACGAAATATGGACTATTGATGCTCGAAGCATCGTCATCAATAAATAGAAGATTGATGAAGTTGAGAGATGGGTTTCAAGAATCATTGACGACGATGAAGGTTTTGAAAGCAAACGAGAGTCATCGATCATCATGTAGGAGAGTGATCTCCATCTTAAATTTTTGAAGGTTATGCTTAAGTGAGAAAAAGTGGACGATAATTTCATGTTGATGTGGTATGTCAACATGGAAGCTAGCAGGTTTCTCTAGGGGTGACATGTGTCACATAGTGATTCGACTGAGGATGGAATATTTATAACCTTGATTACAATATAGACCGTTAGAAATGGATGTGGTGAGATCCTAGTCATTCGTCAGAAGATGGAAAGTAGAGGCTTGGGAAAGACTTGGAGAATGAGTGGACGATGAAAAAGGATTTGGGGTTAAATGATAGTCGTTGGATGGCAGAATGACGAGATGAAATATCAACCGTGAATCCACGTAGGTCCCATATTTTTGTCATAGAAGAGGTCAAGAGAATGGACGCTAATTGTCATGCAAGATGGAAGTGACAAAGAGATTTGAACCATTTCAAACTAGGTTCTAAGAACTGTTATATTTGAGGTTAAACCCACCAGCAACACCATCATTAGAATATTCAATGTTGGTGGTGATGATGCTTCATGGGGGTAGAATTCCCAATGACAATGAAAGAATACCCAAGAGATCGGGACCGCTAATCTAGAGAGCCCACTGGGCTAGGAGGAAAAATCCATTTTAGTTCCACATCAAATGGCACGAGATTTAGGAAGCCACATGGATTTCACATGGAAGTGAGGCAGATTTCCCAATGATAACATGAAACTTTGGAAGACTTTATCTTTAGATCTCGATCTCATATTTGGGCATGGTCATAGTCATTGGAAAGCTCACAACAAGTGAAATCCATTTATGTTCCTTAGGATTATATTAGAGTTGAGTTGAGAAAGAGAAATATTAACATCCCACCATTCTAAGAGAGGGTCAAGGGGTTGAGTGTGTCACAAAATCTACGTTCAAAGCCATAAATTGTGCTAAAATTTTTATAAAAGAAATTTGCAAATTCCATGGTCTTCCCAAGACCATAATCTCAGACAAAGATGCTAAGTTCACATCAAGTTTTTGGAAAATCTTGTTTGCGAGATTGGGAATGCAGCTGGAATTTAGCACAACATGCCATCCTCAAATAGATGTTCAGACCAAAAGGGTGAACTTAGTGCTAGAATACATGTTAAGGATTCATGTGTTGAATCAACTTAGGCAGTGGGAAGAGTATCTACCCCTAGTAGATTTAACGTACAACAATGTTATTAAGAATCATTGAAGATGAGCCCATTTGAGGTTTTTTATGGAAGAAAGTGTAGAGTTATATTTAGCTGGGACAGTCTGGTGGATAGAATCACACTTAAACCAAAATTACTGAAGGAAACAGAACATGCAATGATTAAGATAAGACATAATTTGAAAGTGGCCCGAGATAGGAAAACGAGTTATGCATACATCAAGGGAACTCATAAAGAGTTCAAGGTGGGGGATCATGTATACCTTAGGGTAAAACTCAAGAAGAGCTTCCTAAGGATGGGAACTTATGCTAAGTTGGAACCCCGATATTGTGGACCATTTGAAGTCCTAGAAATAGTGGGGCTAGTAGTATACAGCCTTACAATACCACCTACTGTTAGAGTTCATAATGTATTCCATGTGTCTTTGTTAAAACAAATTGTTAATGATCCTAATCATGTTATTGATTGGACTGTGACATAGGTGGAACCAGAGGGAGAGTTCTAGCCCGAACCTCAATGGATCCTGGACATGAGAGAAATATGCTCCAGAATCGTGCCATCATGCACGTCAAGGTGCAATGGAATCACTTTGGATGATATGAGGCTACATGTGAGCTGGAAAAATCCATGAGAATGGCACACTCTTTTTGTTTGTTTGTATAGTTGTATATACATGGTTTTTTAAACATCGAGAATGGTGTTTCCTTAACGGGGAGGGGAATTTAACACCTTGTTTTCCCCCATGATTGTAATCATGCTAAGACTTCATTTAATTGTGATTATGAATCTTGTATTTATGTTGCGATTAATAAAAGCACAAGGTAGTTGACTGAGAGGGAAGATCCTTTAGAATATTGACCATGATATCACATGTTGAATTGATAAAGTGGGCATGTGAGGTCGAGCTGATATGTTTTAGTGAAGAAAATAGGAATATTTCTTAGCAAGATAGATGATACTTGCATAACATAAACCCACACCTGCCAATGTAATTGAACATGCAAGGAGCCATGTGACTAGTTATGGAAGACAATATCGGTGGTTGAGGCAGTTGATACTACTGACAGATCCGATCTCTTGAAGATGCAAGGGTAAACTGAAAAACCTAACATAAGTACATCATTGGATTTCCCCTTCAAAATTTGGATCCATGACTGGAGGTTGCTTATGACAGAAGCCATGTGAATCCCAAGGATTGGTGAAAAGAAGAGACCAGAGGTGGAAAAACATCAAGTGAGAGAGTGAGAAGGAGAGTGATGCAAGAGACACACAAATAGAAATAGCATATACATGGTAAGAGGTTGACACGTAGAGGAGAATGGGAAAGCGATGAATGGTTTTGCAATAGCGAAAATCTTGGAAGAGTTGGTGAGTTGAAAACTCATAGACAAATGGTGCAATGAAATGAGGAGTTCAATCACACATATATGAAAAAGAGAAGAAATTGGATATTTTTCCTTCAAAAAAATAGGAGGCTCATCGAAATTATTGATGATCACCCTGAAACAGAGAAGACTCGGATATTGGCTGGAGAAATTGGGGTTTGTATCTTGGTACTAATTGGACAAAAAACGACATGGGTAAGGGGAGTCTGTTGAGGGATTGTGTAGCATAGAAGGGAATCCCTTGTGAAAAGGAAATCCAATTAGGGAGGTACCTGGTAAACTTGTGGACACCTTGATCTCAGTGGGAAGAGGGGAACTTTTGTTGTTATCAAAGGAGGAAGGAGAGTAACCTTCCTAGATCATCCTAAAATTGGAAACCAACTGAATCATTCCCTTTTGATATCATGTCTTGGCACGGGGGTGGCATACTATAGTAAGGAACTCTCCAGTATGGCCTAAGTTTGGGAGGAAAGGCATCCTCTCTCAGTCAGTTGGATGTTGATATTTTCCCTAAATAGATAAGTGTCTAACTTGGCTTGTTCGATGTATGATAATGATGGAAATGTGTGGTTTTTAGTTTAATGTAAAGTATGAATGCATATAAATGTTGAATTGAATTCCTTATTGAAATAGAATGTGTTTTTTTCCCCTCACTGTTTGAATTTGTTAATCATGAAGTTAAGTCAAGTCAGAATGGTCGGTGTCCTTAAAAATATTGTAGCTTAGGAGGAAAGTTTGCAAGATATGGAAAAAATATTTAGTTTGGAGCAAACATGAGTACCCTAATACCTGGAGTGACTTGGTAAGGGTTTTAAATCCCTAAGCCCTATGATGAGTCACCTATCTTAGGTGGAAAGATTGTAGGATATGCAAACCTTGATCCGAATTATTTTTGGCATGAAATGAGAGCAGAGATATAAGAAAGAAATGTACAGAGATATATCGGATATCCAATAATATAACATAAATGTATCATATATGCAACCATAAACACAAAGATACAATAATACACAATTTCCTATTAATGCGTGAAAATGTACAATGACTGTAAAAATACAGAGTGAAAGACTCGCTAGAATGGTGACAACTTATCTCTGAGAAGAGATGTGTCCACTACTCACATTCGCCAAAAGAATATTTTACAATGAGGCTCCAAAGGCCTTTTTATCATGAATAACATCCAAAACCCTAACCCTAGAAGATGAAAATCCAACAGTTTTGTGGACCCCGTTTTGGGTAGTTTGGTGTATCAACTTCTCGGGGGCGTAACTTTGGCATACAATATCCATTTGGGGCACACGATAGCTTGTTGGAAATATATCATCGAGGAGATTCATTTTGAGGGCTCAATTAGAGTCTTCGGCTATCATTGAGAACCTTGATCCCGAAAAACCTTCATTTAGGCCCTCACAATGGCCGCAGAAGTTAAAAACTGCTAAAAATAGTAAATTACCAAAATTGCCAAAAAAATGTTTTGAGCCAGTTGGAAAAGGTGGTTGGCCACCGATATCCACCTGGATCCATCATCCCTCTTGTTAGAACTTTGAAAATTTGTTTGGATGATAAAACTAACGATAGAGGTAACCTACAAACCAACTTTAGAGCTGGGTACTAGCCTGCTCAGCTCAGAGAGGTCTCTCTCCTGTCACTTGGTATTTCTTTGACAATCAATCGATAGATTTTGTTTTTTTTTGCCGGGGGGGGGGTTGTAATTTTGTTGGCAAGGAAGGGAGAGGACACTCGAGGGTATGGAGATGAATTTCTGAAAATGAATAGGAACATTGACTGGTTAGTAGAACTCTCCATAGGATAAAGGCTAAATGAGGCGATGAATCTGAGTTATAAATTGTAATTTGCAGAGTGTAAGAAGAAAGGGGAAAATAAGTAAGTGCATCAGAGCATTAGTGAAATGAATTCTGAATTAGTTATGAAGAAACTTACATATTTTAAATTTCTTAAGCCAAGAGCATCATAAAATGAATTTTGGGCCTTTAAACTATCCAATTTAAACAGAAGACAATGCTAATGGAATCAGAAACACGTGAAATACATACAAAGAGAGAATACAAAACTCATATCACCACCATTAAAATATTTTCATGGAGACTTCAAAGACTTCTGCATATGTATTCTATTCATCTTCAGAAAATTACATTCAATGTTAAAACACCTAAATCATGTCCTTGCACTTTTTCCAACCTCTAATACATTTGGAACCTCTAATACTTATACAATTCAAGTTCCTTTAGTGTGCAACCGATTACAATAACTGAAATGAAATGTTTCAGCTTCTAAAACTGAGTACAATGATTACAAATGAAAGGTTTTGTATGAGAGCCGACTATAACGATTAACAGAAAAATGTTTCATGATCCAACTGTTGATTCCTCTAATGCTTTAGCTTCTTCCTCTGCCACATTCTCTTTAAATATTTGGGAATAATATATTTGAATAAAAATAATTCCCAAATATTTTTTATCCTGTAGAATTAATTTCCTTATTTTAATTCATGCCTGTGGTTTTGAAAAACCATTTATTGCTTGCTTCCTGTGGTTTTGAAAACCATGTCTTGTTTTGCCCAATTTACCATTTCACTGAAAACCATTTACTGGTTTGTTTCCTATGCTTTTGAAAACCATGTCTTGGTTACCATCTTTGGTAAAATATTTATAATCCTCTTCTTTTAATTTTGTACAACCTTTGGATAAAAAATTATCCAAACCTTCCTTTCACGTGCATCTTCCCATTTAATTCTTTTCCATGGAAATAAATATTAATCTCTTTGCTCTATAAAATTCAAATTTTACCTCTGTAAAACATTTTCACCATGAGGAAGAAATTTTTTATGGCATTGGAAACTCCATGATTTTTTTTGAAATGCATTCCTTGAAAACTATCATCATATGTAGCACGTTTATGAAAACAAATCATATATTAAATTTTTTCCATAGTATTTCGGGCTTGGGAGGAGTGGTTTTAACCCACACCACTTTTACCCCTGAAATGCATCATGTAAGAACATGTCTCCCCGACCAAAAACCATGGGTTAAATTTCAGCCTGCTTTCCAAAATTAACCTCCGTTTACTTTCAACCACTGAAATGTATATGCACCCTCCATCCACCCTTTGAATTTTCAGTGTTAAAAATTGAGATTCGTGCCCATGATTTGACGTGAGGTCATGAATTAAATATTGGATTAAATATTAATATAAATATACAAATATAAAATATTTATATTAACAATAATAAACCCTTTTTCCATTTTATAAGGACTTTGGGCATATGCGGCTTATCACATGACTTTGTGTATACGATAAGGGTGATTAAGCTTAATAAAATGAATATTTTTAATTTTCAATGGGAATATGAAAATAAGGGTAAAAATGAATGAAGTGATGGAACCGAGGGATTTAGATAAGCATTACGTCTAGACATAGATTTGGGATATTTGCCAATTTTTGACTCATGGAGGACATGACTATTTTGGATGATCAGTCGAGTGAAGGATTTAGGTGATGGGAGCTTGACGGAGCTGGTGAAAAAGTTTTAAAATCTGAGTGGAAAGATAGCACAAGGACAAGATGCTTTGGAAAAATTAATGCAAATTAGCAAGTGATAGCACCTCCTTAGGAATTAATGGTCTCCATTTCATTGAGTGCCCGGGGGAGAGGGAAAAGATTTTTCTCAATTTGCATCTTGATGAGTTGCTTGCCTTTTTGGAGAACTTGTGTTGCTTATATTCTTGAAGGTTTTCATGAACTTGTGGCTGGAAGGGTTGGACCTTTTTAACTAGTCTGGCTACATGAGATGTCTGTGTGCAGAAGGAATCTTTGTGCTTTTCTACAGTCTTGTCGACCTGCTTCTGTTGGATAGAAGGTGCTCGGGACAAGGCTGTAGGGGTTGCAGTATCCTTTTGTTCACCTTTTGAACAGATTGTGAAGAACCTAAATTTTATATTATGAGATACTACCTTGCGACACTGTTTAGGTGGGACAGTAATCAGAACCACCTCTGGTATCCTGTAGAGATGACCCCCTAGAGTAACAATGACACTACAGAGTCGATATTCATAGATAACATGTCTCTTCCACATATATGGATGGCCCAAGAGAACATCGCATACATCCAGCGGGGAAACATCTCATAATACCTCATCCTTGAAGGGTTGGATTCCATATGACAATCGACACTGCTGGGTGACATGGAGATCTCATCCCTAGCGAAGCCACCCAATGTTGTATGGTTGTGGGTGTGGTGTTGTCGACAATCCCAATTGCTTGACAACCTCTTCTGAGATGAGGTTATGTTGGCTTCCGCTATCAACAATAAAATGTAGCGGGTTCTCTTTCACCCAAATCTGTGAATGAAAAAGGTGCTCCCCCTCTTCAAGATCTGTTGGTTCTTCTGGTTGAATTGTTGCAGTCGCGACAATAGCAATGGGGTCTGCGTCGATGATTTGTCTTCTGTTAGTATTTTCGAAATTAGATTCTGAATCAGGGTTCATCTCCTTTTCTTTGATTTCAACCACCAATGACTTTTTTGAGCGACATTCATCGGTGTTGTGCCAGGGAACTTTGTGGAAATTGCACCATTTTCTGGTGTCCTTCTTCGGCCTCCCATGACCCTTCTTTTCATGTGGCTTAGACTGGTTTTCAGGAAGCTATTTATTAGGTTTGTCTTTATCATACTTTGGTTGTTGCGGATTTGCAGACCGGAACTCCCATTTTTTCTGGTGCTTAAATTTTTGCTTGATTTTAACAACATATCGATAAGCAACACCGAGTGATGAGATGTCCAGAAAATCCATTTCAGTTTGTATGTATTTGTGTAGAGCCCCACCGTATTTCAGAACCAAATTTCGTTCAGAGTCTTTGATACCCAACTTGGTGCACAAGGTATGAGAGGTATTGGTGAACTCTAGAACTTCTTGGACCCTCTCTTGTTGCAGTGTCATCTCATTTACTAGTCCTCATAGTTGCCAACAGGGTAGTACTTTTCCTTTACTGCGTCCACAAAAAAATACCAAGTGGGATCAACCCCATATATTCTAGAATCTTATGTCGAACTTTACTCCTAGTAAATTTCTCACCAATGTTTGACATGGGGGAGATCTTTAAGGAGTGCGAAGGTGATCTTTTCCTTACTAGAAAAATGGTGAACAGAGAAATAATCTTCGAGCAGATTTAATCATTTGTCTAGGGCATTCGCATCTATGTGACCTTCAAATATGGGAATATCAAAATTAACATGTAGCTTGAAAGGAGAGGTGCTTCCAAAGTGATTCTTTGATGAATATGCACCCATTGCTAATGGCAGGTGTTGAAGGATCTGGGAAAAATTCTATATCATTTCATCCCTCTGTCGCACGAGAATTTGCTCAAGCAACAGATTGATAGAATCGTTTGCTCCGTCATTTTTCTTTTCTTCCATCATGGAGGGTTTCTTGGGAGTGAGAGAGTGATTGTATTCAAGAGAGGAAAGCTCGAGACCCAACTTGCTATACTCAGACCTCATCGGGGACATGCACTGAAAAAAAAAAATCAAGAACAACCTGCTCTGATACCACTAATCTGGATTATTTTCGGCATGAAATGAGAACGAAGATGTAAGAAGGAAATGTAAAAATATCCACCATGAATGTAATTCTCTCAAAGAGCTTTCCAAGATGACTCTGACCTGACAAAGACTTACAAGACCTTGCTGAAATACACCTTTGATATGTTTCCTCTTTATCACTGATGTGCTCCTCTATTACTTCACCCTCAACCTGCATATGAAAACTCTCTTTCAAAATTGTGTTGCAAAACTGCGTTGAAGAGAGGATTCGACCTCTTCTTATATAGGCTGAAGAGGGGAAGAGGGGAAGCTCCAAATAGTAACCTGATTGAATGCATTAAACATAACGCAGCTTCATGCTTTATTTTGAACTTAGAACTAGACTTGAGATTGGTTACAACTCAACTTTACACTTTAGTTCAAACTTAGAAGTAGACTTGAGATTGGTTACAAATCAGCATTACACTTTAGTTCGAACTTAGAACTAGACTTGAGACTGACATTCTTTAGTTCGAACTTAGAACTAGACTTAAGACTTTAGTTGCAACTCAATATTACACTTTAGTTCTAAAATAGAACTAGACTCAAGAATTTAGTTGCAACTCAACATTACACTTTAGTTCTAAAATAGAAATAGACTCAAGACTTTAGTTGCAACTAAACATTACACTTTAGTTCTAAAATAGAACTAGACTCAAGACTTTAGTTACAGCTCTTGACAAGACAATTCAAATTTCTCTTCATGGTGGATAATGTTTACACGTGCAAACGCACTAGATCAATACAATTACATCATTTGCAATATTAGGAATATCATTTGTTTCTAGCATATAGGAATTTTACATTCAACCTAACTTTTGCTAGATACCTTGACTTTTGCTCATGGCTCACAAGGTTTGACTAGGCTCAAAGAGGTTGTATGTTCCCCCTGACTTTTGCACTAGTCTGTCTATGCTCACATAGGTTGTACGTTCTCCCAGAATTTTTCACTAGAATGTCTATGCTCACAGAGGTTGTACATTGCCCCTGACTTTTGCATTAGACTCACATAGAATCTCGTTCATCCTGACTTTTGGTTTGACTCACAGAGGTTGTTCGTTCCCCCTGGATTTTTTCAATACCTCACAAGACTGGTTGATTCTCCAAATCTCCCTAGATAGCCTCAGGGTGGCTCATATGGCCTCTCATTGGAGAATGACTGTCTACACTCCCTCTCAGCGAGGGAGTCATTCTCAACCACACCAAGCTTGCCTCTCAGCTGCACAAACTGTCTCGAGGTCAGAGGCTTGGTCAAGATATCATCTACCTGCTCGCTCGTGGCTATGTACTGTAACTTTACAGTTTTTCTCTGGACCAAGTCTTGGATGTAGTGGTACCTCATGTCAATATGTTTTGACCTGTCGTGAAATACCGGGTTCTCTGTCAATTTTATGCAACTTTGATTATCACAGTGAACCACCATTGTCTCGAGCTTGTCACCAAACAACCCAGAAACCAATTTTCTGAGCCATACTTCTTCCTTTCTAGCATCACTTGTTGTAATGTACTCAACCTCTGTTGTACTATGTGCAATGGATCCCTGATTTCGACTTGACCAAGAGATCATAGTGGATCCTAAAATGAAGCAGTATTCGGAAATACTCTTCTGATCCATTGGGCTTCCTGCCCAATCAACATCTGCATACCCATGCAAAAATAAACCACCACTGGATGTATATCTCAGACCATAAGTAATGGTCCCTCTGAGATATCTCAAGATGTGCTTTGTTGCCACCCAATGTCTATGTCTCGGTTCAATCATGAACTGACTCATTGCAATCACTGTATAACATATATCTAGCCTGGTGTGGATCATGTACATCAATGATCCAATCAGCTGCCTATACATGGTGGGATCCACCAAATCTGAACCTGTATCAAAATCATGCAGCTTCTTCAGGTTGGTAACCATCGGAGTAGACATGGATTTGCAATCCATCATACCAAACCTCTATAGTACATCCATTGTGTATTTTCCTTGTGCCAGAAATATCTCGCCCTGTCTTTGCCACACTTCCAATCCTAGGAAACTTCAAGCCTAAGTCTTTCATCTCGAATTCTAAGGTTAGATCCCTCTTACACCAAGTTATTAGCCCTTCATTTCCTATTAGAAAGAGATCATCAACATACAGGATTAGTATAACAAGTTGGTTACCTCTTACCTTGAAGTATAGATTTGCATCAACATCACTTTTATGAAAGCCCGGGCTTTTAAGAAATCCATCAATCCTATCATACCAAAATCTGGGAGCCTGCTTAAGACCATACAAGGCCTTCCTTAGCTTTCATACATGAGTGCCTTTGTTATGTAGTATAAAACCATCTTGTTGTTCCAAAAAGACCTCATGTTCAATCTTTCCATTCAAGAATGTTTTTTTTACATCCATCTAATGTTGTTTCCAACCAAGTACGGAAGCTAAAGAAATAATAGCTCGAATGGAGGTATACCTAGATATGGGAGAAAAAGTCTCTTCGTAGTCAATTCCTTCTTTCTAAGTGAAGCCTCTGGCTACAAATATTTCTTTGAAATTTTCCACACTTCCATTAGCTTCATGTTTGATCTTATAGATCCTATTTGGAAGAAACCATTGATTTGTCTTTTGGCCTTGGCACAATGTCCCAAACATTGTTCTTTATAATAGACATGTATTCCTCAAGCATGGCATCCTTCCATACTTGTAATTTATCTTCTTCTTCAAATGAAGAAGGTTTGGCATCACTAATCCTTCTCATCAGTGAAACATAGCCTCCAAACCTATGAGGCCTCTTCCTTTCCCTGAAATTTCCTTTAGGAGCAGCTATCCTTTCTGCTTCCCACACTATTTCTTTAAGCCACCCTGGCTTCCTTTTGGCTGGAGATTCTTCAAGAGTTCTTTCTAACAATTCAGTGGGTTCTAGGGGCTCATTACTTGGCCCTTCATGAGGTCCTCCCTTTGATCATCTGACTCTTCATTTTCAGAAGAGGGTGAAGTTGGTTGAATTGCTTCTGAATCCTGTTGAAGCTCTCTGGATTTCTTAAATGTGACTTCCTCATGGAAACTAACATCTATGCTTACCTCTATTTTCCTCTAACCTGGTACATAAATCCTGTAAGCTTTGGAGTTCTCATTGTACCCCCAAAAAAACCCTTTCTTGCCTAAGGGTTCCATCTTTGTCCTCTTTTCCTTAGGGACATGAATATACACATGACATCCAAATATCCTTAGATTCCCTACTTCAGGTTTGATCCATAAGAAGACTTCTTCAGGAGTCTTGTCCCTCAAAATAGCATGTGGACACTTGTTCTGAATATACATGGCAATGGAGGTAGCTTCTTCCCATAAAGAATTTGGCAGATCCTGGTCAAACATCATTGCTTTCGCTGCCTCACAAATAGTCACGTGTTTCCTCTCAGCAGGACCATTTTGTTGAGGGTTATATGGCATGGTCAACTATCTCTTGATTCTTGCTTACTTGCATAAATCCTCAAACTAAAGAGATTCAAACTCTCCTCCATTGTCTATTCTAAGGATTTTGATGTGTTTCCTTGTCTGCTTTTCAATAAAGACTTTATACTCTTTGAATTTATCAAATGTGTCACTTTTATCTTTAAGAAAAGGTATCCAACATTTTCTTGGGTAATCATCAATAAAAATGACATAATACAAACAAACAATGAGTGAGGGAGATGACATGGCACCACATACATCAGAATGAACCAGATCTAAGATGCCCCGAGCTCTATTGTCACTACTAGGAAATGCTTTCTTTATATTTTTACCTAGCATGCATCCCTTGCAAAGTTCATTTTTACTAAGAGAAATGGAGGGCATTCCACATACCATGTTTTGTATATCTGGAAGAGATTTGTAATGAACATATCCAAGTCTTCTATGCCACAACTCGTTGGAGCTAGTCACATCATGAGCCAATGCCTGAACTGACTTTCCTGACACAACGTACAGTCCTCCACTGTGATTTCCAATGGGTTCTACTGTACTTAAGTGGCTACCTTTTAGCCCATATTAGTGCCTTCCTGTCCTTGAAGATCACCCAATATCCCTTGTCCTCAAGGGTTGCAACTGATAGTAGATTCTTCTTGAACCCTGGAACATATAATACTTCATCAACATGAAGTCTAGCCCCAGATTCCAATCTGAAGGAGATAGAGGCTACTCCCTCTATCTTGTAACATTTTTCATCCCCAATCTTGACCTGCTCTGCAAAATATTTTGTCTCTAAATATGAGAGGATCTCCTTGTACCCTGTCGTGTGCTTTGATGCACCACTGTCTACTAACCAAGTTTTCGGCCCCGTGGAAACTGAACTGGATAAGGCAGAAACCAAATAATATTCTTTCCTATTTTCTTTCTCATTAGAAGGAATTTTCTGATTTCTTTTGGATTCATCATCCTCAACAGTTGAGGCATGATGTTTCCCTTTCCTAGGATATTTATTTCTAAACCAACAATCTTTAAAAAAATGACCCAACGTATTACAACTAAAGAATTTAATCTTAGATGTATCAATATTCTTTCCTTTGAATGTACCTTTGGAGTTTGGCTTCCACTGAGAGCCTTTCTGGAAAGTGCCTTTCTTCTTTCCCTTGAATCTTGATGCTAAAGCTGAGTGCTCTTCTTTCATTGGCTCACTCCTGGTAGTTGTGCGACTCTCCTCCTGGGGGAAATCATGCTATAACCTCTCAAACATGGGCTTCAATCTCTCTCCCACTGACACTGGATAAGAAGGTCTTCCATGAAGAAGGAAGACTGTCAAAAATGGTCTGCACTAAATCATCATCGTCCACTGTCACCCCTGTGACCAAAAGATGATCTCTCATTTGAGCTATCCTAAAACAGAAAGATGCCACTGATTCACCTTTCTCCATCTTCAAATACTTAATCTTGTGCTTAAGTGTCCTCTTTTGACTTGGAACCTGTTTCTCATACAGATTCACCAAGGTATCCATACAGTCCTTGGCAGTCATCAACGAAGTCATTGTAGTCATTATACTGTCTTTGACTGAGTCAAAGATGATTTTCTTGGCCTTTGATTGACTCTTATTTAAAGTCATTCTTCCTGCATTATTCGTTGGTTTCTCCACCACTGTGGTCACATACTGCTCAAGATCATTCTCTTGCAATATATTTGTTATACAAAGCTTCCACACATTAAAGTTGGTAGCTCCTTCAAGCTTATCTTTAGCCTTGACTGAAATGGAGGATTCCATGGTCCTCACACTAGAAACTTAATCAATCTTGCTTGGATCTGTGTGTACCTATTGTTGCACTTCAACACGTTTAACACACCCTAAGCTCTGATACCATGTTAAATTATGAGCTTGATTTCTTATCCATATTAATTCTTTTATTTTCTTCAATACTTTGATTCCAACTTAATACACTTCAACAATTTCAAATCATAATTGAATATCAATAATTATGTAGATAATTAAACATGCATATCAACAACACATATACCCCGGGGAAACCCTGTACAGGGAGAAAACCCCCAGCAAACAATATTCCTTTATTGCATTAATAATGTAATATCTCTTACAAATATCCACCATGAATGTACTTCTCTCAAAGAGATTTCCAAGATGACTCTGACCTGACGAAGACTTACAAGACCTTGCTGAAATACACCTTTGATATGTTGCCTCTTTATCACTAATGTGCTCCTCTATTACTTCACCCTCAACCTGCATATGAAAACTCTGTTTCAAAATTGTGTTGAAAAACTGTGTTGAAGAGAGGATTCAACCTCTTCTTATATAGGATGAAGAGGGGAAGAGGGGAAGCTCGAAATAGTAACCTGATTGCATGCATTAAACATAACGCAGCTTCAAGCTTTAGTTCAAACTTAGAACTAGACTTGAGATTGGTTACAACTCAACTTTACACTTTAGTTCAAACTTAGAACTAGACTTGAGATTGGTTACAAATCAACATTACGCTTTAGTTCGAACTTAGAACTAGACTTGAGACTGACATGCTTTAGTTCGAACTTAGAACTAGACTTAAGACTTTAGTTACAACTCAATATTACACTTTAGTTCTAAAATAGAACTAGACTCAAGAATTTAGTTGCAACTCAACATTACACTTTAGTTCTAAAATAGAACTAGACTCAAGACTTTAGTTGCAACTCAACATTACACTTTAGTT
>JZKD02S1594579.1:242600-271598 GCA_000966675.3 Picea glauca | reverse complement strand
AGTAATGAGAAAGGACGTTGTATACCTTGGAGTGATCAGATGAAGTGATAATATGGGGCTAAATACAGGTGATCAAGGGTATAATAATGGCAAAAAGGATAGTAAAAAGGGTACATTGTGTGGTCCTAACAGATGGGTAGGAAATCATTCAAGGGTTCAAACCTTTTGTTTTCAACATTCACACCCTAGGTGCCAAAAATAATATTTTTAGAGGATTTTCTTTTACTAAGTCGCAGAGGGACAATTTCTGGACTTACCTAATTGAAGCAAAACTCCTTTCCTATCGGTAGTATCTTCCAAAATATGATATATTTAATGTCTTGGCTCCAAGTTCTAGAATAGTGTTGGTGAAGGAGCTTCCTGTGGACATTTGGTAGCCATATTTTCCCCCAAATTCTCCATAAACTTAGAAGATGAATTTTCTTCTGTCAGTTCATCCTCCCCATCTCTCATTTTCTTCTTTTGTACCCAGATATTTCTATGACTAGTATGAGAACATTCATCTTTTAAGTGACCATATAAGTGGCATTGACTACACATGAGTGGGATACCTTCATAGTCTATGTTCAAGTGAAAATGGTTAGAAACCCTCATTATATCCATAGTCTCCACTAGTCCCTTGGTAATATCGAAACCTAAAAGAATACAAGCTATACCCAGATAACCCGAGTCTCAAAAATATAGATCAACTTCCTAATAAATGCCAAGAACATTTCCAATTTCCTCAAAAACTCCATTTAACCATAAAACCAAAGAAAGTCCTAAAAGCCTTACCCATACTAAAATGATATCCAATCGAGTTGATCTTGCGTCAAAATCTAGATGTCATTTCTTGAGAAAGAGGGGATATTCTCCCCACTTCCACCTTTTGTGAAGAATAATTTCTACCTTGGCCATAGTCTAGAAGATCCAGACCATACACCCTCTTACCAGTAATAAAAGTTTGAGTGTAACCTAGTAAGGGTTCAAATTTATTTTTGGTCCATACCTTTAGAGTTTCATAACTCATTCTTCTCTATGGAAAGAAAAACAACTAGGACAAGGTCCACCATCCCAAAAATCTCAACAACTTTTATCTTCTCTCTCTAAAAAAGGTTGAAAATATCTTGCTTTTCCTTGACACGTCTCCATTGTTTTTATTTCCTCTCATCCTCCAACACCTGAAACCCTAAAAATTTTATGGAGTCAAGTATGGAGAGCCACTCATGAGATTGAAATCCAATAGTCCTCCAATGAAACTTGTTATCACATATCGTTTTCAAGGGCAGCAGGTCATCCGAGTTCGTGTTCTGCACAGGAAGTGTTCGAGCACAGCAGGCAGAGAAGCTCATTTTGGTCTTAAAATACAAAATGACGGGATCAGTTTTCAATGACGGAAGTCCCCTATGAAGTTCATATTAGTGGCTCACAGGTATTCGAAGTTGTAGAGTTGTGTGATGTATAATGCTAGGGCTAAGGGTCTGAAGCCCCGAAACCCCGAAGAGGATCTCGATCGTCCAAATCCATAATGCCACGCATCATCAAATCTGTCACTCTGAAGGTTTTACTTGGAGATAAATGGAGTTTGAGAATTGAAATTCCCAAAGGCCAATCCGCGAAGCAAATCTCAGTCGTTGTTTTGAAAGGGAAGATCTCATTTGTCAATCTAAAAAGTGCTAGAGCTAAGCCATTGATTAGAGGGCCTAATATTAGATCGCGAGATCAATGGTCGCGCCAAATTGAGGGCTAAGAAGGTGCACATGTTTTAAAATCTCAAGGGCAAGCTACAATTGGAACCGTGGTTTTTAGAAAGGGATGCGTGGTGGTTCATGGTGAATTGTGGGGACAAAAGTTGTTTTCTTTCAAACCACATTTGGTAGTGCATGCAATTGCACAATTGCGTAGGGTCATGGCCCTAGGTCAAATTGAATATGGAACGATGGAGAGAAGTCATGCCAAAGGCCGAAAGTGCCCGTATTTGGTCACAAAAGAAGATCTGGTTGGCCTCGAGGAGTCGAGATTGACTCGAAGAAGTCATGGGCACCGCCTAGAACATTCAGGGGTGTCAGGCCTCATCTTGATCCCAATGAAGGTAGTTATTGAAAATGGGGGTGGTGGTTGAGACCTTGTCTCACCCCTTAAATGGAAAGCGTTGCAGAGCACAGCCATGAAGGCATGTTGACGATCTGAATCTTCCTTATGGGAATTTTTTTCCTGTAAAGCACATAACTATAGTTGGCTCATGTCTGACATGAGAAAACCTTCACAATTTGATAGAGCATGTGTTGAATGAAGGATTTGAAGGCAATGGTTTGATCACAATCCTGGTGGTTGCAACATTTTTGGGTATTTATAGATAGTTTTGATATTTTGTTAAGGTCGAATGGTTGAGCTAGGCTCCCTGCTATTGTAATAATTTGATAAAGAACATTGGTTATCTGGTTATGTAATTGATTTTGATACTTCTTGATTAATACAAGTCATCTTTGTTACCCCATCTTACTTGCCTCTGAAACTGAGAGAGTTCATGAATGACTGATTCACATGAATTGTTGTAATTGTATTATTATGAATGTTTGATTATAGTGTTGTTATAATTTCTTTCAGTTTCTTTGAGATTTGAATTCAAGAGGATCTTGTGTTTAAGTCTTTCCTCCTTAGGATGTTGGAATACCTGATTTTCACGACAAACCTCTACACTTTTCTCACCAAAGTCTTCCTCCTACTCACCTTTACTCCAACTTACTGACTGAAGTTGATCCAAGACCTCAATTGCTTGTGCATGATAGTCCAGATTTCTGAGTTAGAATGTTATTATCATTGAGTCTTCTCCATTTGACCACCTAAAACTCATTTACATTTACTATATAAACTGATGGGTACTGGGCTTACCTTCTATGAAATCTGAGGGTGACTTCTAGTGCTAACATTTCTAGTGCCGTTGTTGGGGAACAAATTGAAGACTTTTCTCTGGGATAGAACGACAAAGAAACTCTAATTCTGAAGGTGCATCAGATATCGGTACCATTGAAGATTTCAAATTGCACCTGGGGACTCCACTGTTTCGACTCCACTGTTTTAGTTGTGGCCACCAGAGGCAAACACATGAGGTCTACTCCACAACTTCCTCTGACTACACCTGAAGCTGACCCAGAGAGGATTATTAAGAAGGGAAATATTTCTTGAGAAGTATTTTAGTTGTTGTCCCAGATTGAAAATATCCCTGGGAAGACCGACATTTCAGAGACCCAGTTTTAGATGGTGAACTAAAGATGGACACTTTATTCTGACTGATTATCGTTCACCATGGCGAATCCACTGTGTAGAATCTGTTGGTGAATCCTCTGAAGGGAGGTAAATCAAAAGGCTATGGAGGCTATCCTAGCTAAGAGATTTTCCCCCTTCAATTTCTCATCCATAGCTAGTTATCCACATCCAGTGCCGGCTATAAATGAATGGGATGATTATCTTCTGAGATTCAAAGGAAGTAAACATGAACATCCCAGTGATCACTTACTAAAATTTCATATATGCATGCTTGAACATGGATTCCTTCATGAGGATGTCTGGATCAAGATGTTCAAATTTTCTTTAGAGAAAGATGCTCATGAATGGTGTCAATCTCTCCCTGCTACTAGTATCCATTCTTTGAAGGATTTTCATGATGCTTTTAATTTGTATTACAAGAATATTTACTCAACTCATCTTATTTTTATGGCTGTTGTAAGAAGTTAGCACTCCATATCCTGCAGATGATAGAGTGTTCCTCGTGTGATGAGTCTGGTAAATATCTGATTGAGATAGAAAGTGAGGATAAAAGTGAGTATTTTGCAAATACGGATGGAAAATTTTCTCTCTCAATTTCACAAAAAGAAGGCCTTCCAGATATGATTGATGATAGCGTTGATGATTTCATAGCCATAGATGCATTATATTCTTCCCCTGGTACACCTGTTGTCTTAGATTTAAAACAAGAAATGGTTGAAGGAAAGAATCAAGAGATTTCTCTTTTTTCTTTGCCAGATAAAAGAGTTATGTTCTCACTGACCTTTGATGAGTATTCATAAGCAGAAATCATAGGTTGAAATCTTTGTATGAAGGAAAAAGATTCTACCAAAAGTAGCATGATAGAGAGAAGGAGCCATCCATGGATATACATAAAGAGATTTCTTGCCCTCAACTAGCAGATGTTATTAGAGCAGACAAAGGATAGGAGGATTAGCAACTTGCATTATCCTTTTACTCACCTATTCTCTCCATAGACATTCAGCCAAAGGTGAGCAGCTGTAATATAGAGCATGCTTTCTGTTACCAACCCAGTAAGTTTTGTCACCTATTTTATGACCCCATAGGGGAGCACATGGAGCTGCAATTTTTCTAGGTATTGAAGCCTCGAAACTTTATTTTTCCTTCAACACTAAGAGGAGAACTGAAAAATGTAATCGATTTGATATCAAAATTTCATTTTATTTTATTGATCAGTGACAGATTAAATAAGTTTTCAGTTAGGAGGTTACTTGACTGTCTCTGGTGGAAGTCCACTTTCACCCAACAATTTGTAAAAATCAATTAGTCTAGGAGTGTACATAAATAAGTTCTTTATGGAGCCTATGTGTTTTTTTTTGTTTCTTGAGTAGAGTAGTGTACACATTTCCCTGTTTTCTTCAGTGAAAGTTTAGAGCTAGACACCATAGCCCAACAACTACGGCACTGGAACTACGCATTCTTGGCAGCTCGCAGGGACCATGCCATCCCCTGTGGAGCCAAATGTTATCACATATAGTTGTCAAGGGCAGCAGGTCATCCAAGTTTGTGGTTTTCACAGGAAGTGTCCGAGAGCAGCATGCAAAGCAGCTTGTTTCGGGCTTAAAATAAAAACTAACGGGCTCAGTTTTCAACGGCGAAAGTCCCCTATGAAGTTCATATTAGTGGATCCCAGGTATTCAGAGCTATAGAGTTGCATGAAGTATAGTTCCAGGGCAAAGGGTCCAAATACTTAAAACCCCAAAGTGGATCTTAGCCGTCCAAATCCATAATTCCATGCGTCATCAGATCTGTAACTCTGAAGGTTTTACTTGGAGAGAAATGGAGTTTGAGAATTGAAATTCCCGAAGGCCGATCTATGAAGGAAATCTCGACCGTTGTTTTGAAAGGGAAGGTTCGATCATTCAATCTAAAAATCGCCATAGCTGAGCCATTGATCAGAGGGCCTAATCTTAGATTGTGAGATCAACAGTCGCGCCAAATTGCGAGATCAGAAGATGTGCATGTTTTAAAATCTCAGGGGCGGTCTACAATCAGAACTGTGGTTTTTAGAAAGGGACGTGTGGTTGTTCATGGTGAATTGCGGGGACAAAAGTGATTTTATTTCAGACCACCCTTGGTAGTGTCTAAAATCGCGCAATTGCGTAGGGTCATGGCCCTAGGTCACATTGAAAGAGCCCGTATTTGGTCACATAAGAAGATCTGCTTGGCCTCGAGGCATCAGGATTGACTCAAAGAAGTTGTGGGCACCGCATGGAACATTCATGGGTGTCAAGCCTCATCCTGATCCCGATGAAGGTAGTGATTGAAAATGGGGGCGGTGGTTGAGACCTCGTCTCACCCCATAAATGGAAAGCGTTGCAGAGCACAGCCATGAAGGCACGCTGATGATTCAAAGCTTCCTTATGGGAAATTTTTCTTTTAAATCACATAGCTACGCCTCACTCGCATATGACATGAGAAAACCTACACAATATGATAGAGAAAGCGTCGATGGAAGGCTTTGAAGGAAGTGGTTCGATTACACTCCTAGTGGTTGCAACATTTCTGGGTATTTATAGACAGTTTTGATATTTTGTTAAGGTCGAATGGTTGAGCTAGTCTCCCTACTATTGTAATATTTTGATAAAGAACACTGGTTCTCTAGTTATGTAATTGATTTTGAGACTTCTTGATTAATATAAGTCATATTTCTTACCCCATCTTATTTTCCTCTGATACAGAGAGAGTTCATGAATGAATGATTCACATGAATTGTTGTAATTGTATTATGATGAATGTTTGATTATAGTGTTGTTATAATTTCTTTCAGTTTCTTTGAGATTTGAATTCAAGAGGATCTTGTGTTTAAGTTTTTCCTCTTTAGGTTGCTGGAAGACCTGATGTCCACGGCATACCTCTACACTTTTCTCACCAAATTATTCCTCCTACTCACCTTTACTCCAACTTATAGACTGAAGTTGATCCAAGACCTCAATTGCTTGTGCATGCTAGTCAAGATTTCTGAGATAGAACATTATTATCATTGAGTCTTCTCCATTTGACCACCTAAAACTCATTTACATTTACTATATAAAATGATGGGTACTGGGCTTACCTTCTATGCAATCTGAGGGTGACTTCTAGTGCTAACAAACCCTATCTCTGTAACTTGCTCTTTTTTTTAGTATGAGTAATAGAATGATAAAGTAGGNAGTTCGTGTTCTGCACAGGAAGTGTTCGAGCACAACAGGCAGAGTATCTCATTTTGGTCTTAAAATACAAACTGACGGGCTCAGTTTTCAATGGAGGAAGTCCCCTATGAAGTTCAGATTAGTGGCTCACAGGTATTCGAAGTTGTAGAGTTGTGTGACGTATAACGCTAGGGCTAAGGGTCCGAAGCCCCGAAACCCCGAAGTGGATCTTGGTCGTCCAAATCCATAATTCCATGCGTCATCAGATCTGTCACTCTAAAGGTTTTACTTGGAGATAAATGGATTTTGAGAATTGAAATTCCCAAAGGCCAATCCGCGAAGAAAATCTCAGTCGTTGTTTTGAAAGGGAAGATCTGATTTGTCAATCTAAAAAGTGCTAGAGCTGAGCCATTGATTAGAGGGCCTAATATTAGATCGTGAGATCAATGCTCATGCCAAATTGAGGGGTAAGAAGGTGCACATGTTTTAAAATCTCAAGGGAAAGCTACAATTGGAACCGTGGTTTTTAGAAAGGGATGCGTGGTGGTTCATGGTGAATTGTGGGGACAAAAGCTGTTTTCTTTCAGACCACCCTTGGTAGCGCATGCAATTGCACAATTGCGTAGGGTCATGGCCCTAGGTCAAATTGAAGATGGAACGATGGAGAGAAGTCATCCCGAAGGCCGAAAGTGCCCATATTTGGTCACAAAAGAAGATCTGGTTGGCCTCGAGGAGTCGAGATTGACTCGAAGAAGTCATGGGAACCACCTAGAACATTCATGGGTGTCAGGCCTCATCTTGATCCCAATGAAGGTAGTTATTGAAAATGGGGGTGGTGGTTGAGACCTTGTCTCACCCCATAAATGGAAAGCATTGTAGAGCACAACCATGAAGGCATGTTGATGATCTGAATCTTCCTTATGGGAATTTTTTTCCTGTAAAGAACATAACTGTAGCTGGCTCACGTCTGACATGAGAAAACCTTCACAATTTGATAGAGCATGTGTCGACTGAAGGATTTGAAGGCAATGGTTTGATCACAATCCTGGTGGTTGCAACATTTTTGGGTATTTATAGATAGTTTTGATATTTTGTTAAGGTCGAATGGTTGAGCTAGGCTCCCTGCTATTGTAATAATTTGATAAAGAACATTGGTTATCTGGTTATGTAATTGATTTTGATACTTCTTGATTAATACAAGTCATCTTTGTTACCCCATCTTACTTGCCTCTGAAACTGAGAGAGTTCATGAATGACTGATTCACATGAATTGTTGTAATTGTATTATTATGAATGTTTGATTATAGTGTTGTTATAATTTCTTTCAGTTTCTTTGAGATTTGAATTCAAGAGGATCTTGTGTTTAAGTCTTTCCTCCTTAGGATGTTGGAAGACCTGATTTTCACGACAAACCTCTACACTTTTCTCACCAAAGTCTTCCTCCTACTCACCTTTACTCCAACTTACTGACTGAAGTTGATCCAAGACCTCAATTTCTTGTGCATGCTAGTCCAGATTTCTGAGTTAGAATGTTATTATCATTGAGTCTTCTCCATTTGACCACCTAAAACTCATTTACATTTACTATATAAACTAATGGGTACTGGGCTTACCTTCTATGCAATCTGAGGGTGACTTCTAGTGCTAACATTTCTAGTGCCATTGTTGGGGAACAAATTGAAGAATTTTCTCTGGGATAGAATGACAAAGAAACTCTAATTCTGAAGGTGCATCAGATATCAGTACCATTGAAGATTGCAAATTGCACCTGGGGACTCCACTGTTTCGACTCCACTGTTTTAGTTGTGGCCTCCAGAGGCAAACACACGAGGTCTACTCCACAACTGCCTCTGACTACACCTGAAGCTGACCCAGAGAGGATTATTAAGAAGGGAAATCTTTCTTGAGAAGTATTTTAGTTGTTGTCCCAGATTGAAAATATTCCTGGGAAGACCGACATTGCAAAGACCCAGTTTTAGATGGTGAACTAAAGATGGACACTTTATTCTGACTGATTATCGTTCACCATGGCAACTCCATTGTGTAGAATCTATTGGTGAATCCTCTGAAGGGAGGTAAATCAAAAGGCTATGGAGGATATCCTAGCTAAGAGATTTYCCCCCTTCAATTTCTCATCCATAGCTAGTTATCCACATCCAGTGCCGGCTATAAATGAATGGGATGATTATCTTCTGAGATTCAAAGGAAGTAAACATGAACATCCCAGTGATCACTTACTAAAATTTCATATATGCATGCTTGAACATGGATTCCTTCACGAGGATGTCTGGATCAAGATGTTCAATTTTTCTTTAGAGAAAGATGCTCATGAATGGTGTCAATCTCTCCCTGCTACTAGTATCCATTATTTGAAGGATTTTCATGATGCTTTTAATTTGTATTACAAGAAGATTTACCCAGCTCATCTTATTTTTATGGCTGTTGTAAAAAGTTAGCACTCCATATCCTGCAGATGATAGAGTGTTCCTCGTGTGATGAGTCTGGTAAATATCTGATTGAGATAGAAAGTGAGGATCAAAGTGAGTATTCTGCAAATACAGATGGAAAATTTTCTCTCTCAATTTTGCAAAAAGAAGGCCTTCCAGATAAGATTGATGATAGCGTTGATGATTTCATAGCCATAGATGCATTATATTCTTCCCCTGGTACACCTGTTGTCTCAGATTTAAAAGAAGAAATGGTTGAAGGAAATAATCAAGAGATTTCTCTTTTTTCTTTGCCAGATAAAAGAGTTATGTTCTCACTGACCTTTGATGAGTATTCAGAAGCAGAAATCATAGGTTGAAATCTTTGTATGAAGGAAAACGATTCTACCAAGAGTAGCATGATAGAGAGAAGGAGCCATCCATGGATATACATAAAGAGATTTCTTGCCCTCAACTAGCAGATGTTATCAGAGCAGACAAAGGATAGGAGGATCAACAACTTGCATTAGCCTTTTACTCACCTATTCTCTCCATAGACATTCATCCAAAGGTGAGCAACTGTAATATAGAGCATGCTTTCTGTTACCAACCCAGTAAGTTTTGTCACCTATTTTATGACCCCATAGGGGAGCACATGGAGCTGCAATTTTTCTAGGTATTGAAGCCTCCAAACTTTATCTTTCCTTCAGCACTAAGAGGAGAACTGAAAAATGTAATTGATTTTCTATCAAAATTTCATTTTATTTTATTGATCAATGACAGATTAAATAAGTTTTCAGTTAGGAGGTTACTTGACTGTCTCTGGTGGAAGTCCACTTTCACCCAACAATTTGTAAAAATCAATTAGTCTAGGAGTGTACATAAATAAGGTCTTTATGGAGCCCATGTGTTTTTTTTTGTTTCTTGAGTAGAGTAGTGTACACATTTCCCTGTTTTCTTCAGTGAAAGTTTAGAGCTAGACACCATAGCCCAACAACTACGGCACTGGAACTGCGCATTTTCGGCAGCTCGCAGGGACCATGCCATCCCCTGTGGAGCCAAATGTTATCACATATAGTTGTCAAGGGCAGCAGGTCATCCGAGTTTGTGGTTTGCACAGGAAGTGTCCGATAGCAGCATGCAAAGCAGCTTGTTTTGGGCTTAAAATACAAACTGACGGGCTCAGTTTTCAACCGCGGAAGTTCCCTATGAAGTTCATATTAGTGGATCCCAGGTATTCAGAGCTGTAGAGTTGCGTGAAGTATAGCTCCAGGGAAAAGGGTCCAAAGCCTTAAAACCCCAAAGTGGATCTTAGCCATCCAAATCCATAATTCCATGCGTCATCAGATCTGTAACTCTGAAGGTTTTACTTGGAGAGAAATGAAGTTTGAGAATTGAAATTCTCGAAGGTCGATTTATGAAGAAAATATCGGCCGTTGTTTTGAAAGGGAAGGTTCGATCATTCAATATAAAAATCACCATAGCTGAGCCATTGATCAAAGGGCCTAATCTTAGATCACGAGATCAACAGTCGTGCCAAATTGTGAGATCAGAAGATGTGCATGTTTTAAAATCTCAGGGGCAAGCTGCAATCAGAACTGTGGTTTTTAGAAATGGACGTGTGGTTGTTCATGGTGAATTGCGGGGACAAAAGTGATTTTATTTCAGAACACCCTTGGTAGTGTCTAAAATCGCGCAATTGTGTAGGGTCATGGCCCTAGGTCACATTGAAAGAGCCCATATTTGGTCACATAAGAATATCTGCTTGGCCTCGAGGCATTGGGATTGACTCAAAGAAGTTGTGGGCACCGCATGGAACATTCATGGGTGTTAGGCCTCATCCTGATCCCAATGAAGGTAGTGATTGAAAATGGGGGTGGTGGTTGAGACCTCATCTCACCCCATAAATGGAAAGCATTGCAGAGCACAGCCATGAAGGCACGCTGACGATTCAAAGCTTCCTTATGGGAAATTTTTCTTGTAAATCACATAACTATGCCTTACTCACGTATGACATGAGAAAACCTACACAATATGATAGAGAAAGCATCGATGGAAGGCTTTGAAGGAAGTGGTTCAATTACACTCCTAGTGGTTGCAACATTTCTGGGTATTTCTATATAGTTTTGATATTTTGTTAAGGTCGAATGGTTGAGCTAGTCTCCCTACTATTGTAATATTTTGATAAAGAACACTGGTTCTCTGGTTATGTAATTGATTTTGAGACTTCTTGATTAATATAAGTCATATTTCTTACCCCATCTTATTTTCCTCTGATACGGAGAGAGTTCATGAATGAATGATTCACATGAATTGTTGTAACTGTATTATGATGAATGTTTGATTATAGTGTTGTTATAATTTCTTTCAGTTTCTTTGAGATTTGAATTCAAGAGGATATTTCGTTTAAGTTTTTCCTCCTTAGGTTGCTGGAAAAACTGATGTCCACGGCATACCTCTACACTTTTCTCACCAAATTATTCCTCCTACTCACCTTTACTCCAACTTATAGACTGAAGTTGATCCAAGACCTCAATTGCTTGTGCATGCTAGTCAAGATTTCTGAGATAGAACAWTATTRTCATTGAGTCTTCTCCATTTGACCACCTAAAACTCATTTACATTTACTRTATAAAMTGATGGGTACTGGGCTTACCTTCTATGCAATCTGAGGGTGACTTCTAGTGCTAACAAACCCTATCTCTGTAACTTGCTCTTTTTTTTAGTATGAGTAATAGAATGATAAAGTAGGGTGTTTGGGAATCTCTTTTGTGGTAAATGTGGCCATTGTGTTATCAATTTTCTAAGTTAAACCCTCGTACTCACCTTCGATTTGGATCCACATTTATTAAACCTTATTTATTAAGGATCCACATTTTTCATTCATTGGTTTGGGTATTATAACTAGTGATTTGGGTATTAGGAGATTTTTTGCTAATGGCTAAGATGCAGAGTTCGAAGTTTGAAGTTTAAAACTTTAGTGGTAAAAGCAACTTTGAGTTCTAGAAGCTCAAAATACAGGATTTACTGGTGTAGCAAGGGTTGCAAAAAGCATTGGCAGGTAAGTCAAAGAAACCAACAACCATGAAGAATGAGGAATGGGAAGATTTGGATGCAAAAGCTATTAGTACCATTCATTTATGTCTAGTGGATGATGTTTTGTTTAATATCGTAGGAGAGGATACAACATCAAGCTTATGGAGAAAGTTAGAAATTCTATATATGATGAAGTTCTTGACGAGCATAATCTACTTGAAGAGAGAGTTGTATAGTTTGTCGATGAAAGAAGGTACAAAATTTGTTGACCATTTAAATACCTTCAATACCCTTATAGTTCAATTGACTAGTATGGAAATTAAATTCAAATATGAAGATAAGCCTATTACACTATTGTGTTCATTTCCTGAGTCTTGGGATAATCTAGTCATGTCTATTAGCTTTAGCTCAACATATGTTTTAGATTATGACTCTGTTTTGGGAGCTTTGTTGGTTGAGGAGATGAGGAGGAAATCTAGTCAATAAACCTCAACTTCAGAGGCGATGTTGGTCAGAGGTCGAGCTAAAGAGAAAAATGAGAGAATATTTTCTTGATCTAAGTCAAGACACAAAAAGGGTAAAGCAAAATGATGGTACTATGGAAAAATAGGACATCTCAAGAAAGATTGTTGGAAGAGAAAGGAATCTGAGGAAAACTCTATGAAGGAAGAAAATTTGGATGTAACAAATTCAGGTATAACTGATCAAGTTTTATCTGTTTCTAGTAATTATCAATATCAAGAAGAATGGAAATTATATTCAGGTGCCTCCCACCACATGTGCTCACATAGAAATTGGTTCATTTATTACCAATATGTTGATGAGGGTGTAGTGTTTATGGGAAATGGTATTCCATGTAAAACTGTTAGGGTTGGAAGTATTAGAATTAGGATATTTGATGGTATTGTTAGGGACTTAACGGATGTTATATATGCACCTAAGATTAAATCAAATTCGATTTCATTGGGAGTGTTGGATTCTTGTGGATATAAGTATATAGGTCAAGGTGGAGCACTCACATTATCGAAAGGTAGTTTAGTAATGATGAAGGCAACAAAGGTTGCTAACCTTTCTAATATGGAAGGGAGTACTGAAGTAGAATTTTAAGTGACAGATGTATATTCTTGTTTATTGCAAAAGCATCAAGGTCATAAGAGAAAGAAAAAATTGTAGGTACTGGTAAGCGGTAAATCATTTCCAAACTTAAAATCTTTGTTTCTGAATTCCTACTTGTTTTATATCTCTGCAAGTTATGATGATGATATAAAGGGATGTTGTGTGTGGGATCCTACTTCTCACAAGGTTGTCATTGATAGAGATATAGTATGTATGGAATAACCAAAACAATTGATTCAAGATCGCAACGGTAAATTTGTTTGCATGNTGATGGGTACTGGGCTTACCTTCTATGCAATCTGAGGGTGACTTCTAGTGCTAACAAACCCTATCTCTGTAACTTGCTCTTTTTTTTAGTATGAGTAATAGAATGATAAAGTAGGGTGTTTGGGAATCTCTTTTGTGGTAAATGTGGCCATTGTGTTATCAATTTTCTAAGTTAAACCCTCGTACTCACCTTCGATTTGGATCCACATTTATTAAACCTTATTTATTAAGGATCCACATTTTTCATTCATTGGTTTGGGTATTATAACTAGTGATTTGGGTATTAGGAGATTTTTTGCTAATGGCTAAGATGCAGAGTTCGAAGTTTGAAGTTTAAAACTTTAGTGGTAAAAGCAACTTTGAGTTCTAGAAGCTCAAAATACAGGATTTACTGGTGTAGCAAGGGTTGCAAAAAGCATTGGCAGGTAAGTCAAAGAAACCAACAACCATGAAGAATGAGGAATGGGAAGATTTGGATGCAAAAGCTATTAGTACCATTCATTTATGTCTAGTGGATGATGTTTTGTTTAATATCGTAGGAGAGGATACAACATCAAGCTTATGGAGAAAGTTAGAAATTCTATATATGATGAAGTTCTTGACGAGCATAATCTACTTGAAGAGAGAGTTGTATAGTTTGTCGATGAAAGAAGGTACAAAATTTGTTGACCATTTAAATACCTTCAATACCCTTATAGTTCAATTGACTAGTATGGAAATTAAATTCAAATATGAAGATAAGCCTATTACACTATTGTGTTCATTTCCTGAGTCTTGGGATAATCTAGTCATGTCTATTAGCTTTAGCTCAACATATGTTTTAGATTATGACTCTGTTTTGGGAGCTTTGTTGGTTGAGGAGATGAGGAGGAAATCTAGTCAATAAACCTCAACTTCAGAGGCGATGTTGGTCAGAGGTTGAGCTAAAGAGAAAAATGAGAGAATATTTTCTTGATCTAAGTCAAGACACAAAAAGGGTAAAGCAAAATGATGTTACTATGGAAAAATAGGACATCTCAAGAAAGATTGCTGGAAGAGAAAGGAATCTGAGGAAAACTCTATGAAGGAAGAAAATTTGGATGTAACAAATTCAGGTATAACTGATCAAGTTTTATATGTTTCTAGTAATTATCAATATCAAGAAGAATGGAAATTAGATTCAGGTGCCTCCCACCACATGTGCTCACATAGAAATTGGTTCATTTCTTACCAATATGTTGATGAGGGTGTAGTGTTTATGGGAAATGGTATTCCATGTAAAACTGTTAGGGTTGGAAGTATTAGAATTAGGATATTCGATGGTATTGTTAGGGACTTAACGGATGTTAGATATGCACCTAAGCTTAAATCGAATTTGATTTCATTGGGAGTGTTGGATTCTTGTGGATATAAGTATATAGGTCAAGGTGGAGCACTCACATTATCGAAAGGTAGTTTAGTAATGATGAAGGCAACAAAGGTTGATAACCTTTCTAAGATGGAAGGGATTACTGAAGTAGAATTTGAAGTGACAGATGTATCTTCTTGTTTATTGCAAAAGCATCAAGGTCATAAGAGAAAGAAAAAATTGTAGGTACTGGTAAGCGGTAAATCATTTCCAAACTTAAAATCTTTGTTTCTAAATTCCTACTTGTTTTATATCTCTACAAGTTATGATGATGGTATAAAGGGATGTTGTGTGTGGGATCCTACTTCTCACAAGGTCATCATTGATAGAGATATAGTATGTATGGAACAACCAAAACAATTGATTCAAGATCGCAACGGTAAATTTGTTTGCATGCTAGATAATATACTATATGGCCTATTGGTACCCAGGAAAATATACAAGAGGTTTGAATCCTTCATAGTGAGTCATAATTTTTCAAAGGGTAGGAATGACTATATAGTTCATAGTACATTCACAGCCTTGATGTTATTTTCTAATGATATGCTCGATGCAAGTCGAAGCGTGGATAAAATCAGTAAGAAAATGACTCAGGTGGAAAAGACAATTCAAATGAGGGATCAAGGAGCAGCAAAACAAATTATGGGCATGGAAGTATACATATATGGTAATGTTAAGCTATGTTTGGAGTTCAGTATGAACATTGTAAAACCATTTTTTATCCCTTTTTCTTTCCATTATAATTTTTCTTCAAGCATAGGTCCTATCTATAAAGAATAAAAGGCTATGTCTCATGTAAGTTCAATAGGAGGTCTGTTGTATGTGATGAAATGGTTAAGACCAGATGTTTCACATGCTAATGGTGTTGTGAGATACATGACAGATTCAGGTGTTGTAGTGAAATGGGTGCTTCAACATTTGAGAAGCACAAATGTCACCTATAATGGTTACACTAAGATGGTCTATGATAATTGTAATGCATATTTTACAAGTGTTTTGGATAGAAGGAGATCTATCACTAAATATGTCTCACAACACAGTTGTGGAAAACATATTTGAGGTGGAGTGACCCCTCAGGAAATCCAAACTCGTGCAAGTCACACAGGCGAGATCATGAAACCGATTTTATTAGAGAAGTTGTAGTGGTGCTTGGCTTCTCTTGGCTTGCAGAAAAGGTGATGAACAAAAGGAAGGAGCGAGGTATCAGGTTAATTGTTTTCAAGGTGGAGATTTTTGGGATTTGGTGACAACAAATTCCTCTAATGATGGATTTGGATCCTATTATTCTACGTTGGTTACAACCAAATAGACCAAGTTAGAGTATGGATAGGGATTGCATTTAATAATAAGTTTCTTGTAAATGTATATAAATACATGTAAGCCTATAGAGACAGAGAGAGAGACAGAGTGAGAACTTGCAAGTCTGTTGTAATCTCCATGATATGAATAATAAGACAATTGATGCCTATCCTTGGTGGACGTATCCCAACATTTAGGTGAACCATGTGAAATCCATGTGTTTCTTGTTTGTATCATTGTTAATTATGATATGTCGATTGTGCTTTCCGCATTTTCAATTCTAACAAAATAATCCCAAATATTTCATTGATGGAGCTCTAAAATCATTTTGTAAGAAATATGGCATATTGTGGTACTTCACTACTCCATATTCCCTTCAACAAAATGGTGTTTTTGAGAGGAAGAATAGAACATTAGTAGAATCTTCTAGATGCATGATAGTGTGAGGTGGACTTGATAGAAAATATTGGACACAAATTGTTTGAAGAACATATTTGCAAAATAGACTATTTGATGTCACACTCAGATGAAGATTGACTTAGAGTAAAGCATACCATATGGCATATTTATTGACAAAATAAAGAAGACGGCCCCAAAAGGATTGAAAATCATCTTCCTAGGATATGCTCATGATCCACTTAACAGATATGTGGATTAGAATATATGTGATAGTTTATGAGATTAATCAAGTCATGATAAATTGTAACTTTAATGGTGATTATATTGATGTAAATAACATTGTATATTTTGAAGTGTCTGACAACAATAAACAAAAGGAACCTTAAAATATTCAACAAAATGAATCTAAATATGAAGGTGAATATGTTTAAGAGTAGATTGTTGGGAGGCATGTGGAAGATTTGATTATGGGGAGAGGGCCTCCTATTGGAACACCAAAAAATGGGGGAACAACAACATCCCATCATAATTGATGAGTAGCCTAGTACCTTAAATGTGAGGAATATTCCCAAACTAAACACCAACCTTAAGATTTGGTAAAATGTTGATGCAATGGTAGAGAAACACAACATATGAAAAAATCTATAAGGAGAGAATGTTTTCACTTTAGAAATGGTTGTAAAGCCTAAAAAAATTCAAGAAGAAATAAACAATACAAGACATGTGGTGGAAATCCATGCAACCTTGTAGTGTTTCCTTTTTTAATGTGTTTATAATGCAAAACCCAATTCACTTGGAGGCATTTTAATTTGCATCATCATTGCATCACTCTATCTCATTTTCTATGTCATTATGATTAACACAATAGAGATGGTGTTCTACATTATAATTTTATTTGTGTCATGTGTATGCTTTAAAGACATTTTATCTGTATCCTATTATTAATTATTATTATTGATTCATTACTTATAATTATTAATTCTTCCTATATGTTTCTTAATGTGTGTATATGGAATTTATAGTAAATGCTTCATCATAAAATAGTACCTATAACCCTTCGAGATTCTCCAAGATCCTTCCTCAAGAGCATAACACTAGAGTTATTGATTCATAGTTATTGAGGGAAATGATGTACAATGGCTAAGGGATATGTAAGAGAAGTTAAGGAACTGTATACCCTAATATAGCTCAATAGAATCCCAAACATCAAGGCCTAGGATTTAGTGGACACAAAGAAAGTACAACTTTAGTTCAAACCACCTTTTCCAAGGCAAGAAGAATGAGACTCAATAAGCCATTCCCATGGAGGAAAATCCAAGTAGAAATTAAGTGTCACTCTAATATTCTTGTAGACTAACCTGGATAATGCAAATAAAGGGATGATTCTACCACACAAATCTACTCCAACACTTGGGGGACCAAGCAACTAAGATGGGAAGAATCATCATAAATCAAAAAGGTATGACATGGTATGTTTAGTTTGTTTTTGTTGAAAGAAAATAGGTCATAAGGATAGCAATTGTTAGCACTCTACAAGGAAAAGTGGCTCATGTATGAAATATTTTTGGTACTACATATTGACTAGACATTAGGAATCAAAACGTTGCACTATAAGGAGAACAACTTGTAGTGAAGTTTTTTACGAAACTTCCCTGAAAAATTTATCCATTTTCCATTTATAGTGGAGGTTGTTAGCGGGGTTGAGAGATGGAAGGTTTTTGTATTGGTGTGCCTAAATCAAACAAACACACTGATGCACTCAAAAAAATAATTCCTCGGTGTTGATCTAATAAGGGGAATCAATAACCATTATTAATATAAAATGCTTAAATATTGTTTCTTTTTTTTCTTTAAATAAAATGCACATTTTTTCTTCACGATAAATTAAGAGAACCATTGCACATATTAAGGATGCATCTGATTAGGTTAAAACAATTGGCTATAAATGAAAAAATTGATTAAAAAAACAAAAATCCTTTTCGAGTGCATTGAAAAAACCTAACCACACCACTGTGTATATGGTAGTGGCACACCAAACAACAATAAGGGTGTACTTAATATTACTATAAGCTTGATTTTTTTAACATATAGAAAAATATACAACAAATGTTTTACTCATACTACCACGCACCGACATGTCTTACTGTATGGCGCACTGCAATAATGTAAAAATAAATAAAGCATACTAGTGTGTTTCAGCACTACAAAACACATTGGTGCGTATTATTATTGAGCACACCATGATACGGTAAAATAAAAAAAAATTACCAAACTGAATTTCATTATCACATACCCTTATATACCTACAACCACTCACACAAGCATCAATGCTCACACTTCTTCTATCACCACCCTATTTGAAATTCTTTATGGTGTTTCTTCCACGTTTCGATAGTTTCGTTGGTTGATTCCATACAGTTTCAAATTTTGGAAAAAAATGTACATTTTCATTTTTCCTCTACATGGAACCATGCCTCATCAGGAAAGAAGAGACAAGGTAAATTTTTAGTTACCTCCTTATTTTCAATTTCATCGTATTAAAATTTAAAATTGAGATTAAATTTGGTGCTTTTTATAATTAAAAAAAAAATCTCCTGGATGCGCTTCACTAGTTTGGCTCACCCTGGACTCAGTAGTGTGTGCTTTGAATTTATAACAAGCATCACTAGAAATGCATCTAAAACTACATAATGCACCGCTCAAGACTACACACCACACACCAGAATGGAAGNAGTAAAGCATACCATATGGCATATTTATTGACAAAATAAAGAAGACGGCCCCAAAAGGATTGAAAATCATCTTCCTAGGATATGCTCATGATCCACTTAACATATATGTGGATTAGAAGATATGTGATATTTTATGAGATTAATCAAGTCATGATAAATTGTAACTTTAATGGTGATTATATTGATGTAAATAACATTGTATATTTTGAAGTGTCTGACAACAATAAAAAAAAGGAACCTTAAAATATTCAACAAAATGAATCTAAATATGAAGGTGAATATGTTTAAGAGTAGATTGTTGGGAGGCATGTGGAAGATTTGATTGTGGGGAGAGGGCCTCCTATTGGAACACCAAAAAATGGGGGAACAACAACATCCCATCATAGTTGATGAGTAGCCTAGTACCTTAAATGTGAGGAATATTCCCAAACTAAACACCAACCTTAAGATTTGTTAAAATGTTGATGCAATGGTAGAGAAACACAACATATTAAAAAATCTATAAGGAGAGAATGTTTTCACTTTAGAAATAGTTGTAAAGCCTAARAAAATTCAAGAAGAAATAAACAATACAAGACATGTGGTGGAAATCCATGCAACCTTGTAGTGTTTCCTTTTTTAATGTGTTTATAAWGMAAAACCCAATTCACTTGGAGGCATTTTAATTTGCATCATCATTGCATCACTCTATCTCATTTTCTATGTCATTATGATTAACACAATAGAGATGGTGTTCTACATTATAATTTTATTTGTGTCATGTGTATGCTTTAAAGACATTTTATCTGTATCCTATTATTAATTATTATTATTGATTCATTACTTATAATTATTAATTCTTCCTATATGTTTCTTAATGTGTGTATATGGAATTTATAGTAAATGCTTCATCATAAAATAGTACCTATAACCCTTCGAGATTCTCCAAGATCCTTCCTCAAGAGCATAACACTAGAGTTATTGATTCATAGTTATTGAGGGAAATGATGTACAATGGCTAAGGGATATGTAAGAGAAGTTAAGGAACTGTATACCCTAATATAGCTCAATAGAATCCCAAACATCAAGGCCTAGGATTTAGTGGACACAAAGAAAGTACAACTTTAGTTCAAACCACCTTTTCCAAGGCAAGAAGAATGAGACTCAATAAGCCATTCCCATGGAGGAAAATCCAAGTAGAAATTAAGTGTCACTCTAATATTCTTGTAGACTAACCTGGATAATGCAAATAAAGGGATGATTCTACCACACAAATCTACTCCAACACTTGGGGGACCAAGCAACTAAGATGGGAAGAATCATCATAAATCAAAAAGGTATGACATGGTATGTTTAGTTTGTTTTTGTTGAAAGAAAATAGGTCATAAGGATAGCAATTGTTAGCACTCTACAAGGAAAAGTGGCTCATGTATGAAATATTTTTGGTACTACATATTGACTAGACATTAGGAATCAAAACGTTGCACTATAAGGAGAACAACTTGTAGTGAAGTTTTTTACGAAACTTCCCTGAAAAATTTATCCATTTTCCATTTATAGTGGAGGTTGTTAGCGGGGTTGAGAGATGGAAGGTTTTTGTATTGGTGTGCCTAAATCAAACAAACACACTGATGCACTCAAAAAAATAATTCCTCGGTGTTGATCTAATAAGGGGAATCAATAACCATTATTAATATAAAATGCTTAAATATTGTTTCTTTTTTTTCTTTAAATAAAATGCACATTTTTTCTTCACGATAAATTAAGAGAACCATTGCACATATTAAGGATGCATCTGATTAGGTTAAAACAATTGGCTATAAATGAAAAAATTGATTAAAAAAACAAAAATCCTTTTCGAGTGCATTGAAAAAACCTAACCACACCACTGTGTATATGGTAGTGGCACACCAAACAACAATAAGGGTGTACTTAATATTACTATAAGCTTGATTTTTTTAACATATAGAAAAATATACAACAAATGTTTTACTCATACTACCACGCACCGACATGTCTTACTGTATGGCGCACTGCAATAATGTAAAAATAAATAAAGCATACTAGTGTGTTTCAGCACTACAAAACACATTGGTGCGTATTATTATTGAGCACACCATGATACGGTAAAATAAAAAAAAATTACCAAACTGAATTTCATTATCACATACCCTTATATACCTACAACCACTCACACAAGCATCAATGCTCACACTTCTTCTATCACCACCCTATTTGAAATTCTTTATGGTGTTTCTTCCACGTTTCGATAGTTTCGTTGGTTGATTCCATACAGTTTCAAATTTTGGAAAAAAATGTACATTTTCATTTTTCCTCTACATGGAACCATGCCTCATCAGGAAAGAAGAGACAAGGTAAATTTTTAGTTACCTCCTTATTTTCAATTTCATCGTATTAAAATTTAAAATTGAGATTAAATTTGGTGCTTTTTATAATTAAAAAAAAAATCTCCTGGATGCGCTTCACTAGTTTGGCTCACCCTGGACTCAGTAGTGTGTGCTTTGAATTTATAACAAGCATCACTAGAAATGCATCTAAAACTACATAATGCACCGCTCAAGACTACACACCACACACCAGAATGGAAGGTGTGCATTACTGGTGCCTCTCATATTAGAAGAGGCACCATCTTGGAAATAAACCCACTCGTTCATTCTAGAGATTCAACAACATCAGTGCATTATAGAGAATAAATGACATAGGTGTACCTCATCACACCGCACATCCCACTTATTTAAAAATTATCATAGAGGTGTGTCTAGTGGGATGCCCTATGACTACTGCATTATAAAACACAATGCATCTGTAATATTCCAGATATAAAAAAGTATGCAGAACATAAATAAATAGCTAGAAATGGCAGATGAACAACAATATAACCAGAGCAACACAACAATAATACCAAAATGATACCAGAATAACACCAGAAAGAGCTCTTTGATTACTGAGAGCAGTGTTCACTTGCCTCTTTGAGGGGGCAACCTCTAGCAAAGAAGAGCTCTATTACAATAATATCCAAGACAAAAGTTCTTATACCCTCTACTCCTATTTATACTAAATATTTCTATCAAAAGAACCATCTAGAGGAAGATACTTCTGGAAGCGGAAGCTTCTATTAGGTCTTCTTACATTGGAATTATTCTTCCTAATTGATAAGCCTTATTAATATTGACCTTTATTACATGGAAATATATTATTCTACCTACGTGAGGGGCTTGGTCCCTAACATGTCCTCCCCCTTAAAAATAGCCTTGTCCTCAAGGCTTGAGATGAGGAAATTGTTGTAGAATGGTAGCTGGTTCCCAAGTGGCATCTATTGGAGTTTTATCTTTCCACTGGACTAACATTTACTTGATGGTTCGCTGACACAGACGATGCTCATGCTGGTCCAAAACTGCTTGTGGTTGTATCCAAAAGGAGCTTACTCACCCATTTGTGTTTCTCTGGGGAGGAATGGCATTGTTCCAGAAAATACTTGAGGGTTTAATGATCTATCTTAATTTGGAAGCGTTTCCCCAATAGATAAGGGTGCCAAAAATCCACGGCATGAAAAATAGCCAACATTTCCTTTTCAGAGATTGATTTTTTGAAATTTCCCTCGGGCATTTTCTTGCTGGTAAAGGCCAAAGGCTGACCCCCTTGCATAAGGAAAACACCAATTCCTTTCCCAGAAGCATCACATTCGAGGAAAAAGGTATTTTTGAAATCAGGAAGGGTAAGGACTAGACTGGTGCACATGGCCATCTTCAAGGTTTGAAAATCCTGATTAGCTATTCGATTCCAAGTGAAAGAATTATTTTTAAGGAGTGCAGTGAGAGGTGACACAATATTTCCATAATTATTAAAAAACTTGCGATGATAACCTGTAAATCTAGAAATCCATGCAAGATTTTGAGAGTCTTTGGGTGAGGCCAATATTGCATAGCTTCAATCTTTTTAGGATCCACCCTGACATTGGCTTTGCCAACAAGATGACCCAAGTACTTGACTTATGAGGCGCCAAAAGAACATTTAGATTTTTTGAGGAAAAGTTGGTGCTGAGAGAGTAGATGGAGAACTAGATCCACATGAGCAAGATGGGTTTTTCAGTTTTTACTATAGATGATGATATCATCAAAGAAAACTAGGACAAAATGACGAAGAAAAGGACGGAAGACATGATTCATGAGGATTTGGAAAGTGGAGGGAGAATTATACAGGCCAAAGGGCATGACCTAAAAATCATAGTGGCCCTTATGATTTCTAAATGAAGTCTTAGGAATGTCTGTCTCTTTCATATGGATTTGCTGGTAGCCAGAACGAAGATCAAGTTTAGTAAAGAATTGGGTGCCACTCAATTCATCCAAGAGGTCATCAATGATAGGGATGGTAAATTTGTCCTTAATGGTGAGTTTGTTGAGGGCGCGAAAGTTAGGACACATGGGCCAAGAACCTTATTTCTTAAGGAACATGACCATAGGAGAAGAGAAGGGGCTCGTACTAGGGCGGATAACACCTGCATTTAGAAATTATTGAACAATTTTCTCAATTTCATTTTTTTAGGAAAATGGGTGATGATAGGGATGGATATTGGAAGGAAGGCTACCTTGGACAAGGGGAATCGAATGATCATGAAAACCACGGGAAGGAGGGAGTCCCTAGGGAGTTGAAAAAACCACTTTATGATTACAGAGGATGGATTGAAGGTCCTACGAAACAGAGGGTGTCTCAGTTGCTTGTATGGCATGGAGTTGGGAAATAATGCTAGAATGACCTTTCTGAGCAGATTTTCCATGAAATAAGAACTAATAATATATGGGGAACTGATAGTGATGCCTTGAAACTTATATGGTTGGCCCTCCTATTTGAATTGCATGGTTAATTCATTAAAACCCATGAAAATGGGACCTAAAGTCCTTAGCCATTCTACACCCAACATAATGTCACAACCACCCATGTCGATAGCAAACATATGATATTTCAGGTGGTAGTCACCAATTTGGAGACGCACATTTTCACAATGCCCTCCAGATTTCATGGACCCACCATTGGAAACCATGATTTGAATATTATTGACTGCTCAGATATAAAAATTAGTTTCTTGGGAAATGTGATGATTAATAAAATTATGGGTGTTTCCACTCTCAATAATAATGATGACCTTCCTATGCTTGATGTAACCAATTAGATTGAGGGTTTGGGGAGCACTGAAGCCAATGAGAGCATTTAGGGAAATGACCGATTCTACTTTGGGATGTTCTTAGGGAGGGGTTATGTCAGTGGGTTTAGGTGAAATGGACACAAGGGGAGCCTCAACATCCTCTTTCGAAACATCCTCTGAGATGGCCATAAAAATATTTTGCTCTGTACACTTGTGTCCCAGAAAATATTTGTCTTCACAATTATAACAAAGGCCTTTGAGTTGACATTCAACCATTTTGGCCCTAGTCAATTTCTGGATCTTTAGTGGAGTATAAGGAGGAGTGGGAATTATTGGTTTAGTGCGAGGAATAATGGATGGTTTTCGGTTTTGAGAAGAAACAACCTGGTGTGCTTCCTTAGCTCTTTTAGTAGTGTCCACCCAACTCTGAGGTTGAGCCATGAGGATATGGGAACGAATCTCATCCTTTTGGCCACTGATAAAACATTCTTGGAAAAAAGCATCAGACATGCCCTCTGTATGAAAATCCAGTCGCTCAAAAGAAGTTATAAATTCTTCCACTGTGCTAGATTTTTTTAACTTTGTTAAACTACCTAAATGGTTGGTGTCAATTTCAAAGCATTCATAAATCTCTACCACAAATTGTTTCCAAGACACATACCCTTGGCGGGCATTTTTTCTCCATTGCCACCATTGCCAACATTCATGATCAAGATGGAGAACACCATACCAGAGTTTGGCCAACTCATATGTAATTCAATACAAAGAGAAATAATGTTCCATTTGAGTTACCTAGCCAAATGGATCTGAGCCATCAAATTTGGTCACATCCACATGCGGAAGGTGTAGGTCATGCTGAAAGTGACATGGTTGAAAATTCTGGGCATAAGAGGAAGTTTCACCTTTGGTATGAAAAGGTGGGTCAGATAAGGGAAGATATGCAGGGATATGTAGCTTGGCGTAGATAATCGTAGTGTCTGATTCAAGATGGGTAGTCATGCCTTGTTTGAGGTCTTGTTTGATTTAGATAATTGAGGCAATGATTGAGGAAGCTATGGAGGAATGCATTTTTTTATTGATGGAGACAATATTGGCACTGAGTTGTCACAATTCTTGTTGGGTTTCTGTGAAATTAGAGTGAAAGGTATTGAAGTAAGTTTCCAAGTCTTGGCTACAAGTATTGGCCATGATGACGAGGGAACACAAAAAGGGGTGGGTGGGACCACACAGAAAATGGTTTATGAGTGAAGTGTATCACAACAATTAAGGCAACGAGTTGAATCCAATGGGGTAAATCCCAAATAAGGGTGTTCGAAGGGGGTTAGGTCCAAAAAAAAACATTTGTTGAAAATTGATAGGTATGACTGTGATAAGGGCGAAGAGAGAAATCCAACGGAATAGGTATAAAATAATGGTGCCAATGGAATAAGCATTTGTTTTTCCTCTTGCGGAGTTATACTTTGATCTAAAGAATACTATAGTGATGAAATTCCCAAATGTTTAACAGGAAGAAATGTGTAGTAATTTCACAACTCGAATGCACGAGACATAGTTGTGCAACAAGGGTTAGGTATTCAATGGTTCTAAATATGAGGGTATTCCCTGTGCTATATCTCTCTGATATACATGTAGGGTCCAAGAATATTACACAGCCCAATATCTCAGGGAAACAACTAAGGAGGCTAGATCATGCTCTTAGTCATACTACTCGACTACCCAGGTAATAGAGGGTATCTTCGCGAGTGATTTTATCGGTGGAACTATAGAAGTCAAGTGGTCGATTGGTTTGTCTATGGAGGGATTCAAGAAATCTAGGCCGATCAATATACATGTGTTGTCCGATGCACTACGACTTGAAGGGGTACGATCAAGCACTACAAGGGTGTCCAACAAATGTGTGCTTAAGTACATCTTGTATTTCCTATGTGTATGAATCACCGACCGTGGTTTTATGCATGTAACGATAGATCTATGTAGCTTAAAGACGCCAAAATACGTCTTTACCCTGAAAAAAATTAACCCACAATTTTTTGACGAGGAAGGTGCTCTGATACCACTTGTAATATTCCAGATATAAAAAAGTATGCAGAATAGAAATAAATATCTAGAAATGGCAGATGAAAAACAATATAACCATAACANAGGTATTCAATGGTTCTAAATATGAGAGTATTCCTTGTGCTATAGCTCTCTGATATACATGTAGGGTCCAACAATATTACACATCCCAATATCTCAGGGCAACATTTAAGGAGGCTAGATCGTGCTCATAGTCATACTACTCGATTACCCAGGTAATAAAGAGTATCTTCGGGAGTGATTTTATTGGTGGAACTATAGAAGTCAAGTGGTCAATCGGTTTGTCTATGGAGGGCTTTAGGAAATCTAGGTCGATCAATATACATGTGTTGTCTGATGCACTACGAATTGAAGGGGTACGATCAAGGGTTACAAGGGTGTCCAATAGATGTGTGCTTAAGTACATCTTGTATTTCCTATGTGTATGAATCACCGACCGTGGGTTTATGCATGTAACGACAGATCTTTGTAGCTTAAAGATGCCAAAATACGTCTTTACCCTGAAAAAAAATTAACCCACAATTTTTTGCCAAGGAAGGTGCTCTGATACCACTTGTAATATTCCAGATATAAAAAAGTATGCAGAATAGAAATAAATATCTAGAAATGGCAGATGAAAAACAATATAACCATAACAACACCACAATAATACCAAAATGATACCAGAATAACACCAGAAAGAGAACTTTGATTACTCATAGCAATGTTGAATTGCCTCCTCGAGGGGGCAACCTCCAGCAGAGGAGAGCTCTATTACAATAATATACAAGACAAAAGTTCTCATACCCTGGACTCCTATTTATACTAAATATGACAATCAAAAGAACCATCTAGAGGAAGATCCTTCTAGAAGCGAAAGATTTTATTAGGTCTTCTTACATTGGACTTATTCTTCCTTATTACTAGGCCTTATTACTATTGACCTTGATTACATGGAAATATATTATTCTACCTATGTGAGGGGTTAGGTTTCTAACAACATCATTGAAAATACACATCGATGCTCCAAGAGACATGGAGCACCGACCTTTCCTATGTACATTAACAATGTGTACAGTTTTAAATCAGGCATTGCAAATAAGTGCATTATAGGGAATAACCCACATCGATGCATTGCATTTCATCACACATAAACATATTAGCATAGTGTTGTGTGTCATGAATAAAGTATCTTCATCATGCCAAATAAAATGGAGAACCATGAAAATTGTGGTGTCTGTTTTCTAATAGAGATCACTAGTCACAATGTGTATTATTTATTAAAGGAACATTAGTTACTTTACCACATTTTTTTTTATAAAAAAAGAAATGTTTGTTGATAAATAAAAGATGGTTATATGTGTTTATAATTTGAATTTGTTTTATGACGCAATCCCACTGGATGTCATGTGACGTCCTGGTCTAGATCGATTATAACATGAGCCTATTTGTCTCCTGTTAGATTCAATCTAGACTGGGACATCACGTGCCAGCCAGTGGGCTTGTGTCAAGAGTGGTACCATAGTAGGAAAAATCTATGTGTGGAGATATATCAGAAGCCATGTCATCAAGGAGATGCATGGAGAGACATGTAGACAACATAGATATGGAGGAGGAAATGAGACAACTTTGTGCAAGGTTAGATGCCATGGAAGCAACAAAAATGAGAGCACCAAAGGCTGGAGATTTTAGTGATGCCAAGAATGAAAAATCAGAAGAAGAGGAAGCTGCAGGAGAAGAAGAAGCAGAGGAAAAATTACTAAGAGTTTTTTCAAGATGGGAACTAGGGTGAATATGGAAGTACCAATGTATGAAGGTAATATGGATGTGGAATAATTGCTTGAATAGATAAATTCCTTGGATAAATACTTTGACTACGAGGAGACAGATGATGAGAAGGAAATAAAGCATGATGTGACCAAGTTGAAGTTGAAGGGACATGCAACTTTATGGTGGGACGAGTTGTAAGATGACAGGAGAAGGAAAGGTAAGTTCAAGATTAATAATTGGGATAGAATGGTAGCTAAGATCAAGGCTAAGTTCGTACCCACAGATTACAAGTTGAATCTGTTCAAAAGATTATAGAATCTGAGACAGAAAGGTATGTCAGTGAAGGAATATACTAAAGAATTCTATAAGTTGAATATAAGAGCAGGACAAATGGAAAATGATGAAGATAAATTTGATAGGTATATCTGTTACACATCAAAATCACTCAGCTGGGTAAGTGTCGCATATTGCCTCTCACTTGTCGCAAGTGTCGCAACTCCCTTACAACTTGTCGCAAGTATCGCAAGTTGAAAATAGAGTGTCGTGAATGTTGTTGAATCATGTTATCGCAACGACGACACTAAAGAGGCACTTGAAACATATTATATACTTGGTTTGAAGGAAGAAACTAGTTCACTGGAGTCAAACCTCTCTTAACACCTAAGAGGGCTTCTAAATCAAGAGTTTGGAAGGGGAACGCTCCCCTAAAACTGCCTGAGGAGCACCGGCGCCCTTCTATCATGCCTTAGAAGCGTTATAACGCTTCTCCACCCCTTTGTAGAAGCGCTGCTCAGATTTGAAGCGCTGGCTCTTCCCTTGACTTGTTCAGGAGCGTTGTAACGCTCTGATGCCCCTTCTAAGGGAGCGCTCTCCATTCTGGGTAAATTGTTAGCCCGGTGAGAAGAATAAGGGGAGAATCATTCGAGTTTAGGGGGAAGTTGAGCTCGAATTC
>JZKD02S1594579.1:223567-242590 GCA_000966675.3 Picea glauca | reverse complement strand
CACCACAATAATACCAAAATGATACCAGAATAACACCAGAAAGAGAACTTTGATTACTCATAGCAATGTTGACTTGCCTCCTCGAGGGGGAAACCTCCAGCAGAGGAGAGCTCTATTACAATAATATACAAGACAAAAGTTCTCATACCCTGGACTCCTATTTATACTAAATATGTCAATCAAAAGAACCATCTAGAGGAAGATCCTTCTAGAAGTGAAAGATTTTATTAGGTCTTCTTACATTGGACTTATTCTTCCTTATTGCTAGGCCTTATTACTATTGACCTTTATTACATGGAAATATATTATTCTACCTACGTGAGGGGTTAGGTTGCTAACAACATCATTGAAAATACACATCGATGCTCCAAGAGACATGGAGCACTGACCTTTCCTATGTACATTAACAATGTGTACAGTTTTAAATCAGGCATTGCAAATAAGTGCATTATAGGGAATAACCCACATCGGTGCATTGCATTGCATCACACATAAACATATTAGCATAGTGGTGTGTGTCATGACTAAAGTATCATCATCATGCCAAATAAAATGGAGAACCATGAAAATTGTGGTGTATGTTTTCTAATAGAGATCACTAGTCACAATGTGTATTATTTATTAAAGGAACATTAGTTACTTTACCACATTTTTTTTTAATAAAAAAAGAAATGTTTGTTGATAAATAAAAGATGGTTATATGTGTTTATAATTTGAATTTGTTTTATGATGCAATCCCACTGGCTGTCATGTGACATCTTGGTCTAGATCAATTCTAACATGAGCCTATTTGTCTCCTGTTAGATTCAATCTAGACTGGGACGTCACACGCCAGCCAGTGGGCTTGTGTCAAGAGTGGTACCATAGTAGGAAAAATCTATGTGTGGAGATATATCAGAAGCCATGTCATCAAGGAGATGCATGGAAAGACATGTAGACAATGTAGATATGGAGGAGGAAATGAGACAACTTTGTGCAAGGTTAGATGTCATGGAAGAAACAAAAATGAGAGCACCAAAGGCTGGAGATTTTAGTGATGCCAAGAATGAAAAATCAGAAGAAGAGGAAGCTGCAGGAGAAGAAGAAGCAGCGGAAAAATTACTAAGAGTTTTCTCAATATGGGAACTAGGGTAAATATGGAAGTACCAATGTATGAAGGTAATATGGATGTGGAAGAATTGCTTGAATAGATAAATTCCTTGGATAAATACTTTGACTATGAGGAGATATATGATGAGAAGGTAGTAAAGCATGATGTGACCAAGTTGAAGTTGAAGGGACATGCAACTTTATGGTGGGACGAGTTGTAAGATGACAGAAGAAGGAAAGGTAAGTTCAAGATTAATAATTGGGATAGAATGGTAGCTAAGATCAAGGCTATGTTCGTACCCAAAGATTACAAGTTGAATATGTTCAGAAGATTATAGAATCTGAGACAGAAAGGTATGTCAGTGAAGGAATATACTAAAGAATTCTATAAGTTGAATATAAGAGCAGGACAAATGGAAAATGATGAAGATAAATTTGATAGGTATATCAATGGGTTAAGATATGAAATCCACTATGTGATTATTCTAGTGACGATGAGGAATGTAGAATATTCTTATCAGGTAGCCCTAAAAGCAGAAGAAAAACTGGCGAGAAAGAAGAGCCAAAAGAATAGGGGAAAGAATCCAACCCAAGGAAAAGGAACCACAAGAGAAAAGTTCCAGAAGACAAGGGAAGAAACTAATATCTCTAACAATGAGATAGCTAGAGTATGAGGCTCTATAGGAGGAGACTCTAGAGGAAGGATACCCTTTCCAAGAGGTAGAGGAATAGGTAGAGGAGGAGAGATTAAGTGTTATTCTTTTGGGAAGACCGGACACATATCTTGGGAATTTCTTGAAAACAAAACTATAGGTTTTAGAGAAGCTCACATCATTGAGGCTCAATAGAAGACTGTGGAGACAAAGAGAAAAACAAAAGCTTATGAAGAGGGAATATCACTCATGATGAGGAAATCCCTTGTGAAACCAGCGAGAGAAGTGCAAGAACCAACAAAAAGAAAGAGTATGTTCAAAACTTCTTACAAGTCGAAAGATAAGGTACGCAAGGTGATCATAGAAAGTGGGAGCACTAATAATTTAGTCTCCATAGAAATGGTGTAAAATATAAAGATGGAAATGACAACACATATGAATCCATATAGGGTGTCATGGCTATAGAAAGGTCATCAAGTAATGGTAAGTAAACAATATAAATTTGAATTTAATATTGGTAGTTATAAGGATGAAGTTTTATGTGATGGCATACCTATGGATGTTTGTCATGTTCTGTAGGGAAGGACATGGAAATATGATAGAAATGTTATACATGATGAGATAAATAATACTTATACCCTTTAGAAGAATGGGTTTATGTTACACATCAAAATCACTCACTTCAATGATGACCTATTGTCGTCATCTCAAGTGTCACAAGTGTCACATTTTGGTCACAAGTGTTGCAATCATCATACTTCCATATTGCATATGTCGTGTATCTAACGACATCATAGGGACACTTAAGACACCTTCAAAGACTGGTTTAAGGAAGAGAAATCATTTGATTAAGAGTACAAATCATTTGTCATGAAGAAAACCACTTAAAAATCAATTTTGAAGGCCAACACTCCCCTACCCACTATCAGGGAGTGCCAGTGCTCCCTACCCTTCCTTGGGGGTGTGTTCCAACACTCTGTGCACCCTTTTGGGGGAGCACTGGGATTTTTTAAGGAAATTTTGGGCAGCTCTCCCTAACAATTGTCAGGGAGTTCCAGTGCTCCCTACCCTTCTTTAGGGGAGCGTTGAAACACTTTGTGTCCCCTTCTAAGGGAGCGGTGGGATGTTTGAGGGAATATTGGACTATTGAGGAAAATTAGGGATAAATCCCCCTCATCTATGGAGTTGGTTGGATTCGAATCTGAGGTCAAGGCTGGATCTTAGGGAAGATCCACAACTGATGGAGAAGGATCCTCAACCTATCCCAAGAATATCTACGGTGGTTGGATATCTCCAAGATTATATAAGGAGGCCTTCTCATGGTAAAAACCACATGGTAGTTTAGAGGCATCAAACTTATGATCTCATAAGGGAGATTTATCAGTGAAAGTTACAGTCATTCTGATCGTGGAACTTTTGAGAAAGGGTCTAGACAAAGAGAGTTTGGTGAAGCTGTTGCATCTACATCTATGGTTGTAATCACTTTTCTTTGTTTTCATTAATATGTGTGTGTGTGTGTGTGTGTGTGTGTGTGTGTGTGTGTGAGTGTGATTGGCCTATTTCCTTCAAAATTGTGTATGTTTCATGAATTTGTTATTTTTGATAGATCTATTTCGAAGCTAATCATGGTAGGAATAGGAAGTATGTTTTGTCATTGTTGTTCCTTCAATTGCAGGACCTTCTGAAAGACCTGGAGATCAAGATTAGCCTGGATCGAGCAAGGACAAATGTTATTAAAGGTATTTATATTCCTTTCTTATTATTCCTTGACTAGTTTAGCTTAATTAGAAGGAATGTCATTGTTCAACATTTGCACCTTTCTGTCTTGGTTATAGGGGTCTAGTATCCAAGAGGGAATCCACTTGTCCACAAGGGGATTCTCCTGTAACAGAAATTGGTGACTCCACTAGGGATCGAAGCTTTCATTTTTGGTTTCCTTCCTTGGTCTTATTTTTGGCCTTTTCTCACCTTTACATCTTATTCATGTTGTGTCTATGATTCTTATAAGTGTTGTTGGCCCTTGGATTCATTCCCCACACACTCCATTTCTGGTTTTTCTGCGTTTTTTTGAGTTCTGGGAAATTGTTTTGGTCTTCTGAGAGCCCAGCACTCCCTTTCCTATACTACCATAGCGTTGGCATTCCCTTGCAAGATTCCATAGAGAGTTGCAACACTTTGGTTCCCTTGACACCAGAGCGTTGGTCTTTTTCCTGTAAAAATATTTTGGGAGTTGATCTCTGAGTTCAATTTTTTGTTAATTTCATCTACTCAGGGTTATTACCATCTCAGTGTGTCCTTGTTTTGGCCTCCAACATATTTATTTATGAGAATCGATTATTCTTTGTTTGGATTTTTGACATTTTTTCCTTACTTTGAGTCACTCTTCTTCTTTGAGATTTGGAGTTGATCTACTCTTTCTCATTCATCTGATTGTATGAAAGATGTTGTAAAGAAATTCAAGGATATATGAGCTATCACATTTGATATTTGAGGTCATTTTCCCAAGAAATTCCTTGTTTTTCATCATACATTAACCTTCTCCTACCTTCACTAGAAATTTCACCAATTTTCATGCATTCTGGGTGAGTTTTTTNTACCCTTTAGAAGAATGGGTTTATGTTACACATCAAAATCACTCACTTCAATGATGACCTATTGTCGTCATCTCAAGTGTCACAAGTGTCACATTTTGGTCACAAGTGTTGCAATCATCATACTTCCATATTGCATATGTCGTGTATCTAACGACATCATAGGGACACTTAAGACACCTTCAAAGACTGGTTTAAGGAAGAGAAATCATTTGATTAAGAGTACAAATCATTTGTCATGAAGAAAACCACTTAAAAATCAATTTTGAAGGCCAACACTCCCCTACCCACTATCAGGGAGTGCCAGTGCTCCCTACCCTTCCTTGGGGGTGTGTTCCAACACTCTGTGCACCCTTTTTGGGGAGCACTGGGATTTTTTAAGGAAATTTTGGGCAGCTCTCCCTAACAATTGTCAGGGAGTTCCAGTGCTCCCTACCCTTCTTTAGGGGAGCGTTGAAACATTTTGTGTCCCCTTCTAAGGGAGCGGTGGGTTGTTTGAGGGAATCTTGGACTATTGAGGAAAATTAGGGATAAATCCCCCTCATTTATGGAGTTGGTTGGATTCGAATATGAGGTCAAGGCTAGATCTTAGGGAAGATCCACAACTAATGGAGAAGGATCCTCAACCTATCCCAAGAATATCTGCAGTGGTTGGATATCTCCAAGATTATATAAGGAGGCCTTCTCATGGTAAAAACCACATGGCAATTTAGAGGCATCAAACTTATGATCTCATAAGGGAGATTTATCAGTGAAAGTTACAGTCATTCTGATCGTCGAACTTTTGAGAAAGGGTCTAGACAAAGAGAGTTTGGTGAAGCTATTGCATCTACATCTATGGTTGTAATCACTTTTATTCGTTTTCATTAATATATGTGTGTGTGTGTGTGTGTGTGTGTGTGTGTGTGAGTGTGCATGGCCTATTTCCTTCAAATTTGTGTATGTTTCATGAATTTGTTATTTTTGATAGATCTATTTCGAAGCTAATCATGGTAGGAATAGAAAGTATGTTTTGTCATTGTTGTTCCTTCAATTGCAGGACCTTCTGAAAGACTTGGAGATCAAGATTAGCCTGGATCGAGCAAGGACAAATGTTATTAAAGGTATTTATATTCCTTTCTTATTATTCCTTGACTAGTTTAGCTTAATTAGAAGGAATGTCATTGTTCANGGTGTTCTTTCTTGTTAGAAAAATTTTCTACTTGTTTTCTTTCATACCTCACTGCCTTGAGTGCATGCTTTGTTTATAGCCCTTTTGCTTCATGTCTTTTGCATCTGCATAGGACTCTTTCTCCTTATCGAAAGTAGTGGAGCATTGAAGGTTTTGTATTTACTTTATGTATACATCATAATCAATCAAAGAAGATAAATGCATTTTTTCTTTTGGGTAGTGAAACTAGCTTGCATTTGAAGTAGTGAAATTACATGGTTTTTGGCATTTTTGGGACATTGTGCATCTGTAATGATGATTTTTTTATCCTTCTCGTAGCATAGCTTTCATAAAAATGAAAATATTACATCTTCATCTATTTGCATAACTTTCGAGTTGGTCAAAACACCATATTGTCCACACCATTTTCCTTTTGAGTAACAACAGCCTTAAAAATAAAGCGTTAAACTAAAAAATGATTAAACATTTTAATATTTTCTGGTAGCAAACCTACATAAGAATAGTTGGAGGGATTTGGAACAGGTGTGAAAGATAAATTTCCAACGTTGCAAACAAACATAGAATCTTGTGTTAGGCAACGGTGAAATCCAATTTCTACAGTTTGTCCTGGGAAGGCCTTCTCACACAAGGGTCAAACCTGAGGTCGCATTAAGACTGGTAGAGTTACTCACCCTTATTTGTTGGTCTTGGTGTAGATATTGTGCATATTATGTGGGTCTCTTGAAGGTTTACCCACAATGATGAGTGGAATCCTTTCAAGTTTATTTTGGTCCAGATACCCTGCCCTTGCACGTGGATCGGACTGTAGATTGTTTCCCCAGGCATCACTGTTGTAGTTGGTAACCTTAGTGGCCTATCCCTTTAGGGTATTTACACAAGGTCACTATGGAGAGGCAAGTCTTCATGGTACTTGGAATCAACATTGACCAAATTCACTCGGGCTCCTTGGAGGGTATACGCACGATTATGTGTGGGAGCTTGCACCAAGCCGTAAGTCTGTTAAGCAGGTTGTCAATGTAAATTTTTCACCCGTTCTATCTCAGCCCCTTCTTACTTTGTTCCTACGACATTAGATTTCATCCCTAACTAGTGTGCTCATTGTGAGAAGGTTTTGTTTGCTTGTTTGCTTACTACATTTTTAGCGTGTGTTGTTTGTTCTCCCTAGCAGAATCTAGGTTGGATCTTTATTTTTTATGGCATCAGTTCCCAGAATGACCAATGAAGGAACCCCTTTTCCAGGGGAAACCTTTGTTTTTCCTTCTTACGGAAACGTTGGTCCTCTGTACATCGCTACTTTGAGCCTTCCAGGTCTCACAATTGGGTTACCAGTATGGTTGTTTTCCACTCCGATGATCTTGAATGCAAGTGCTTCAGATGTAAGCACACCACCCACACTTCAACCTCATGTCGAATTTTCACCTTATTCACCCATTAAGTCTCCTTCCTTTTCTCCTTCTTCGGCTAGTGAAATCTCTAAAGCGAGTATCCAGGTTGACAAGAAGAAGACAAAATGAAAAGAGAAGAAGAACCAAAAAAGGACCAAGCCTCNTTTATGTATACGTCATAATCAATCAAATAAGATAAATGCATTTTTTCTTTTGGGTAGTGAAACTATCTTGCATTTGAAGTAGTGGAATTGCATGGTTTTTGGCATTTTTGGGACATTGTGCATCTTTAATGATGATTTTTTTATCCTTCTCGTAGCATAGCTTTCATCAAAATAAGAAGATTGCATCTTCATCTCTTTTCATAACTTTCGAGTTGGTCAAAACACCATATTGTCCACACCATTTTCCTTTTGAGTAACAACATCCTTAAAAATAAAGCGTTTAACTAAAAAATGATTAAACATTTTAATATTTTCTGGTAGCAAACCTACATAAGATTAGTTGGAGGGATTTGGAACAGGTGTGAAAGATAAATTTCCAAGGCTGCAAACAAACATAGAATCTTGTGTTAGGCAACGGTGAAATCCAATTTCTACAGTTTATCCTGGGAAGGCCTTCTCACACAAGGGTCAAACTTGAGGTCGCATTAAGACTGGTAGAGTTACTCACCCTTATTTGTTGGTCTTGGTGTAGATATTGTGCGTATTATGTGGGTCTCTTGAAGGTATACCCACAATGATGAGTGGAATCCTTTCAAGTTTATTTTGGTCCAGATACCCTGCCCTTGCACGTGGATCGGACTATCGATTGTTTCCCCAGGCATCACTGTTATAGTTGGTAACCTTAGTGGCCTATCCCTTTAGGGTATTTACACAAGGTCACTGTGGAGAGGCAAGTCTTCATGGTACCTGGAATCAACATTGGCCAAATTCACTCGAGCTCCTTGGAGGGTATACGCACGATTATGTGTGGGAGCTTGCACCAAGGCGTAAGTCCATTAAGCAGGTTGTCAATGTAAATTTTTCACCCGCTCTATCTCATCCCCTTCTTACTTTGTTCCTACGACATTAGATTTCATCCCTAACTAGTGTGCTCATTGTGAGAAGGTTTTGTTTGCTTGTTTGCTTACTACATTTTTAGCGTGTGTTGTTTGTTCTCCCTAGCAGAATCTAGGTTGGATCTTTATTTTTTATGGCATCAGTTCCCAGAATGACCAATGAAGGAACCCCTTTTCCAGGGGAAACCTTTGTTTTTCCTTCTTACGGAAACGTTGGTCCTCTGTACATCGCTACTTTGAGCCTTCCAGGTCTCACAATTGGGTTACCAGTATGGTTGTTTTCCACTCCGATGATCTTGAATGCAAGTGCTTCAGATGTAAGCACACCACCCACACTTCAACCTCATGTCGAATTTTCACCTTATTCACCCATTAAGTCTCCTTCCTTTTCTCCTTCTTCGGCTAGTGAAATCTCTAAAGCGAGTATCCAGGTTGACAAGAAGAAGACAAAATGAAAAGAGAAGAAGAACCAAAAAAGGACCAAGCCTCTAACCATATCAGATGTTTGATCCAAGCAACCAACTACTATTAATCATACTAGGAGTGTTGTTGAGGTCGAAAAGAATAAATTGAAGAATATGAAACCCAAATTCCCTTGCAGTCTTTGTAAGGGTGGCCACTTTCTAAGGGATTTCCTTGGTCTTCCTAAGGTCTTGGAAATGTGGTCCTCCACATCATCGACCCCTACTGGTCATGCTGGTGATGCCCCATCAATTAGTGACTTTAAGGTTGGTAAGAAGAAGACAACTATCAAATTTCCTTTTATGTTATGCGAAGGTGATCATTATTCTCACCTTTTTCCTCATATGCAAAAGGATTCTTCTCTTTTTTAAAAGATTCAACTCCCATATGGTTATCTTAATATTTCCCCCAACCCGTCGTTAGTTGATGGAATGGTCAATCCCATTCCATCCCCGGTCAGTCCGGTTGATTAGGTGGTCAATCTAGTTTCATCCTCAGTTGAACAACTAACAAAAGTAGTTGATTCAGTACCATCATCGATCAGCCCCACTTTTCATCTAAAAAGTGAAACCCAAGTGAATGATCCAGTCTCGTCATTGGTCAGTCCCACCCTTCATCTAAAGAGTACCAACATGGTCAATCCCACTCCTCCTCTGACGAGTGCCAAAATGGTTTCTCCAGTCCCTTCATCGATCAGTCTGATTGATCATTTTGTCAATATTGTCACTTATTTAGTTGAACCAATTGACAAAATGGTTGATCTGATCTCATCTTCGGTCGATCTCGCTCTCCCGTTAGAGAGTGCAACCCAAGCGGTCAATCTATTTCCACCTGTCGACCCCATTCTCCCCTTGGATAATGAAACCCAAGTGGTAGATTTGATGTTGTTATCAATCGATCATACTCTCCCTCTAGAGAGTAAACCGGATATTGCCCACGTTTTTCTCGTTGATACAGAATCTACCATGATGGGAGGAATTCCTCCTTATCCTGTGAAACCCTCTCCAAGTAATGAGGCCATCCTTTTTTATTGGGGTGTGCTAATTGGACCTCATCTTCCCTCTCACATTACTTTCAATATTACAGTACAGGTTTGAAGCCGATACATTCCTCATGCACTGATAGATGAAGGTTTGTTCATTAGTATTTTGTCCTCTATTGCTTGCCAAGATTTGGGTTATTCTTAGCTTGTGTTGGTTACCCAAACTCTGTTTTATTTTAACAAAAGAACCAGTCACCCTTTAGGGATCCTTCCCCAGTTTCCTGTAACTTTGGGAGGGAAAACTATCTTTATTGATGTTATGGTAGTCTAGGACCCCTTGGATTTTGATTTACTCCTTAGGTGAGATTATTTCTATGCCATGAAAGCTATTGTCTCCACTCTTTTTCGTGTGATATATTTCTCGCTCGATGGCAGAATGGTGACTATTGATCAACTTTCATTCGTTGGCCCTAATTTGACCATCAACCAAATGACCTCCCTAAATGGGTCTTATATGCAGTCGGTATCACCCCTGCCACAGGTCAATTATGTGGCATTGTCTTCCCTGACTTAAAATTCTAATGACTTAGATCTGATAGATGACATGGTGATCTCTTCGGTAGGGCTATTGGAGCATGATCTCCTTACCCCTGATGTGACCCTCGACATGTGTTCCTTCCAGAGTACTTCTCTTCCTTCCAATGAATATCTCTTGGAAGCCATGACTGAGTTTTATCCCTTGATATGTTTCCCTTCCAGAGAACTATCCTCTTGGAAGCCATGATCAAGTAGAGGTAATGAGCATAGTTTTTATTCTCTATCGCAAGCTCATTAAAAAATAAAACAGAGGTCATGAGCATAGTTTCGCTTCTCTATGGCAAGCTCGTTAAAAAATGAAACAAAATATACGAGCATAGTTTTGCTTCTCTGTGGAAAGATCGTTAAAAAATGAAATATAGGTCATGAGCATAGTTTTCCTCTATGTAAAAAGCTCATTAAAAAATGAAACATAAATCTGGGGATTGAACCCAAAGCCTTGAGCATAGTTCTTTTCCTGTGACAAGCTCATTAAAAAATGAAACAGTCACCTCTCCAGTCAAGTCGAGTCTCTCGTTAGATCTCATATTTGAACCTTATTTTCATCCACCTGTATCCTTTTTCACCATCTAGTACAACAATTGGTGACAACCTCAAAGTCGGTGAATGAATTGAAGCTTGGAGGGCATTGTCTCCAGCCTTTGATTATCATTCTGGAGTTAAGCCACAAGATTTTCAATCTAGGGGCATACCGAGCTTAGTCTTTGTTCCTTCTCGTGGTCATAAATACATGAGAATGTAACCGAGTATAATTTTATCACTTTTTAGGACTTGTAAAGATTATACGAAAAAGGAACCCATTGGAGTCTCCTTTAAGCTATTTTCAGACTCTCTAAACATGAAAAGATTGTCGAGTGATCTTGCTTCCTTTCCCACTCGTTAAAAGGTTTGAAAGGGTGTCTTTCGAGTGATAATTTATCTCTTTTTTGGCCTCGNAACTAACAAAAGTAGTTGATTCAGTACCATCATCGATCAGCCCCACTTTTCATCTAAAAAGTGAAACCCAAGTGAATGATCCAGTCTCGTCACTGGTCAGTCCCACCCTTCATCTGAAGATTACCAACATGGTCAATCCCACTCCTCCTCTGATGAGTGCCAAAATGGTTTCTCCGGTCCCTTCATTGATCAGTACAATTGATCATTTTGTCAATCTTGTCACTTATTTAGTTGAACCAGTTGACAAAATGGTTGATCTGATCTCATCTTCGGTCGATCTCGCTCTCCCGTTAGAGAGTGCAACCCAAGTGGTCAATCTGTTTCCACTTGTCGACCCCATTCTCCCCTTGTATAATGAAACCCAAGCGGTAGATTTGATGTTGTTATCAATCGATCATACTCTCCCTCTAGAGAGTAAACCGGATATTGCCCACATTTTTCTCGTTGATACAGAATCTACCGTGATGGGAGGAATTCCTCCTTATCCTGTGAAACCCTCTCCAAGTAATGAGGCCATCCTTTTTTATTGGGGTGTGCTAATTGGACCTCATCTTCCCTCTCACATTACTTTCAATATTACAGTACAGGTTTGTGGCCTATACATTCCTCGTGCACTAATAGATGAAGGTTTGTTTGTTAGTATTTTGTCCTCTATTGCTTACCAATATTTGGGTTATTCTTAGCCTGTGTTGGTTACCCAAACTCTGTTTTATTTTAACAAAAGAACTAGTCACCCTTTAGGGATCCTTCCCCAATTTCCCGTAACTTTGGGAGGGAAAACTATCTTTATTGATGTTATGGTAGTCTAGGACCCCTTGGATTTTGATTTACTCCTTGGGTGAGTTTATTTCTATGCCATGAAAGCTATTGTCTCCACTCTTTTTCGTGTGATATATTTCTCGCTCGATGGCAGAATGGTGACTATTGATCAACTTTCATTCGTTGTCCCTAACTTGACCATCAACCAAATGACCTCCCTAAATGGGTCTTATATGCAGTCGGTATCACCCCTGCCACAGGTCAATTATGTGGCATTGTCTTCCCTGACTTAAACTTCTAATGACTTAGATATGATAGATGACATGGTGATCTCTTCGGTAGGGCTATTGGAGCATGATCTCCTTACCCCTGATGTGACCCTCGACATGTGTTCCTTCCAGAGTACTTCTCTTCCTTCCAATGAAGATCTCTTGGAAGCCATGACTGAGTTTTATCCCTTGATATGTTTCCCTTCTAGAGAATCATCCTCTTGGAAGCCATGATCAAGTAGAGGTAACGAGCATAGTTTTTATTCTCTATCGCAATCTCATTAAAAAATGAAACAGAGGTCATGAGCATAGTTTCGCTTCTCTATGGTAAGTTCGTTAAAAAATGAAACAAAAGATATGAGCATAGTTTTGCTTCTTTGTGGCAAGATCATTAAAAAATGAAATATAGGTCATGAGCATAGTTTTCTTCTATGTAACAAGCTCATTAAAAAATGAAACAAAAATCTGGGGATTGAACCCAAAGCCTTGAGCATAGTTCTTTTCCTGTGACAAGCTCATTAAAAAATGAAACAGTCACCTCTCCAGTCAAGTCGAGTCTTTCGTTAGATCTCATATTTGAACCTTATTTTCATCCACCTGTATCCTTTTTCACCATCTAGTACAGAAATTGGTGACAACCTCAAAGTCGGTGAATGAATTGAAGCTTGGAGGGCATTGTCTCCAGCCTTTGATTATCATTCTGGAGTTAAGCCACTAGATTTTCAATCTAGGGGCATACCGAGCTTAGTCTTTGTTCCTTCTCGTGGTCATAAATACATGAGAATGTAACCAAGTATAATTTTATCACTTTTTAGGACTTGTAAAGATTATACGAAAAAGGAACCCATTGGAGTTTCCTTTAAGCTATTTTCAGACTCTCTAAACATGAAAAGATTGTCGAGTGATCTTGCTTCCTTTCCCACTCATTAAAAGGTTTGAAAGGGTGTCTTTCGAGTGATAATTTATCTCTTTTTTGGCCTCGTGAGACTGAAATTATGAAAAAGGACAACACTGGAGCCATCTTTAAGTTCTTTTCAGACTCTCTAAACATGAAAAATCACCGAGTTTACCTTCTCTGGACTTGTTAAACAATCATACATTGAAGGGCCCTTACGAGACTGAACCTTTACTTCTTCTAGTTTGTTAAACAAAGGAAGAGGGACTTACCGAAGGTGAATTATATCAAGCATGTGTTACCCTCCTCGATATTTTTATATTAAAAGGAGGTACTCGTCTATCTGGATGGAGGAAAAAATTGAAGGAAAACATGTCAAGGGATAAAACTCTGTCATGCCTTCCAAGAGATCTTCACTGGATGGAAGAGAATTATTCTAGAAGGAACACATGTCGAGGGTCGCGTGAGGGGAAAGGATATCATGCTCCAATAGCCCTACCAAAGAGATCACCATGTCAACTGTTGGATCTAAGTCATTGAAATTTGAAGTCATGGGAGACAACGCCACATAATTGACCTGTGGCAGGGGTGATACCGACTACATATAAGACCCGTTTAGGGAGGTCATTGGGTTGATGGTCAAGTTAGGGCCAACAAATGAAAGTTGATCAATAGTCACCATTCTTCCATCATGTAGGAAATATATCACATGAAAACGAGTGGACACAATAGATTTCATGGCATAGACATAATCTTGCCCAAGGAGTAAATCGAAATCCAAGGGGTCCTAGACTACCATAACATCAATAAAGACAATTTTCCCTCCCAAAGTTATGGGAAACTGGGGAAGGATACCTAAAGAGTGATTGGTTCTTCTATTAAAAGAAACAGAGTCTGGGTAATCGACACAAGCTGAGGATAACACAAATCTTTCCAAGCAATAGAGGACAACCTCAAAGTTGGTGAATGAATTGAAGCTTGGGGGGCATTATCTTCAGCCTTTGATTATCCTTATGGAGTTAATCCACTAGATTTTCAAGTTGGGGGCATATCGATCTTAGTCTTTGTTCCTTCTCATGCTCATAAATACATGAGAATGTAACCAAGTAGACTTTTATCACTTTTTTGGACTCGTAAAGGTTATACGAAAAAGGAACCCCTTAGAGTCTCCTTTAAGCTCTTTTTAGACTCTCTAAACATGAAAAGATTGTCGAGTGATCTTGCCTCCTTTCCCACTCATTAAAATGTTTGAAAGGGCATCTTTCGAGTGATAATTTAACTCTTGTTTGGCCTCGCGAGACTAACATTACAAAAAAGGACAACACTGGATCCGTCTTTAAGTTCTTTTCAGACTCTCTAAACATGAAAAATCACCAAGTTTACCTTCTCTGGACTCGTTAAACAATCATACATTGAAGGGCCCATATGAGACCGAACCCTTACTTCTTCTAGTTAGTTAAACAAAGGAAGAGGGACTTATCGATGGTGAGTTATATCGAGCATGTGTTACCCTCCTCAAGCTCGTTAAATTAAAAAGAGGTACTCATCTATCTAGATGGGGTAAAAAATTGAAGGAAGCAAGCCAAGAAGTTTTTGAAAACATCACGAGTCACTCTTACGGTTTCCCTTGAACACAACAATTTGTCTTTGCATCCATTTAAATCTGTTGAACCTTTGCACTGAACCAATCCTTTGATTTTTGTTTACTCCTTTGGGTCACCCGATGAAAGTCATAGTATCCATTGCATCATCATGTTTTGGTCCATGTCATGTTTTTGTTGTTGTGCCTCGGTGTTCAAGGGAAGTATTTTCCTTGAGAGTTAGCCATCACAAATATCTTGTTTCAATACCCGTGTCAGTACATGGTCATTTGATCTACAAATTTACATCTCTATGTCAGTTTCATTTCGTGGTTAGGGGATACATCAAGGCCCTCCTTTGACGAGTCTGTTCCTGTTGACTTCAGCACATCATCTGGGAACTAGACTTAGAAACCAGCTAGCACCTTGGGACCTGCATGCCTCAATGGAAGGCCTCCTCTCTTCCGAAAATGGGTTTACATCATTGACCCTTGATTGGGTGATTCAACGAATGTTCGACTTCATCTCATCTATTCACATTTGCTAGAATGTACTAGGGTACCTTGGGAATCATTGACATCAATGGTGATTTCCCTCGCACATGTTAACGGTTTACCTCATCAACCAATAATCAAGTGGTTTCTTCCATGTTTGACATCAAAACATCTATTCACATGGTTAGACTTGTACCACATCAGGGTTGGTAAGTAGACCCTGGGTTGAGTGATCACTCTGATATACACTTTTCCCAGGTTGCGATGGAGTTTCTTTTGAAGACTGACACATATATTGTTATATAGATCCACTTTGTATTGGTTCATGGCTATGTCTTGTCATCTCATAGATCCACTATGTATTTTTCATGGCTACGATNACTCTCTAAACATGAAAAGATTGTCGAGTGATCTTGCTTCCTTTCCCACTCGTTAAAAGGTTTGAAAGGGTGTCTTTCGAGTGATAATTTATCTCTTTTTTGGCCTCGCGAGACTGACATTATGAAAAAGGACAAAACTGGAGCCATCTTTAAGTTCTTTTCAGACTCTCTAAACATGAAAAATCATCAAGTTTACCTTCTCTGGACTCGTTAAACAATCATACATTGAAGGACCCTTACGGGACTGAACCTTTACTTCTTCTAGTTCGTTAAACAAAGGAAGAGGGACTTACTGAAGGTGAATTATATCAAGAATGTGTTACCCTCCTCAAGATTGTTATATTAAAAGGAGGTACTCGTCTATCTGGATGGGGGAAAAAATTGAAGGAAAACATGTCAAGGGATAAAACTTTGTCATGGCTTCCAAGAGATCTTCACTGCATGGAAGAGAATTATTCTAGAAGGAACACATGTCGAGGGTCACGTGAGGGGCAAGGATATCATGCTCCAATAGCCCTACCGAAGAGATCACCATGTCAACTGTTGGATCTAAGTCATTGAAATTTGAAGTCATGGGAGACAACGCCACATAATTGACCTGTGGCAGGGGTGATNACTCTCTAAACATGAAAAGATTGTCGAGTGATCTTGCTTCCTTTCCCACTCATTAAAAGGTTTGAAAGGGTGTCTTTCGAGTGATAATTTATCTCTTTTTTGGCCTCGTGAGACTGAAATTATGAAAAAGGACAACACTGGAGCCATCTTTAAGTTCTTTTCAGACTCTCTAAACATGAAAAATCACCGAGTTTACCTTCTCTGGACTTGTTAAACAATCATACATTGAAGGGCCCTTACGAGACTGAACCTTTACTTCTTCTAGTTTGTTAAACAAAGGAAGAGGGACTTACCGAAGGTGAATTATATCAAGCATGTGTTACCCTCCTCGATATTTTTATATTAAAAGGAGGTACTCGTCTATCTGGATGGAGGAAAAAATTGAAGGAAAACATGTCAAGGGATAAAACTCTGTCATGCCTTCCAAGAGATCTTCACTGGATGGAAGAGAATTATTCTAGAAGGAACACATGTCGAGGGTCGCGTGAGGGGAAAGGATATCATGCTCCAATAGCCCTACCAAAGAGATCACCATGTCAACTGTTGGATCTAAGTCATTGAAATTTGAAGTCATGGGAGACAACGCCACATAATTGACCTGTGGCAGGGGTGATACCGACTACATATAAGACCCGTTTAGGGAGGTCATTGGGTTGATGGTCAAGTTAGGGCCAACAAATGAAAGTTGATCAATAGTCACCATTCTTCCATCATGTAGGAAATATATCACATGAAAACGAGTGGACACAATAGATTTCATGGCATAGACATAATCTTGCCCAAGGAGTAAATCGAAATCCAAGGGGTCCTAGACTACCATAACATCAATAAAGACAATTTTCCCTCCCAAAGTTATGGGAAACTGGGGAAGGATACCTAAAGAGTGATTGGTTCTTCTATTAAAAGAAACAGAGTCTGGGTAATCGACACAAGCTGAGGATAACACAAATCTTTCCAAGCAATAGAGGACAACCTCAAAGTTGGTGAATGAATTGAAGCTTGGGGGGCATTATCTTCAGCCTTTGATTATCCTTATGGAGTTAATCCACTAGATTTTCAAGTTGGGGGCATATCGATCTTAGTCTTTGTTCCTTCTCATGCTCATAAATACATGAGAATGTAACCAAGTAGACTTTTATCACTTTTTTGGACTCGTAAAGGTTATACGAAAAAGGAACCCCTTAGAGTCTCCTTTAAGCTCTTTTTAGACTCTCTAAACATGAAAAGATTGTCGAGTGATCTTGCCTCCTTTCCCACTCATTAAAATGTTTGAAAGGGCATCTTTCGAGTGATAATTTAACTCTTGTTTGGCCTCGCGAGACTAACATTACAAAAAAAGACAACATTGGATCCGTCTTTAAGTTCTTTTCAGACTCTCTAAACATGAAAAATCATTGAGTTTACCTTCTTTGGACTCGTTAAACAATCATACATTGAAGGGCCCATATGAGACCAAACCCTTACTTCTTTTAGTTAGTTAAACAAAGGAAGAGGGACTTATCAATGGTGAGTTATATCGAGCATGTGTTACCCTCCTCAAGCTCGTTAAATTAAAAAGAGGTACTCATCTATCTAGATGGGGTAAAAAATTGAAGGAAGCAAGCCAAGCAGTTTTTGAAAACATCACGAGTCACTCTTACGGTTTCCCTTGAACACAACACTTTGTCTTTACATCCATTTAAATCCATTGAACCTTTGCATCATCATGTTTTGGTCCATGTCATGTTTTTGTTGTTGTGCCTCGGTGTTCAAGGGAAGTATTTTCCTTGAGAGTTAGCCATCACAAATATCTTGTTTCAATACCTATGTCAGTACATGGTCATTTGATCTACCAATTTACATCTCTATGTCAGTTTCATTTCATGGTTAGGGGATACATCAAGGCCCTCCTTTGACGAGTCTGTTCTTGTTGACTTCAGCACATCATCCGGGAACTAGACTTAGAAACCAACTACTACCTTGGGACCTGCATGCCTCAATGGAAGGCCTCCTCTCTTCCGAAAATGGGTTTACATCATTGACCCCTGATTGGGTGATTCCACGAATGCTCGACTTCATCTCATCTATTCACATTTGCTAGAATGTACTAGGGTACCTTGGGAATCATTGACATCAATGGCGATTTCCCTCGCACTTGTTAACGGTTTACCTCATCAACCGATAATCAAGTGGTTTCTTCCATGTTTAACATCAAAACATTTATTCACATGGTTAGACTTGTACCACATCAGGGTTGGTAAGAAGACCCTGGGTTGAGTGATCACTCTGATATACACTTTTCCCAGGTTGTGATGGAGTTTCTTTTGAAGACTGACACATATATTGTTACATAGATCCACTTTGTATTGGTTCGTGGCTATGTCTTGTCATCTCATAGATCCACTATGTATTTTTCATGGCTACGATCAGTTCATGTCATGGGAGTATAGATCCACATTGTATCTTTGGTGGCTATATCTTTTTGTTAATACAATTTTGGATCTGCGGTGTATCTTATGGCAGCCATACCTTGCAAGTATTTATCACCCAAGCATAGGTATTCCTGCCCTGGTTTTGAAACATGTCATAATATTTGTTTGATGGCTGTGTGTAGCTTCTACCAGGTTCTCCGAGTCCATACCCTTTCTTGAAAAAGTCTACAAAGTACTTCAGTCATCAATTTCCATCTTCTAACTTCCCACTTTGGGGGGTAATCTGTTACACATCAAAACTACTCACTTCAATGATGACCTATTGTTGTCATCTCAAGTGTTGCAAGTGTCACATTTTGGTCGCAAGTATCACAAACATCATACCACCATCTCACCTATGTCGTGTCTCTAACGACATCACAAGGACACTTAAAACACCTTCAAAGACTGGTTTAAGGAAGAGAAATCATTTGATGAAGAGTACAAATAATTTTCCATGAAGAAAACTACTTAAAAATCAATTTTGAAGGCCAACTCTCCCCTACTCACTATCGGGGAGTGTGAGTCCTCCCTACCCTTCCTTGGGGGAGTGTTCCAACACTCTGCGCACCCTTCTAGGGGAGTGTTAGGATTTTTTATGGAAATTTTGGGTAGCGCTCCCCTACCCATTGTTAGGGAGTGCCAATGCTCCCTA
>JZKD02S1594579.1:182278-197285 GCA_000966675.3 Picea glauca | reverse complement strand
AACAACAAGATAAGGATTGATATACAAGAAAAGATGAAATATATCATGTGAAAGCTATTACAAGATAAGCTAAAATCAGAATCAATCTTGAAGAGACTTGGAAGAATCAAAGATAGAAAGAAGTCAGCGATCGAGAGGAAATTGGAAAAAGACTTATGACGTTTTGTAGAAAGCAACAAGACGGAAGCAAGAGAGCCAATTATACATTGCAGAAGACAATAAGGATGCAAATGTAAGCGTGGACTCTGTTAGACAAGAGAGCCAATTATACATTGCAGAAGACAATAAGGATGCAGATGGAAGCATGGACTTTGTTAGATGGAGGGAGACGATTATATGCACTTATACATGAAGAAAGGATTAGGAGGGAGATAATCCTATGATTCATTGAAGATCATGAAATATATATATCCATGGTAGCAACCATAAAATACAATACATGTTCAACTCAACCGCAGAAGAAGAACTCTTCGAAAAGAAGCCTTAAAGTATTCCTGGTTGTCCATCCAGATACGTGATCCTATGATGGTAGGAAGAAGTGGAATCTCTAGGGCATGGAATCTATAAAAAACTCCATGAACCCAAGAAGCTAAGGAAAAACATGAAGAATAACATGAAGATTCCAAGAAATAAAGAAAAGCCAGAACAACCAGTCATAATATTAAGAATCAAAAGATTACCATATGAACTCAATAAAAGAAATCAAGAAGAAGAACTGGAAGTCACGATGAAGAACAGTGTATAGAAGAATCATGAATAAAGGCATTACAAGATCCAAAAACTAGAGGTTCTCCCAGATGGAGGGAGAAGAATATGATGATTACTTGTTCCAGTAAACCAGACTTATCTCTACATAAGTCATTATATCATCCGCAACATCCATGAGTCGGAATTCTACATCAGATCAATGCAAAGAATGTTCTCCAGAGAAATTGAACAAAGAGCATTTGAAAAGAAATCTCAAGACTTTGAGACATACCAGAAAGAGATTCCTATATGTAGATAGAAGAAGATAACTTGGTGGAGAACCTCCAGTGCACAGCAGAAGCATAGTGAAGATTTCCTATAAAGATGACTACTCAGTAGATCAAATCTCATGATGACAGAATAAGCACCACATAGATATTTTCTAGCTTTCCAACTATTATATACTCTATTGTTCAGATCTACATGAATCCTTCACAGTGTTCCAGACTAAAGTACATTTGAAATCAAGAATTACATTATCCATGATGAAGTCCATAAAGGAGAAAATGATTACATGAGCAGATAAGCAAACATTTTGGTAAAGCTTTTATCCAAGATGAAAGAGTTTGCGTACTCAAGCTAGAGCTCGTGGAAATAACTTCCTTCTTATTGAAAAAGGAAGAAATGACTCTCCAAGTTAGGAGGGAGGACTAAAAATATTATTGAAGACATTCATTTTCAAGATTGAAAAATAGTCCATCTTGGACAGATGCTTTCCTGTTGGANTTTGATTAGTGTAGGAGGAATGGCCCAGGGTGGGGAATGGTCCAGGCTCAGCAATCAGGGACAAACATTCCTTAGGATTTATACATTCTCTCCAGGGTGCACTTTGATTAGTGTAGGAGGAATGACCCAGGGTGGGGAATGGTCCAGACTCATCATTCCTTAGGGTTACACATTCTCTCCAATGTGCACTTTGATTAGTGTAGGAAGAATGGCCCAGGGTGGGGAATGGTCCATGTTCAGAAGACAAGACAGTTATTCTTCCTTGCTTGAGAAGAATAGTCTAGATATCACATTGTTCTACTCTGAGGGAAGATATTTTTTCATATCTCACAGACATGAGTGAAAGATTGGCCCAGATGATTCAATTTATATCATAACATTGTTTCTGTGCAGGTTGCTATCAGATGTTTATTATGAAGACCATATGATAGTAGATGAAGACTACTGTGGTGGATATGTTCCATTGTTTGTGAGGAATATATTCTTTCATATCTCACAGATGTGAGTGAAAGATTGGCCCAGATGATTCAATTTATATCATAACATTGTTTCTATGTAGGATGCTATCAGATGTTTGTTATGAAGACTACATGACAGTAGATGAAAAATATTGTGGTGGATATGTTCCACTGTTCGCAACTACACGTTGTTGATCAAGTACTTGTGTGTTACTTGGTGTGGTAGTGTACCACTGGATTGTAGTTATGTACTACTATGGATAGAAACAGTTGTGTTGTATTTTCATTCTAATTGCCTTGAAGACTATCAACAGTTTATTGGAGATCATCATCATCCAGAAGAATGATGAACAGAGATTTTCTAGACAGAAAATAGTTAAGAGCATTTACTCTTCTAGATTATAAGAACGGATATTGTATCACTCTATGGTGTGAGTGACTTATCCAGCATCATGTATAATTACTCAGATGAAGTATGGTTTCGAGAGATGATGCGGCTGATGGTGATGGTGATACTCATTATCTAGTCATGAGATAGTTTAGACGACTATATTGATGCTACTGAGTAAATGGTATGTTTTTGTGCTCAAGACCATTACCTGTAATACCTCCCTAGCTAGGAGGGAGTGTTAATATTATGGCAGTTACGGGAGGTATTTACCTCCACGTGTGAACCTGGCGAGAATAGAAGACTATGGAAAGCAAGAGTAAACCCTAATGAGTTGGCTTATAACCCTANTTGTAGTTATGTACTACTATGGATAGACACAGTTGTGTTCTATTTTCATTCTAATTGCCTTGAAGACTATCAACAGTTTATTGGAGATCATCATCATCCAGAAGAATGATGAACAGAGACTTTCTAGACAGAAAATAGTTAAGAGCATTTACTCTTCTAGATTATAAGAACGGATCTTGTATCACTCTATGGTGTGAGTGACTTATCCAGCATCATGTATAATTACTCAGATGAAGTATGGTTTCGAGAGATGATGCGGTTGATGGTGATGGTGATACTCATTATCTAGTCATGAGATAGTTTAGACGACTATATTGATGCTACTGGGTAAATGGTATGTTTTTGTGCTCAAGACCATTACCTGTAATACCTCCCTAGCTAGGAGGGAGTGTTAATATTATGGTAGTTACAGGAGGTATTTACCTCCACGTGTGAACCTGGCGAGAATAGAAGACTATGGAAAGCAAGAGTAAACCCTAATGAGTTGGCTTATAACCCTAGAAGTCTTGTCAGCTCAAGAATATAATTTATATTAGGTTATTAGCCTCCAAAAGAAGAAGTCAACCAGAAATAATAATAATATACTAAATAGACACATATCCAGAAGGAGAAGTCGGCCCCAACAAATCTGGCAGAACCAGTATAAATACAGGGCGCCAGTTCTCATTTTGACACATCTCAGCAGTTGCAAAAATCCAGTTCTACGCACTGCAGTTCCCAGTTTGGTGCGCACATGTGGAGGAGGGATGCAGGTGCAGTTGCTACAACAAATAGTTCTAGTATTGTCTTGGACTATCTCTTGGCTAGGGTTTGGACTATCTGATCAGTTGTTTGTGATGTTCTATCCTTGGGGAAAGGTGAATTACCCTTTGTTTGGCTATCTAGAATAGGGTTTTCTTTCGGAGTAATTCTCAGTCAAGGTTAAGGTTCTCAGAGGGTGGCTTCAGCCTATGGTTTGGGTGACGAGGGTATCATCAATGGTAAAACGAGCACATATATTTCATATTCTAACACATGATCCCATGAATATTTTTTCCAGGGGATTCAAATGTAGTAGCATCATTAGAACAATTAATGAGGCACTGCGGGAGATGACTCAACATACAACACAGTGCACATTTAACTAGGTTCAAATCCAATGAAGGCACAGGATTAATTTTGAAACCATTTTAATTAAAGATCCCTTAATATCAAAAGGATATAAACATTGCATATGCCAAGAAGGCTATAAAAGTGTCTTTAAATGACAGTAGGTTGTACAAATTTTGGGCATCGACTCATATCTCCTTTTGTAAATATGCATTTACTATGATAAGCTTAGTGATAGGAATGCATTTAATAAGATGCAGAAGCACTAGAATGATCTGGAGGAGAAGGATTGAGAAGACAAGATTGTATAAATCAATGGAATCTATGTTGTAAGAAAGGTTTTTGGAAAAAAAGAGAAATACTCTCAAAAAATATGAAGAGGATATTGTAAGCTTGTTTTGTTCTTTCTAAAACTAAACAGATATTGTGTTGTTGTATTTATACATATGTGTGGTTTTCTATTTTATGAATGACTTTGTGATTTTGTTTTAAGTTTCCATTGTTTCTCTTCTAGGGTTCATAGTGCAAAGTGTGCACAGTGCCAACGCAAGGTGTGCAGAAGCTGAACCTTTTATGGGCTCAAAAGCTTAGGGGAAAGAGTGCAAGGTATGCACACAGATGATGCAATGTATCCAAAGGCCATTNAAGTCTTGTCAGCTCAAGAATATAATTTATATTAGGTTATTAGCCTCCAAGAGAAGAAGTCAACCAGAAATAATAATAATATACTAAATAGACGCATCTCCAGAAGGAGAAGTCGTCCCCAACAAATCTGGCAGAACCAGTATAAATACAGGGCACCAGTTCTCATTTTGACACATCTCAGCAGTTGCAAAGAGCCAGTTCTACGCACTGCAGTTCCCAGTTTGGTGCGCACATGTGGAGGAGGGATGCAGGTGCAGTTGCTACAACAACTAGTTCTAGTATTGTCTTCGACTATCTCTTGGCTAGGGTTTGGACTATCTGATCAGTTGTTTGTGATGTGCTATCCTTGGGGAAAGGTGAACTACCCTTTGTTTGGCTATCTAGCCTAGGGTTTTCTTTCGGAGTAATTCTCAGTCAAGGTTAAGGTTCTCAGAGGGTGGCTTCAGCCTATGGTTTGGGTGACGAGGGTATCGTCAATGGTAAAACGAGCACATATATTTCATATTCTAACACATGATCCCATGAATATTTTTTCCAGGGGATTCTAATGTAGGAGCATCATTAGAACAATTAATGAGGCACTGCGGGAGATGACTCAACATACAACAAAGTGCACATTTAACTAGGTTCAAATCCAATGAAGGCACAGGATTAATTTTGAAACCATTTTAATTAAAGATCCCTTAATATCAAAAGGATAGAAACATTGCATATGCCAAGAAGGCTATAAAAGTGTCTTTAAATGACAGTAGGTTGTACAAATTTTGGGCATCGACTCATATCTCCTTTTGTAAATATGCATTTACTATGATAAGCTTAGTGATAGGAATGCATTTAATAAGATGCAGAAGCACTAGAATGATCTGGAGGAGAAGGATTGAGAAGACAAGATTGTATAAATCAATGGAATCTATGTTGTAAGAAAGGTTTTTGGAAAAAAAGAGAAATACTCTCAAAAAATATGAAGAGGATATTGTAAGCTTGTTTTGTTCTTTCTAAAACTAAACAGATATTGTGTTGTTGTATTTATACATATGTGTGGTTTTCTATTTTATGAATGACTTTGTGATTTTGTTTTAAGTTTCCATTGTTTCTCTTCTAGGGTTCATAGTGCAAAGTGTGCACAGTGCCAACGCAAGGTGTGCAGAAGCTGAACCTTTTATGGGCTCAAAAGCTTAGGGGAAAGAGTGCAAGGTATGCACACAGATGATGCAATGTATCCAAAGGCCATTWCTTTMTAAGGATTAGAGATCAGAAGGGATAGTGAAAAGTCTACACAGAGTAAGCACAAGGAGTGCATAGACGGACCTTTAAAAAGTCCAAAGCTYAGGAGAGTTAGCGCAAGGAGTGCCTAGGTCAATTAATCTAAGGGACAAAGATTAGGAGGGAAGTGAAAGTGTGTGTCGGAKATCACTTCATCGAAGAGACCAAGATCAAGAGATATAGTGAAGCGTAGAGTTCCCAGGTGGATAATGTGGGTAAAGTCCATGCAACCAAGATACAAATTTTAGATAATGATAAAGTCTATCTCTTGGAATTCCATACTTTTATGGGTTAATTATTATGATTGGGTGGATATGGAGACAAAAATGGAGTTACCACAAAATATTTATGTTGAGCAATAATGTTTATTATTTGGGAGTAAACAAATTGAGGACTTATTCCATTTTTATAACTATAACATGGTTAAAAAATCAACCCTTATTTTTTTGTTGTGATTGTAGTGTCCTCGTTGTCCTAGGTGGAGGCTTGACCCACATGCCTAACATCATCCTATAGCATAACACATAATTATCTAGATACAATCATCCATATCTACCTTTACCTGTAGCTTGGGGAAAAATAACACATTCATAGATTTATCCCACTGGGAGGGATCTTCAAGTGATGTTAGGGGAGGATTTGGGCCTTCAAGTCTTGCAGCATAATTTGGCTAGGAGAGGCCACATGGATAGACTAGGCTTCCCATCCTGGTTCATGTGACCCACGGAGATGCTTGAGCAATAGGAAGACTTGTTATGGCTTGATGGAGGCCACTAGACATGAAAGATTCATGGAGGAGGTTAGTATCTTGATTATATCTATGTTATTCAATGATTATACACATATGCGTATTTATAGAATGTGGCATATACGAAAACCAACTTTTGTATATGTGCATTTACAAAAGCAACCTTCTGTAAATGCACATATATGGAAGTGCACATATACGGAATACAACTTTCATAGATGCACATATATGGAACTTGACTTACGTATATGCACGTACACAGAAGTGTGCATATACGAAAGCCAACTTCTGTAAATTTGCACATATGGAAGTTGGCTTCCGTATATGCGTGCTTTTGTATATGTGCATATATGGAAGAAAACTTCTGTAAATGTGCATTTACAAAAGTGTGTTTCTTTAAATGTTGAATTTAGTATATGCACATATAAGTAAGTGCTCCATAAATGCGCATATATGAAAGTTGTCTTCAACATATGTGCTTATGCATATTTTTTATTCAGTATATGTTCATATACAGAATTGTATTTCCATAAATGCGCATTTACGAAAGTTGGCTTCCATATATGCATTGTTACAACAAATTTTTCCTCACTCCATGCAACTTGCTTGGATGGCCTTTCCATTTCCCTATGCAGACTTGAAGTTCCCTTTTTGTGAATTCTAAAGCCAAAAAAACATATTTTTCCACATATACACACCCTACCAGTTATACAACAAGTGCATACGCAGGTTTCTCCACTACAACCAGCGTACATCGGGTTTGGTGCTCAAAATTAAAATTATGTCGGGTTTCTATGCTATCTCACGAGATCCATGATCCTTGACCTTCCATATGTGCATATACAAAAGTGCTCCGTAAATGTGCATATACGAAAATTTAAACCATTAAAATTAAAGTAGAGGGGATGGGAACTTACTTGGTCTAGATGGTTGTCGATTCCATTGATCGTAGCTCCCGCAATTGACACTTGAATATCGTGGAGAAAATGGCCTAAAATGAACTATGTGGGTGAAAAAACTCAAATGGTATGGTAAAATGGTATATTTTTACTATTATTAGAAATGTTTTTACCCACTTCCTATAGTTTGTGTTAATTTTTTTACCTTATGGACTAATAAGTGCAATGGAAATACTTGGTTTTTTGTAGTTTGTCCAGGATTTTCGACGGTTTCCAGCGTCATACCGTCCGTTCATGCCTTCGAAAACTATATTATTTCACTAACATATATGACATGTTTTCACTCTATTTTGCATTCTTGCATAATCCTATAACCATGATCCATACATGCTAGCTATGAACCCATTTAATAGTGAGAAATAACCTTCTTACTTCTACTATAAGTGTCATTATTAAGTGGTTGACTAGGGGGTTTCCTCATTGGGGTTTGAACCCAACAATTGACATCTACTCATTGGTCATTGACTAGGGGGTTTTCCTTGTGTTCGATGGAAAGAAATATATTTACACATTGAGAATTGCGCAGTGTCTTGGATTCCATTATCCTTATTGGTGGTTTCCTCTCCTTTGTTTGCAGTTTTCCTTATTGGTTGCTATTGAGAGGGTCTCTTGCGTGCACTACTTGCATTTGGTGCATGCGAAAGACGCACAGGGTTGTCGGTTCGTGAACATCCTATTCATCCAAGCTCCTCTTAATCATTAAGTTATTTCTTTGTACCTCATGTTGAATGATGAGAGATGCCCTAATTCTCTCCTTTCAGTAGGTCTCCTTCCATCAATTTCATCTCATCTATTCTGGAAATCAGACATAGATTCCTATGAGTACCTAGAGGCTTGCAGCCATTAGTGGCATGTTCTCCCACCATTGACAKTTGGGAATACATCAATGTCTCTTGATCAATGGATTRTCCAAGTGTYCGACCTCAACACCCTTWTTCACACTTGTTGAATGTAATCAGTGCCTTGATACCTACTTTCATTATTAGTGGGTTGTCTTGTGTTTATTAACGGTATACCTTAATGACTGGTAATCAAATGAAGTATCATTGTATTCGACCTCAAATCCTCAATTCAAATGATGTAGACTTTCACCTTCGACGGATAGTGTAGAAGACCTCCAACTTACAGTAGCACCATTTCTAATCTGTTGTTGTCTTTCATTATACCAGTACCTATATGACTTCGTTGATTATTGGAGATCATATTGTACTCCATTGTATACAGATATCTTCATATTGATATTGAGACTGGATTCCATTGTTCCTTGTTTGTGACTATGACAGCCTATGGCATATGTTTGCTTTGTATTTCCTGTTCATGGCCATGAAAAACTATTTGATATATTTCCACATGGATCTACAGTGTAATTCATATTGGAAGCCATGTGTACAAGGTCATTATGGATTGTAATATTCTCATGAGTAACTAGTACTTCTAGTTGAGTCTCCATTACTCCTCTTCTGGTAATTATAATGTATTTTGACCATCCTAGATATTCTTCTGACCTCACACATTAGGGGGCATATGTTACAACAAATTTTTCCTCGCTCCATGGAACTTTCTTGGATGGCCTTTCCATTTCCCTATGCAGACTTGAAGTTCCCTTTTTAAGCATTCCATAGACAAAAAAGTATATTTTTCCACATATACGCTTCCTACCAGTTACACAACAAGTGTATACATAGGTTGCTCGACTATAGCATGCGTACATTGGGTTTGATGCTAAAAATTAAAAATTATGTCGGGTTTCCATGCCATGTCATGAAATCCATGATTCTTGACCTTCTATATACTGAAAATTCTCTAACTTGGCCCTTTAGTTCTATTTGAAGGATATAAATTGAGTCATATCCAAGCCTTGAGGAGATTCACCAATTCAAATTTGAGAGCAAAGACACTCTCAATAAATTTCACTTCATATTGAGTTTGCATCCCTTGGTCCTTGAAAGTATTAACTCCTTGGTCAACCCCCAAGATCTTCATTATTTGTGATGGAGAACCTCATTGACTCTGTTATATGAGMTTTCCTTTGGTGGAGGATTGAAGTGGTGGAGGCAGGACCAACTGGAGGGASTTATCACAACATCAGTTGGTCTCCGACTACACTTATCACAACATAAACCTACTTCACTTATCACAACATCAACCTACTTCAAGGCTACCACAAGGCTTTGGGGGTCTTCAAATGATCCCTACACATAAACAACATTAGATAGAAATTATTATTTTTCATTGTTTTTGCTTAAATATTATATAGATTACAACAATTATACCTACAAAAGCTTGGAACCCTCTTGTTTGAAGGGGAGCAACATGTGCACCTTCTCAATGTCAAACTCCACTTCTGGCCTGAAAAAAATGAAAGTTGGGTGGCCTAGAGCTAAGCTGGATTCTACAAATTTTCTACCTATGTATGCACAAGATACAATTCAATGCTACTTATGCTCAATAATGAAGGGGTCAAAAGCAGAATAACACACACAAATAACCCACAGAAGAAATTATATTGCTTGATCTGATCAACACGATTACATTTGCCTTGTATTTATAACATCTTTGGAAGACTCTGGAGAATCTGGAGAGTTCTTGGAGGGAAATATCTGGAAGCATCCATCGGTGGAGAAGAGTCTCCAAGTTGGTGGTTGTTGGTAGGTAGAAATTAATACCTCCAACACTCCCCCCTAATTTCTACTACCAATTNCTTCTGACCTCACACATTAGGGGGCATATGTTACAACAAATTTTTCCTCGCTCCATGGAACTTTCTTGGATGGCCTTTCCATTTCCCTATGCAGACTTGAAGTTCCCTTTTTAAGAATTCCATAGACAAAAAAGTATATTTTTCCACATATACGCTTCCTACCAGTTACACAACAAGCGTATACATAGGTTGCTCGACTATAGCACGCGTACATCGGGTTTGATGCTAAAAATTAAAAATTATGTCGGGTTTCCATGCCATGTCATGAAATCCATGATTCTTGACCTTCTATATACTGAAAATTCTCTGACTTGGCCCTTTAGTTCTATTTGAAGGATATAAATTGAGTCATATCCAAGCCTTAAGGAGATTCACCAATTCAACTTTGAGAGCAAAGACACTCTCAATAAATTTCACTTCATATTGAGTTTGCATCCCTTGGTCCTTGAAAGTATTAAATCCTTGGTCAACCCCCAAGATCTTCATTATTTGTGATGGAGAACCTCATTGACTCTGTTATATGAGATTTCCTTTGGTGGAGGATTGAAGTGGTGGAGGCAGGACCAACTGGAGGGAGTTATCACAACATCAGTTGGTCTCCGACTACACTTATCACAACATAAACCTACTTCACTTATCACAACATCAACCTACTTCAAGGCTACCACAAGGCTTTGGGGGTCTTCAAATGATCCCTACACATAAACAACATTAGATAGAAATTATTTTTTTTCATTGTTTCTGCTTAAATATTATATAGATTACAACAATTATACCTGCAAAAGCTTGGAACCCTCTTGTTTGAAGGGGAGCAACATGTGCACCTTCTCAATGTCAAACTCCACTTCTGGCCTGAAAAAAATGAAAGCTGGGTGGCCTAGAGCTAAGCTGGATTCTACAAATTTTCTACCTATGTATGCACAAGATACAATTCAATGCTACTTATGCTCAATAATGAAGGGGTCAAAAGCAGAATAACACAGACAAATAACCCACAAAATAAATTATATTGCTTGATCTGATCAACACGATTACATTTGCCTTGTATTTATAACATCTTTGGAAGACTCTGGAGAATCTGGAGAGTTCTTGGAGGGAAATATTTGGAATCATCCATCGGTGGAGAAGAGTCTCCAAGTTGATGGTTTTTGGTAGGTAGAAATTAATACCTCCAACACTCCCCCCTAATTTCTACTACCAATTACATCTTACATCAATATTTATAATGCCCAATGCTTCTCTTAAATACTCAAATTGGTCTTGTGCTAAATCTTTTGCAAGTTGCTCCTTTGATCTGCAATGTCTCCTCCTTAACAAATACATGTCTTGGTTAGGTATTTATCTGAGTCATGTCATCATCTTCAGTTTCTATCTTCATATGGTTGGGCTTCCTTCAATGTGCTCCCATTACAATGCTCTAGAACCATCACATCAAGTGGTTTCTAGTTGACCACAAACTTTGCTTACTAGTGGTTTTGGCTGACCACGAACCTTGCATGATGGGGAAATTGATTTACACAACACACACTCACTTGAGTTTCATCCTCAAACATTTTTGCTTCTTCTTTATACCTGCATAACATTGATTAATGCTCGAACTTTTGCATCTTCCCTTTTTACCTGCAAACAACTGATTATTGATGTCCATATAAAAAGAGATCCATTTACTGAGATACATGGGTACCATCCACTGTACTCGCCAGTTCTCTAGGTATCCTTTTACATACATGGTTCATCAATACATTAGACTCCTTTAGTCATAACTTGGTCCCAACCAGCTCACACTTTGAGATTATTTAATCTAACAATCCTCCCCTTAATCGAAGATCTAACTTCTACAATCACCATCAAACTTAGATACGAGTACACCTGCCACCATCGTACCTACCTAGTGGTTAATTCCACAGCTTGATGCCACGTCCACTCTTTATGCCTAAGAGGGATACACGTTACATGATAACTTGCCTTTGCCTATGGCTAAACTTTACAACACCTAGGGAATATAACTTTCCTTGCCTATGGCTAAGCTTTACAACTTTGGACCAAAAGACCTCTTGGGGAATATAGCTTGCCTATGGCTATGGCTAAGCTTTACAACTAGAAAACCTCTAAGGTGTCGGTTACTTCCGATCATGCACCCCTTACAACATATATGCATCATTTGATCTCAGGTACAAGAAGCATTATTATATTCCCAAATTATAAGCCCATTACATATAAACCCATTCAATATGCCCAATTACATATCATCATTAATCATTACATAACTTCATCTAGAGTCTTCTTTGTACTTTACCTCTCCCAATGAGAGTCTACCATCCATTATTTTTTCTTTTATGACCCTTCGTCTTCTGCTCTGTCTTATATGTTTTACACTGCTTCTTGCATCTTTGCATCTTTTTTTTTTCTTTCAATATACTTTATGGATATGTTTCTTGTTGGAGTTGATCAAGATCCAACAAGATAACCTATAACAATAGATTGGCAAACTTAATTGACACACCTCTTTCCATGATTTTACATCACTTAACATTTGTTTTAGACTCAACTTTTGACTAGCTTAACAAACACACTCTCACTTTAACTAACACTTTTGAGGAATGAGCTACAAGTAGTGAAAGCTGAGCGAACCACAACCAAGACAGCATCACCATTGCAGTATCTCAAGAATAAGATGCCTTCAACAACCTCTAACATAAACCGTCGAGCTCCTTCGTATCTATTTATGATCACAACCTCACCCAACTCGTTCTTTCCTTGTCATTTTTCTCCACCAAGCACGCATTGAAATTTTTCCCTGTCTGCAAATCATTTCACCGTACGCTTGCGATTTGAACTATATTCACCGATTCTCTGCAATTCCTGAACCTATAGTGACGCAGTTGATCCAAAGGAGGCACCCTGAATTTTCAAATAGTACGTTTTCGAAGAAATGCATTGGATTCCCAATGAATTTCCCCCATCTCGACTGATCAAAGTGCAGCAAACCCTTGTAATGGGTTCGGCCTCTCTTTGAGGACTCTCTGCTGCGTCCATCGGTGGAGAAGAGTCTCCAAGTTGGTGGTGGTTGTTGGTAGGTAGAAATTAATACCTCCAACAAATAAGAAGAACACATAAATGCCATACTTGGATTCAATACATTTTCCTTTTATTATTGCTACAATATCCTAATAATCACAATCGACCTGGATATTACTCAAAAAATACCACACCTGCTAACTAATAGATTTACAATAGAATCTTCTACCACTTGTTTTCAAGGATTCTAGCTAACAAATTTACTAGAAAATCTTCAACCCAGGATAAGAGGCGTCCTTCTAGCGTGCATTAGCTGTGTTCAGGCAGGCACAACCACTCACCAGGAGGCATGGGGGAGATTCTGGTGTGTAGTAGCTGTCTTCAGGTAGGCACAACCACCTTAGTAGGTCGAGTTGTGCAGTAGCTATTCGTTTAAGCATATAACACAACTCTAGTTGAACCAATTTCATTTATAGTTGGTTGGTTGGATGGTTGGCATGAAACAAATGCAGGTTGTATCTCCCCCCAGAATATCTTGTCACAGGCATCAGTGGCATTCATCAATTCTTACGCTATAATAATATCATAGCTCGGTGCAGATGCACAGCCTGGCGCTAATGCAAATCTTACGCTATAATCTTTCTTGTGCTCAAAGTCACTTCCATGTCTGTCAGGAGGGGAAAATATAATCTTTCAACACAAAGGTGCAACTTAACTCGGGAATGAGAACCTGAATCAATAACTAAACTGCATAACAATAATAAGTAGAAAAAACCAAAATCAATATCTAAATTGCATTCAAAGTTGATCTGGGAACTGGAATTTTCAGCATGTAAATCTATTAAAATCACTTCATACATAACGAAAGGAAGAATTTGTTCAAATGGGCAATTCTTATCCAACAATTATTCAAATACATTAGAGGAAGAAAGTAGTTGATCATGATCATGATCATGATCACAGTGAGACTAAGATCATTGACCTTTATTGGATTCCATTCAATATCTAAATTTTGGACCACCAGAGATTCATCAGGAGTTAATACATATTTGCGGGGATAGTTCTTGTTGTTCTCTTCACGACCCAATCTACTCATTCTGCGCAATATTCCCGAGATGACTAGGGATTTTATATCAAAATTTCATTTGACACAAACAAACTTGAAAGGATTTGAATGTGTATTTGTAAGCGTAATATTTATGAGATGACTAGGGATTTTATATCAAAATTTCATTTGATCTCACAAATAAACTTAAAAGGATTTGAATGTGTATAGTGTCCCTTGTATTGTTCACAAAGTGTGAGAATTAATATCTATATTTAAAAATAATATAATCTAAAAATTTATAGATTCATTTATACGTGACTAATTATTAGACAAGTTGAGACAGTAATTTTTTTATAATTTGTTTATATTTCTATGTCACATAACTATATAAAACATGTTAATTAAGTTGAATTGTCTTTTTAATATATTTTTTATTTACTATATTTATTTTATTTCATTGCAAAGAGAAAACAAATCTAAAGTAAAAAGACTAAGGGTGAAGCATACACTCGATATGGTCTTATGATTTCTTTGTCATTATTTGAGTTACCTTCTTTATTCATTATGATTGCTTTGTCAGTATTTAAGTTAGTGTGCTTTGTATATTCATTTTTTTTTAACAATGGTTACACTAGCAACAACTACATTTATGTCAACCACGAACGTATATCAACCACTTTTTACATAAATGTGGTTGTTGCTAGTTGACAGCCGACATGCATCGCCACAACCATGAACATATTTTGATACAAATTAAATGTAATATTTAAATATTATTTAGTAATTACTTAATTATTATTTAAAATAAAATAATTAAAAATTTAGTTAATATTCATATAAAATTAAATAATTTAATAATAATACTT
>JZKD02S1594579.1:171731-182268 GCA_000966675.3 Picea glauca | reverse complement strand
GGAAGACTTTGGTGAGAAAAATGTACAGGTCTTCCGTGAACATTAGGTCTTCCAGCAGCATAAGGAGGAAAAACTTAAACACAAGATCCTCTTGAATTCAAAACTCAAAGAAACTAAAAGAAATTATAACAACACTATAATCAAACATTCATCATAATACAGTTACAATAATTCATGTGAATCAATCATTAATGAAATCTCTCAGTATTAGAGGCAAATAAGATGGGGTAAGAAAGATGACTTAGAATAATCAAGAAGTCTCAAAATAAATTACATAACCAAAGAACCAATGTTCTTTATCAAAATATTACAATAGAAGGGAACCTAGCTCAACCATTCGACCTTAACAAAATATCAAAACTGTCTATAAATACCTAGAAATGTTGCAACCACCAGGAGTGTTATCGGACAACTACTTTCAAAGCCTTCAGTTGGTTCCTACTCTGTCATATTGTGTAGGTTTTCTCATGTCAGACACGAGCTAGACACAGATATGTGCTTTACAAGAAAAATTGCCCATAAGGAAGCTTCAGATTGTCAATGTGCCTTCATGGCTATGCTCTGCAACGCTTTCCATTTTATGGGTTGAGACGAGGTCTCAACCACCACCCCCATTTTAAATAACTACCTTCAATGGGATCAAGACGAGGTCTAACACCCACAAATTTTCCAGGCGGTGCCCATGACTTCTTTGAGTTAATCTCGACGCCTCGAGGCCAAGCATATCTTCTTTTGTGACCAAATATGGGTGCTTTTGGCCTTTGGCACAACTTCTCTCCATCGCTCCATCTTCAATGTGACCTAGGTCCATGACCCTATGAAATTTCACTATTGCAGGCTCTACCAAGGGTGGTTTGAAAGAAAACCACTTTTGTCCCCGCAATTCACCATGAACTGCCATGCATCCTTTTCTAAAAACTATGGTTCCAATTGGGGCCTGCCTCTGATATTTTAAAATATGTGCACCTTCTGACCCTGTAATTTGGTGTGACTGTGGATCTCTCGATATAAGATTAGGCCCTCTGATCAATGACTCAACTCTGACAGTTTTTAGATTGATGTATCAGATCTTCCCTTTCAAAACAACAACCGAGATTTGCTTCATGGATCGGCCTTCGGGAATTTCAATTCTCAAACTCCATTTCTCTCCAAGTAAAACCTCCGGAGTGACAGATATGATGACGCATGGCATTCTGGATTTAGACGATAGAGATCCACTTCGGGGTTTCGGGGATTCTAACCCTTAGCCCTGGCACTATACTTCACGCAACTCTACAACTATGAATACTCAAGAGCCGCTAATATGAACTTCATAGGGGACTTCGTTCGTTGAAAAATGAGCCCATCAGTTTGTATTTTAAGCCCAAAACAAGTTTCTCTGCATGCTGCGATCGGATGCTTCCTGTGAAAACCACGAACTCAGATGACCTGCTTCCCTTGAAAACTATATGTGATAACAGGTTTCATTGGTGGACTGTTGGATTTCAATCTCACGAGTGGCTCTCCATACTTGGCTACAAAAAGTTTTTAGGGTTTCAAGTGTTGGAGGGTGAGAGGAAATAAAAAAAATGGAGATGTTTCAAGGAAAAGAAAGATATTTTCAACCTTCTTTAGAGAGAGAAGATAAACCTTGTTGAGATTTTTGGGATGGTGGACCTTGTCCTAGTTTTTTTTTTTCCATGGAGAAGAATGAGTTATGAAAATCTAAAGGTATGGACCAAAAATAACTTTGAACCCTTAGTAGGTTACACTCCTCGAACTTTTATTACTGGTAAGAGGGTGTATGGTATGGATCTTCTAGACTATGGACAAGGTAGAAATTATTCTTCACAAAAGGTGGAAGTGGGGAGCATATCCCCTCTTTCTCAAGAAATGACATCTAGATTTTGACGCAAGATGAACTCNAGGTCTTCCAGCAGCATAAGGAGGAAAAACTTAAACACAAGATCCTCTTGAATTCAAAACTCAAAGAAACTGAAAGAAATTATAACAACACTATAATCAAACATTCATCATAATATAGTTACAATAATTCATGTGAATCAATCATTAATGAAATCTCTCAGTATTAGAGGCAAATAAGATGGGGTAAGAAAGATGACTTAGAATAATCAAGAAGTCTCAAAATCAATTACATAACCAAAGAACCAATGTTCTTTATCAAAATATTACAATAGAAGGGAACCTAGCTCAACMATTCGACCTTAACAAAATATCAAAACTGTCTATAAATACCTAGAAATGTTGCAACCACCAGGAGTGTTATCGGACAACTACTTTCAAAGCCTTCAGTTGGTTCCTACTCTGTCATATTGTGTAGGTTTTCTCATGTCAGACACGAGCTAGACACAGTTATGTGCTTTACAAGAAAAATTGCCCATAAGGAAGCTTCGGATTGTCAACGTGCCTTCATGGCTGCGCTCTGCAACACTTTCCATTTTATGGGTTGAGACGAGGTCTCAACCACCACCCCCATTTTAAATAACTACCTTCAATGGGATCAAGACGAGGTCTAACACCCACGAATTTTCCAGGTGGTGCCCATGACTTCTTTGAGTTAATCTTGATGCCTCGAGGCCAAGCATATCTTCTTCTGTGACCAAATATGGGTGCTTTTGGCCTTTGGCACAACTTCCCTCCATCTCTCCATCTTCAATGTGACCTAGGTCCATGACCCTATGAAATTGCACTATTGCAGGCTCTACCAAGGGTGGTTTGAAAGAAAACCACTTTTGTCCCCGCAATTCACCATGAACTGCCATGCATCCTTTTCTAAAAACTATGGTTCCAATTGGGGCCCGCCAATGATATTTTAAAATATGTGCACCTTCTGACCCTGTAATTTGGTGTGACTGTGGATCTCTCGATCTAAGATTAGGCCCTCTGATCAATGACTCAACTCTGACAGTTTTTAGATTGATGTATCAGATCTTCCCTTTCAAAACAATGACCGGGATTTGCTTCATGGATCGACCTTTGGGAATGTCAATTCTCAAACTCCATTTCTGTCCAAGTAAAACCTCCAGAGTGACAGATATGATGACGCATGGCATTCTGGATTTAGACGATAGAGATCCACTTCGGGGTTTCGGGGATTCTAACCCTTAGACCTGACACTATACTTCATGCAACTCTACAACTACGAATACTCAAGAGCCGCTAATATGAACTTCATAGGGGACTTCGTTTGTTGAAAACTGAGCCCATCAGTTTGTATTTTAAGCCCAAAACAAGCTGCTCTGCATGCTGCGATCGAATGCTTCCTGTGAAAACCACGAACTCAGATGACCTGCTTCCCTTGAAAACTATATGTGATAACAGGTTTCATTGGTGGACTGTCGGATTTCAATCTCACGAGTGGCTCTCCATACTTGGCTACAAAATTTTTTTAGGGTTTCAGGTGTTGGAGGGTGAGAGGAAATAAAAAAAATGGAGATGTGTCAAGGAAAAGCAAGATATTTTCAACCTTCTTTAGAGAGAGAAGATAAACCTTGTTGAGATTTTTGGGATGGTGGACCTTGTCCTAGTTTTTTTTTTTCCATGGAGAAGAATGAGTTATGAAAATCTAAAGGTATGGACCAAAAATAACTTTGAACCCTTACTAGGTTACACTCCTCGAACTTTTATTACTGGTAAGAGGGTGTATGGTCTGGATCTTCTAGACTATGGACAAGGTAGAAATTATTCTTCACAAAAGGTGGAAGTGGGGAGCATATCCCCTCTTTCTCAAGAAATGACGTCTAGATTTTGACGCAAGATGAACTCGATTGGATATCATTTTAGTATGGGTAAGGCTTCTAGAACTTTCTCTGGTTCTATGGTTAGATGGAGTTTTTGAGGAAATTGGAAATGTTNAGTTACAATAATTCATGTGAATCAATCATTAATGAAATCTCTCAGTATTAGAGGCAAATAAGATGGGGTAAGAAAGATGACTTAGAATAATCAAGAAGTCTCAAAATCAATTACATAACCAAAGAACCAATGTTCTTTATCAAAATATTACAATAGAAGGGAACCTAGCTCAACCATTCGACCTTAACAAAATATCAAAACTGTCTATAAATACCTAGAAATGTTGCAACCACCGGGAGTGTTATCGGACAACTACTTTCAAAGCCTTCAGTCGGTTCCTACTCTGTCATATTGTGTAGGTTTTCTCATGTCAGACACGAGCTAGACACAGTTATGTGCTTTACAAGAAAAATTGCCCATAAGGAAGCTTCGGATTTTCAACGTGCCTTCATGGCTGCGCTCTGCAACGCTTTCCATTTTATGGGTTGAGACGAGGTCTCAACCACCACCCCCATTTTAAATAACTACCTTCAATGGGATCAATACGAGGTCTAACACCCATGAATTTTCCAGGCGGTGCCCATGACTTCTTTGAGTTAATCTCGACGCCTCGAGGCCAAGCATATCTTCTTCTGTGACCAAATATGGGTGCTTTTGGCCTTTGGCACAACTTCTCTCCATCGCTCCATCTTCAATGTGACCTAGGTCCATGACCCTATGAAATTGCACTATTGCAGGCTCTACCAAGGGTGGTTTGAAAGAAAGCCACTTTTGTCCCCGCAATTCACCATGAACTGCCATGCATCCTTTTCTAAAAACTATGGTTCCAATTGGGGCTCGCCTCTGATATTTTAAAATATGTGCACCTTATGACCCTGTAATTTGGTGTGACTATGGATCTCTCGATCTAAGATTAGGCCCTCTGATCAATAACTCAACTCTGACAGTTTTTAGATTGATGTATCGGATCTTCCCTTTCAAAACAATGACCGAGATTTGCTTCATGGATCGGCCTTCGGGAATTTCAATTCTCAAACTCCATTTCTCTCCAAGTAAAACCTCCAGAGTGACAGATATGATGACGCATGGCATTCTGGATTTAGACAATAGAGATCCACTTCGGGGTTTCGGGGATTCTAACCCTTAGCCCTGGCACTATACTTCACGCAACTCTACAACTACGAATACTCAAGAGCCGCTAATATGAACTTCATAGGGGACTTCGTTCGTTGAAAACTGAGCCCATCAGTTTGTATTTTAAGCCCAAAACAAGCTGCTCTGCATGCTACGATCGGATGCTTCCTGTGAAAACCACGAACTCAGATGACCTGCTTCCCTTGAAAACTATATGTGATAACAGGTTTCATTGGTGGACTGTTGGATTTCAATCTCACGAGTGGCTCTCCATACTTGGCTACAAAAAGTTTTTAGGGTTTCAAGTGTTGGAGGGTGAGAGGAAATAAAAAAAATGGAGATGTTTCAAGGAAAAGAAAGATATTTTCAACCTTCTTTAGAGAGAGAAGATAAACCTTGTTGAGATTTTTGGGATGGTGGACCTTGTCCTAGTTTTTTTTTTTCCATGGAGAAGAATGAGTTATGAAAATCTAAAGGTATGGACCAAAAATAACTTTGAACCCTTACTAGGTTACACTCCTCGAACTTTTATTACTGGTAAGAGGGTGTATGGTCTGGATCTTCTAGACTATGGACAAGGTAGAAATTATTCTTCACAAAAGGTGGAAGTGGGGAGCATATCCCCTCTTTCTCAAGAAATGACNCTTTTTTAGAGAGAGAAGATAAAAGTTGTTGAGATTTTTGGGATGGTGGACCTTGTCCTAGTTGTTTTTATTTCCATAGAGAAGAATGAGTTATGAAATTCTAAAGGTATGGACCAAAAATAAATTTGAACCCTTACTCGGTTACACTCCTCAAACTTTTATTACTGGTAAGAGGGTGTATGGTCTGGATCTTCTAGACTATGGCCAAGGTAGAAATTATTCTTCACAAAAGGTGGAAGTGGGGAGAATATCCCCTCTTTCTGAAGAAATGACATATAGATTTTGATGCAAGATCAACTTGATTGGATATCATTTTAGTATGGGTAAGGCTTTTAGGACTTTCTCTAGTTTTATGGTTAAATGGAGTTTTTTGAGGAAATTGGAAATATTCTTGGCATTTATTAGGAAGTTGATCTATATTTTTGAGACTCGGGTTATCTGGGTATAGCTTGTATTCTTTTAGGTTTGGATATTAGCAAGGGACTAGTGGAGACTATGGATATAATGAGGGTTTCTGACCATTTTCACTTGAACATAGACTATGAAGGTATCCCACTCATGTGTAGTCAATGCCACTTATATGGTCACTTAGAAGATGAATGTTCTCATACTAGTCATAGAAATATCTGGGTACAAAAGAAGAAAATGAGAGATGGGGAGGATGAACTGACAGAAGAAAATTCATCTTCTAAGTTTATGGAGAATTTGGGGGAAAATATGGCTACCAAATGTCCACAGGAAGCTCCTTCACCAACACTATTCTGGAACTTGGACCCAAGACATTAAATATATCATATTTTGGAAGATACTAGTGATAGGAAAGGAGTTTTGCTTCAATTAGGTAAGTCCAGAAATTGTCCCTCTTCGACTTAGTAAAAGAAAATCCTCTAAAAATATTATTTTTGGCACCTAGGGTGTAAATGTTGAAAACAAAAGGTTTGAACCCTTGAATGATTTCCTACCTATCCTCTCTGGAATTGAAAACCTTAACCCCCCTCCTCTAACTCCTAAACCTAATATAGAGGAGGCCTAGATGGTTGGAATCTCAAATAATGGATCCTCTACAAAACTACATATTGTAACAATATATTTAGAGGCCCATAAAATTCCATCTTCCATGCAAACCTTAAAGTATAATCTCAGATTTAGGGGAAAATGAGCTCTTGATTTCCATAGAAAGGTGGAAGGGGGTGTGGGATACCTATAAATTAATCCAAAATACCCTCATAGGGGAAGGAAATAATATATGTGACTAGCTCAAAAGAAAGCTTCCTGATAAATCAAATGTGGTAAATAACAATTCTGGCTCTTAGAGAAAATACCCCCAAAGAGGGTTTAAACTGATTTTGATTACCTTAAATTTCAAAGGGCTATCCAACCCCTCAAAAAAATGGCCCTAAAAATATTAATAGAGGCATCAAATCCTTCTATCATTTTTCTGCAAGAAATGATGACTAATGGAGAGTAGATTACTCATAAGCTGAAAAAAAATTAGTTTGCTAGGAATTTGGTATTATTGATGCTATAAGAGGGTTAGGGGGGAACATTATTATGTGGAAGAAATGTTCTTTTACCCTTACAAATTCCTAGTCTTTTACATCGGGACTACTCTATTCTCTCTAGATATTAGGAAATAAATTACTCTTTTGAATGTATATGGACCTTATATGGAAAAAGTGGATTACTGGGATAGGCTCGTTCAAATGGATTGGATTCATTCTAGTTTAATAGTAGTGGGAGGAGACCTAAATTTATTGCTTCATTCTAGTTTAATGGTAGTGGGAGGAGATCTAAATTTCTCACTCAAATCCTCAAAAGTCCCAGGAACTGCTACAAAAGTGGACTATCTTTCATTTATTTTATTAAAAATTTGGAAGAAGTGGGCTTAATGGATGTTGAACCTACCAAACTATCCCCAACTGGGGTAACAAGATATTAGGAGAAGTTTGTATTGCAAGGAGACTCAATCATTTCCTAATATCTAAAAAGTTTCTTTATGAAGTAACTCGAATAAAACAATGGGTTATCTCGGGGGTGGGGGGGATTCTAACCATAATGATGGAAACTTAAGGGAATATACTCCCATAAAGAAGTATGGGTTCCATATGATGGAAACTTAAGGGAATATAATCCCATGCAATTTCATCGAAATCTAAAAAAATAAAAAAGGTAGCTATGCAATGGGAAAAAGACAAAAATATGAAGGGAGATAAAACTCTTAGGAAAGTGGAGGAAGCTTTGGATTTACATTACAACAATGAAGGTTTTGATTACTTGACAAAGGAATAGAAATTAGAGATAAAATTACTTGAAGACAGTAAGATCCCCTTTTTTAATCCCCGCAAATTATAATGTAATTTTATTAATGTGAATTAGACTAGTGAGTCGATGTGTTGGGGTGAAGATCCCATATTGATTTAATGTGGTCGAGGGACAAATTGTATATTATGTATATTGAATTAATTAATAAAAGTAGTAATCATTGGTTGCGATACTGGATAGAAATTCCTTTCCCAAGTGGAGTTTAAGCCCCAGCTCGGGGGTGACCTACTACTGAGTTATATGAAACAGATTCTAAGTCTAGGAGGAAATTCATAGGTCTGCATGCAGTTGGTGGCTTACTTATACCAGATAAGTGTCTACCATGTGTTTGTTTAATTTAATATTTGAATGAATATGTAATCCTGTGTTGAATACTTATTGTGCAAATGTTTATATGTATTCTTATTATGGGAATATGTTGCTCTTTATATGCTTTAGTACTTTTGATGTTAGAACTTCACCGATACTGTAATCATGTATATTCTACCATGGGGTTTTCCTATTGTAATTATCCTTGAGCATTTTATTGCTATATTTTCTAGAAATGTATATATGTCATTATATTGCAAAGAATGAATAATTGTGTGTTTCTATATGGTTTCACTTGCTTATACATGTTTATTTTTATAGGCATGGTTAGTATTTTTCCTATCTCTGTTCATATGCATTGTTTTCCTTTAAATCAATGATAACATAGTGGAAATACGACAATTCATGGCTAGAGATGCCTTTGTGTTGGTATGAATAGCTCGTGGGATGAAAATTACCCAAGTGAGCGACGAGGATTAAATATATTAGATTTTTTAAACTGATAGCCAAGGGTAAATTATGATAAAACCTCAAAAATTTGATTACGTCTAGAAGTGGTTTGATAAACCTAGGAATTTCTGTGTATTTTTTTAGAAGGAATTACAACTATAGATTTTGACACAATGAATCAATCCTAGTTGTCGGTCAGAGTCTCTCATGCTTCAGGCTTTCCAAGAATCAAGGTCATGGTCAACCGTCGAATTCATCGGAGGTGGATCAAGAGATCCTAGCCATTGATCGGGTCCTCAAGTACGAGGACTTGTCGAGGATCCAGAATGCTATCAACCATTGGATCCATTGGGGAGTAAATCAGAGTGATCGTAACCATCCATCGTAGTGGGTCCTTCATAATAGTTTAGTTCAATTGAAGGAAAATAATCTGAAGGGAAAACTTCGAGGAGCAATCCCAACCATCGATCAAAGAACCACTGAGATGTAATCTCAGCCGTTGATCGGTGTGGAAAACCTTAGACATGATTGAGAGGAAGGGTGACATCATGTTGACGTCACGCTGACGAAAAGAGCCAACATGTACAAGGAAGACACGTGGTAGCCTAGTTTTGGTCAAGGTAATAAGGAGTGGGTCCCTATCGAGTTCAATCCCTTGGAAAGGTGTTTTTATCAATGATTGTTAGATTGTAAGGAGGAGAGATCATGGCCATTGGATATAGTCATCTATATTTCAGAGAAAAATCCGTTGAAAATGGTTTGTTCAGAGTTGACTTTCGAAGGGAATTCTTGAGTAGTCGTAGAAACACTCTGAAGGAGGAACTCCGAGGAGTAATTCTAGTCGTCAATCAAATCCCGATTGAAATATAAACATGATCGTAGATCTTGGAGGGTCTCACCAAGATGAGGCTAGGAGGATGGCGACATCACGTTGACATGGATGATTTCATCCATCCAATACACAGAGGACATGTGTCAACACTAGGAAGGATGTCCCAGTGGTCAGCAATGAAGTGCATGCCACGTCAATCCACATGTCAGGTGGCTATTGTGCAATGTGGAAGCATGTTATGGCACTTTGGGGGTGAGATGTGATGTGGCCCGAGTGCCATGTGTTGAGCCAGGTGGTAGAGTTTGGTAGGGCCACGTGTCCTTAGAGACAACTCAGATGCCACGTAGAACTCTGCGTAAGCGAGGCTAGGAAGGGATATGATTGTTTCTGATTTGACTCATGAGATCTTGGAGTACCACTATGAAGGGTTCGAGGTATGAATCCTAGAGATGATCAGGGTCATTGATCATAGTGTGGACACAATGAATCTCAACCGTTGATTAATGTGGACCTCCACAAGGGTGTGTTCAAAGGTAGAAGGTAGACCGCTAATCGTCATTCTAGTTAGAACCCTGCGATGTGACCTGGTTTGTCGATTTTTGGCCTCTGGGAATGTTAGATATGTTGGAATTAGGTCATCAGAGTTTTCGGAAAGCCCCTTGTGGATACACTCAGATGGGATAATATTCGATGATATAAAAGGATTTCAAATAGATCGGAGCCGTTAATCCATCAGGCCAAACGTACGATAACCGAGGAGACGGGTGGAAACTTCCACATCCATACCATGTTGGTGCCACATTAAGTGACATGTGTACCAGGGTGCCACGTGGTACTGGGGTGGAATTGAGGATAGAAGGCCCAAAAGCTTTGGAGGGTTGTAACTTTTGATCCAGAGCTCAAAATTGAGCATGGTTACATTCATTGGAAAGCTCTGGATGAGTAGAATCAATCTACGAATTCTAATTAGAGAAACAAAGTAGTTGGAAAAATTAGAATTTTAACACCCCATCAGCCTGAATGAACTAGGTGATCAGGTGATGTTACATGA